>OZ020482.1:51619873-51975573 GCA_963971345.1 Andrena flavipes
AAGGAGGGAAAACGCTCTGTGGATCCTGCAGGGCTGACGGGGCAATGTCTTTTTTTCGGCTGCTGGGGGGGTTAAAACGAAGGAGCTGATGAATATTGGAAATTCTTGGAATATCAAGTAATGCTTCGCTGTTTTTCTAAAGAACACTTTAGAGTAGCTAAGTGAATTTCCAAGTTGAGTTCAAACAGTTTCTGAATCGTCTGAATGGAAATTATCAGTCGACTGGGAGATTTCTCGCGTGATTCTAATTGAATAAGTAGTCTATTGTTGGATTAATATAAATTTTCCACGACAGGATGCAACGTCTTGAAATTCGAAGTCGATTTTCCCGAAAACGAAGGGCAATATCAAAAAATTTTATTCGTTTTTCTAGACTTAGTCACTCGTTATAAATCGAAAAGGAACAGTAACTTTTTTTGATATCGCGCTCCGTCTTCGAGATAATCGACTTTGAATTCCTGGACGCTGCGTCCGGACGCGTATAGGGAAACATAGCTTAAGAAGACTAGCCGCAATCTCTTCCTTTGCAAACAGAGTTTCCGTCGCATCGATCCTCTTTTAAATTCTCGGTACCGCCCGCCCAGTCGATTTCTTCGCAGAGAAGTCACCTAACCCGGGGCGCCGAGCGCTTGAAAGGATTCCTTTGAATCGAGTCACTGCGCGCGTGCGTCCGTGGTTTAGTCATTGCCAGGAAATCTACTCTCTATTTCCCGCTGGTCTCGCAAGCGTCCCAGCCTTCGACCTCGAAAGTTTTATCGACTCAGCCGCTGGGACGATGACGAATTAAACGACGCGCGTAATCCACCGGATCCCCGCGGATATCTTTCCCTTCCCGTTCATCTCCAAGTCAAAGCAGAGGGGCCAGCAGCGAGAGCAACATTCAGCTAAACCTCGGCCACGGGCTTCTTCAGACTTAACGATCCCCCGAGTGCTCCTCGCGAGAAGACGGCCCGTATTATTCGTTCCGCTCCGCGCGAAAAGGTTCGGGATTCCTGTATCTCCTTTCCTAAGACGATCCGTGTACGCGAACCTCGCGGCAGCCACGTGTTTACGAGCAGCGAGCTAACGCGCTTGGGTACCACAGCGGATTATACGCAGAGTTGTGCAATATTCGAATAAATTTTCAACCCTTAACTGATATCCTTGGGTCGGCCATGACCCCAGGCACGCAGAGTTCGCTGGTTGCTCAACTTTGTAAACTGAATTTCTAATTAATTTTATACCAATAGTTTAACCTTCTGCGTTTCTATTATTTTATACATTACTTAACCCTAAGGCTGCCGCTATAGCCACTATATTGGCACGGTTCTACCCCCTCGACTCTATGGGACCTATTGACTACTCATACATAAAAATTTTTGGAGAAAAAGGACCCCTATTTTTACGAAAAAATAGCGGCAGCCTAAGGGTTAAGAACAAAGCTACTTGCTACTATTCGCAGAGGTTCATCTAGCGTCGACTTCACAAATTTCTGTGTCCTTTTTCATTTGGGGTCCGCCACGACCCCAGTATACCAGTTACGTTTGAATAAAAAAAAACAGTAGAGCAGTTAAGGGTTAAAGCTGCACTAAAATTCAGGGATATACCACACGCGTTAATTGAAAGAGAAGAATGTGCAACCAGAGGTGCCGCTACTTCCTTCAAATGGACCCAAAACCCCGTACGCTAGACGATTCCAGTGCACAGCCTCCCCCCTCCCAGGATCGATAGCACACAGATGGACCGTGATGAGAGAACCATGAAGAGTGTCGAGTGGCTGCCAAGGTTCATCGTCCATCGTCATCGTCCGTCATTCCAGTTGGTCGTCTATTCTTCCATAAAGGAACTCGTCCCGATCGGGGCCTGCGCCGCGGCCACTTACGTGCCCCGATGCGTCCCGAGGCACGCACACGTGTAACGCTGCCCCCCTCCCTCTAGCACCGAGTGAACGTGGAACAAAACCGAAAAGAAGAAGACGAAGAAGTGGAAGATGAGAAAGCCTTGCCGGGGGCGGTCAGTGGCCCCTGCACTGGCTACCACGAGACGACGCGACGGGGACCTCTGCCGGGGCCCCGCTCTTTACGCGCGCAGAGACCTCCAAGCGGAATAATAATGGGAATTATGGCAAACGATCGCTGGGACCCTCCCCCTTAATTCCAAAGAAACTATGCTTCTCGCCCGCCCTCGCGAGATAAGGTCGTTTCAACTAGCGGGGGAACAATGCGGGGACTAGGGAACCACTGTGCGGCCCTTTCCCTCCTTCTGTATCACGCCCCGCGATCCAGGATCTGCCTCCGGGTGAACGGCGGAGTTTCCATTCAGGAAAGGAAACGGTACGTCCCCGATTCGTGGAGGTGAATCGACTATTAGTCGACGGATCTGTGGAATTATATCGATCAGGAGATACCAGGAGTGCAGTGTTCGGAGTAATCCCAGCATCGAGAGCGTTGTAGCGTTTGTTTCTATAGCTTTAGGAGTTTTATCGAGGCTTCGTGTCACAGAAGGGGCGGCATCCCTTCCTTCCTCCTTCAAAGTCGATCAGACACATCGATTACCTTGCTACTTTATCATCCACTTCCTTGCCAAAGCATCTCGAGAATAATTATCCAGGAGGACTCCGTACGAACGTATCTTCTTCCCAGCCTAGATGCCATCCTCCGCACTCTAGATTCTACATCTCCAGTTCCCACGTCCTCGAAAAGCCCGGAGCAGCATCCCGAGCTCGTCCGCGCAACTTTTCTCATATCTCCGGCGATAGGGTGGCGCGGGGAGGGACTTTCTTCGCCACTTGCGCGGCAATCGGACACACGAAACGCTCGTCTCGCGTGAAAGAGTCGAGGCGGGGATGGAGGACGGGTGCGTGGAACGACGACGATAATGAAGATGATGCGGTGAAGAAATGAAAGGAAGAGGAGAGGAGGGACATCCGGTGGACGAGTGCGAGCATTCAGACACGTACTCGTAACGTCCCCGTGGCAAAGAGCAGCGCGGCGATACCGCTCGAGGAAAAAAGGGCCTGGGGGGATCCCGTACAGGTGAGGAGCCTAGCCAAAGCTCGGGGACCCGTGTGCTACTCGAGTTGAGACTCCTCGAGTCGATAGGAAGCGGTTTAGCGCGGCGAAAGGCGAGACCAAGGGGTGCAATTGCCCGGCGACGTCGCGGCAAGTGGATAGACAACGGCAATTTAACTGTTAGAAAATCCAGACCCGCTGCCTCCCCGCCTCGGACCAATTGAGGAATGAAAATTGATAGCATTAAGCTTCTGCTGTGCCCGAGCTCCTTCGTTGCGGCTAAGGAGATTTGAGAATCCTCAACGTTTTGCACACTTTGCGGCTGGTCAGGGTTTTTGTAATGGCGATGGATGCGGTGATTTGGTATTAACTGGTGCGGGGTCCATTTTGGTACTCAGCAATAATGCTTCTTGCAAGAGAAGATATAACATTTAAGTAACCAGATGAGTGGCTAATTAAGGGAGAACACGAGGGCTTTGAGAATTTTTTTCAGGAACAACTCACCGCTTGTTTTGAAAATCTGTATTATTATAAGAAAGAAGAGATTATAAGAAAGAATAAATAAATAGAAAAACATGCATAAATTTTAATATATTAATTAATCTTCTAGGAAAGGGTTCCTAGGGAGGAATAAACGCGGGGTGGATTCTGATACCCGTGTTCCTCATTTTTCAATTCTGCTTCATGGATCCTGTGTGCGTCACTTCCTACGACAGAGGATTCCCCCGTCGTAGTAGATAACGGGAAATGAAAGAAAAATCCCGAACGATCTGAACGATGGCAAGAATCATGTCAGAGTTCAGTTTCGTTCGTAGCCATCGCTCGGTGACGCCGCGACAGGGAAAAAAGGGCCAGGTAGCCGGGGTTAAAGCGAGAGGAACGCTATAGAAAACGGCAGAGTGGAACGCGGAGGCCAATACACGGCGAGAGGGATGGAGGAGAGGGGGAGGGGATCTGCTCGAGGACCAGGTAAAGGCCCTTGTCCTCTATTGTGCCACGGTTCGAGCTGACGTCAGTGATAGATACCTTTCCTGGCATTATGTGCACCCATACCAACGAACCTGGTCACCTTTTACACGGGCTACAGGTTACAGGGGGCGCGGTGCGCGCCATTTCTTTTAACCGAGGGTGGCTCTGCCCACAGTGACCTGGGTATGTACGCGAGGATCATCTCGTCTTCCTGTCGGCCTCAGCGTACAGTGGTGGTTGAAAGAAAGTTTAGAAGCCGACCAATAAAAAGATACCGTAATGTCGCAGAAAAAGCTACATCCATATCCATATAACACAGAACCAAGGGATACCATCATTATGAATGCAGTCTGGCAGAAAAATTACCTATATATAGGGGTGGATTCGAAGATAATTCTTAAGAGGGGAACCTGGTTTTAGAACACTGGCAAAATTGTTCTTTTCCCTCGAAATTTTTCCGTCACGATCGTAACGTTTTCTTTAAAGTCCCATAACTGTGTCAATTTTAGACATTTTTCTTATTTTTTTAATTCATGTCAATTGAAAAAAAAACTTCGGTTTTTTATTTCTGGCGAGAAATGAACTCCGGCGACGCGGCGTTATGAAGATATACCAATAACACAATGCTGAATGAATTAGTTTTTAACAAAAAAAAAATGCTTGTGGTCCGAATATGCAGTAAAACACCCTCACAGTTTTGGAAAGATTCGCTTTATATTTGTTGAGAAAATAATTCTTAATAATCACCGCGTTTACAGCGTCCTAAACCAGGTTCCCCCTTAAATTCTCGAAATTTTCGAGATTCGAAGTGCAGATTCTGTTTTGCAAGTGGAATATTTTGCTTTGAGAAATCTATCTCTACTTACACGCATACATACACAAAAAAAATCTTGCACTTTCCTTCGACCACCCACCATTATAATATTCTGCACAACCTCCCCCCTACAATAATAATGATAATAATTTAAATCGTTGTTTCCTCCTCGAGGGGGAGTAGCAGCGTATTCCTCCTTTCGTATCGTCCATCGCGGGTGGGATCGTTTGCATTACGAAAGTCGGGAAGTCGTTACCGGCAGTGGTTTGCGAAACGAGCGTTTTCAGAGCGGAATATGTAGATCGCCCGATAAGACGTTCTCGCCGGTACGATGCCGCGCGAAAATGCTAATTATTATCGATGGCGGCCTTCCCCAACCCCCTGCCATACGAATATTCTCGTAATGGAAAGTGGTGAGATTTCTTTTCCTTTCAATGCGGCAACTAGCCGATTATTTTCAGTAATTAGGGGCGACCGGGTACGGTTGACTCATTTTCTTATTAAAATCAAATTAAATATAATTTTAATAAAAACTTATCAATCACTGGGAATCATTTATAACTCAGCAATCTCGACCAAGTCGTTAGATTGATGGGAGAGGGTCGAGGAGCGTCGAGGTGCTGAGGAAGAATTCTATTTTCATCTTTGGATAGGTAGTTTTCGTCCAACGAAGGAGTCTTCGTTGTTGGGAGTAAGAAGTTAACAGGGTAAAGTCTAGCCAGCACGAGCTTCCACCGTGGAAACGCTGCGTACGAAAAATTGGCATGGATCCTCGTGTTCCCGTCCCAGGAAGACGAGTGTTTCCAGGTCGATGGTCGACATAATGCAGCCGACTAAAGGGCATATGAATGCATTCTGGTGTAAAGGGTAAATTGGCGGACAACGATCCCGCAGGAAAGGACGCGCGGACAATAGAGAAGTTTCAGCTGCGGCACTAGCTTCAAACAGTTCCTCCGAGCATTATGGAAAAGAGGCGTGCGGATGACGAGCAACCCCCTCTGTTCACACTTGATGGATATTGTAATTGCTTCTGCGAGTACATTTCGCGAAGGATTCAATCGCGGCCACGAACTAGATGCAGAGCAATGTGTTAAACGATCTAGGAATCGCTGTGTTCTTTTCCTCGAGAAATGTTAACACTGCTACTTACACTTTTCTCAAAATTAGAAAGGGAATAGAAATCTCGAGTGGGCCGAGAAGAAAGAAATTAAGAAAAACTAAACTTAAAGAATTTTGTTAAAGAAATTAGAATGAAAGAAATTTAAGAGTTAAAGAATTCAAAGTTTAAAAAATTAAAATTAAATAAATTTGAAAGTTAAAGAATTATAAGTTTAAAAAATTAGAATTAAATAAATTTGAAAGTTAAAGAATTTAAAGTTAATGAAATTAGAATTAAAGAAATTTAAATTTAAAAAAATTAGAATTAAATAAACTTTGAAGTCAAAGAAGTTGAAGTTAAAGAAATAAGAATTAAAGATATTATTACAGAACACGATTAGGTAAAAAATAAACCGGGGACCATAGAGTTCCTAAGACAAAGTATCTAACGTGTCTAATAAATAGCAAACACTTCACAGATTCTTTCCCCTGCACTTATCTCAATTCAATGACAAACGCAACGATTTCCCTGCAATGAAAATAAGCACACTAAAGCACACTAAAGGCGAATGTCGACTTTACACTTGAATGTGCATCGCGGATGATTCATCCGTCATGAATGCGAATCCATCAAAAGTAGAGACTCGCTCTACTTCGTTCACTGGTCACTTTGGATTAAACACAGATAGAAACAATCTTTACACCTTTCACTGCAGACGAATCCGCGATGCACATCCAAAGAGTATCTACAGCCTGAGCTCGCCTTTACGCATTCGTCTCGCGTTAAGCGCGTACACATTCTCCATGCACAAACGTTTTCATTGCTGGTCATACCACCGATAATTAATATTAAACCGCGTGCATCCGTGTACCATCTTAATTGCATACGTATGTATCAATGCACGTGACCCTCTCGCGTGCAACGCGCACCCTCGTTGCAAACTCGACGGTCCGCGCTGCACGCGCAAAAAGCAAGGCACGTTTATTTGAACGGCGAAATGTCGCTTCCGTTGTAACGCATCCCGCCATGCATTTTTCAAAACGGAACAGAGGATCGTCGCTTAAATGTCCGCGTCGAACAACGCAGAGCATTGATATTAACACCCTGTTAGATAAGAGGAGATAGGGAGAGATTTCGGGGAACTGGGGCAACGTACAAACAGCCGCAAAAGTTTCCACCTGTTTCCACAGTGAGATAATAAAGAAGTGGATCCCATTGTCTATTATATACCTTGGTAATTTCTTAAAAGTGCGTTGGATAAATATTAACAAAGAGAAATTGTATTAAGAAAAGAAAGATAGTATTTTGCTCGAGTCGAATTTTAAAATACCGTGAGAATTGCGTATTCTGCTCGTGATACAGCAGTGGTTCCCAACATGTGAGTCGCGAACCCCAACGGGATCGCAAAGTGTTTTCGGGGGTGTCGCCGCGGTTATTTTTAGTTGAAATTACGAAAGTAATAACATTTGTTTCTTTTAATATAGGTAGATTGCCATGTTTTGCTAGATTTTTCATGAATAAAGAAAGTATTTCTAATTAAATATTAATAAGTTAGAATTATATTCTGAAACACCTGTTTTCAATGTGTTTTCTTTACCTCGTTAAATTTGCCATAAAATTATAAAAGGTGGTCGCGACTGAAAAAAAGTTTGGGAGACACTGCGGTACAGTGTGAAAGATTCGTAAGTTTCCCTGCTTTCAAAGTAGTTTTTTTTTTGGTACGCAGGGGAGGATGCAAATTTTTCTAATATGGCGGCGGCCGCATCATTTATCGCAGTGCACGCACGGAGGCGACAGCCCGGCACGTGCTCCGTATCCTTTGCAATCGTCAACGAAGAGGTCAACGGTTTAACTTCGTTCACACAATTGGGCGGATTAACGTCGTAATAAATCTCAATTAGGGTGGCTCCTACGCCACACGCTCCCGGCCTACCAAAGGGGAGATTTCTCAAGATTTTTATTTGCGGTCGTTCAAAGCGGCACGGCAATCTCCGTGTGAATCGCTGCAGGTGGACCGATTCCAGCCCATCGATATCAATATTTTATTCACCGAGGATCATTCTCAATTTGGTCACTGCGCGCCCTCCTATTCGCGTCGATTTCGTTGCACGTGTCGAGCGCGTGCTTGGACGCCCTAAATACAATACTTAAAGGGTTCTCGACTTCGGAAGCCCCGAAAGACGTGTGTATTTTCAAGAATTTACAGAAACCTCCCTCTTCAACCGAGGAGAAACTGAGCTCTCCGGTAAAGTTTCAAAATTCTTTATAAGGCGTGGTCCAGAGAATTCACACAGTCGCAGAACTCTCGCCAAAAAGTGTGCGCAATTGCGAAAACAAAGTGGCAGAAATACCGCTGCAATATTTGGCCGTTGCTCTGCCGCATAAAACGACTTACGGTCCATTAACGGGAGGCCACTTAACGTTACAATCTGCCCTTGATACCGTTCATAATGAAGTGCACTGTACACTACCAGCAGCGCTATGAACGCTGACCCATCGATACCGTGCCAGTAAATCACGGGACCGCGGAATTACCGCTATAATTAAGCGTCGCTATACGCGATAACCGGGTAGGTATTTAGGCGAGCACTCGCCGTACTATATTTCCCTCCCTGATTCAATAACCCCGGAGCAACGTGACACGCCTCCGGCGGTCGAGAGTGAAGAAAAAAACATCCAAAACATTGTGTACACCGTAAGCGGCGAGAATTTTTTTGTCCGAGATTCGAGAGGCCGGTAATAAATTGTACGACCTTCGGGCTCGGGTAATTAAATGAAAGTGGAGGTCGAGTGAGGGAGGCACCTGCCTTTGGACAAACGTTCGTACAGTAACCAATCGTACGTATGTAAAAGCAATTTGGCGTTGCGCCAGGGGATCGTTGTTTGTTCCACTCAGCAACGTTCCCAATGTTTAAATCGCCGCATATTAGGCTTGACCCGTTTCAGGGAACGCTCAACCCTATCGCCGCGCATTCGCGTTCTACGTTCATCTTTGTCACCGGTATCGTAACGGCGGGCGTGTATCCTGTTCTCGTGCCAGTTTTCATGACAAAGCGAATACCGCGCGCGTGTAATAACGACGACAATTACCGGCCACCTCTACATTCAGATTTGTCATGGAAAAACTCCATGCCAACGCGATTCCACTAATTAACACGTCCACTGCCACGGAGGCGAGGGCAGTCACCATTCGACCTTGGAATTTTTACTTGCTACTATTATAATAAATAAATAAATGTAGAATATTAACAACGTTCCGAGGCCCATGGTATTTATCGGTGATGAAATTTTTAGATGAAGGAAACAGGTGTTTGTTAATGCAGTGTCGAAGTCGGAATAAAATAAAAAGGAACTGAAATTATGGAGAATATTAAACTACTACTTTTCTACTTTGAAGTCTTAGTTTCCACCATGGCACGGAACGTGTCGAACGCGAAACAATCTTATTTCTGAGGATATAGTGAAGAGGAAGCTTGAGGCAATCAACTTGGCGTTGTAACATTCCACACTAGTATTTCTATTTAGACAATAAGATTTGGAATTTTCCTTCGTAAGAAAGCATCCTAGTCTTTCCAGCACACTGATGCGAGTGATGGGAGAAAAATCTTATTCGTAAAGAATGTAAAAATACTTGGAAAAAACCGTGGTAACAAACAAGAATCTGAAGCGTCGCCATAGGCTTCACGAGACCCCGCCTCGGTAACCGCGTTGGCGAGTCGTATTATACGAAACAGACGGGAAATGTTGGAAGAAAGTGTGATACGAGAGATCCGAGTGCACGTTGGGCGAAAAATTGGAATGGGAAGGGATGAAAACGGGCGCGAAAACTCACCAGTGGCGCAGGCGCTGCCGGCTATCCAGATGAAGTAAACAGCGGCAAACAGAATCCGCGTCCTCGTGCCGAGGAAGGCCGACAGGTCCGCCAGCGCGCTTCCCCACAGCATCTCCATGGTTGGCTTGGCAAATTTCTTGCCTTCTCGATCTCCTCCGCTCGCACTTCCTTCGTGCACTTCACTACGGTGGACGCGCGCCGTGGCAATCGCACGATGGGAAACAGTCAGGCGACCCAACGCCAACGATTCCTGTACGATCTCCGCATTTTCGAGTTCTCACGTGGCGATCCCAGCCGCGATTACGTTTACCCTCGACAGCCGTGACGGAAGAGCGTTACGACGACCCTGTACACCTGCGAGGCGACATTCCTCTTACTTGCACTCGCGCTCCCACCTTCCGTCGTGAAATCGACGATCGCGTAGCTTCCGAGCGCAGTATCCCATCCGTTGATCCTTCCTCCTCTGCCGTCTCACCACCACAACATGCCAACAAAGGTCCGAAGCCTATACAATCTATATAGGAGTACGCTTCACGTGTCGTCGAACGTTAACTTGTGTACGGTACGTCGTCGCATTCCGCACGCCACTTTTCCACCTCGATTTATGCAGGTGCGCGTGTGTGTCGCGGCGCAAATCTTTCGGACCGTGTAAACAAGTCTTTTTGATTGTCGCCGTTACGAAAGTGCATCAAGTCAGTGAATGAGGTATCGAGAGAAAGGTTGGAAATGTTTGTGTGGCAGTATACAATGCAACCGTTGTCGAAGAGACGAAAGATGCATGCATATTTCGAAACGTTAGGATCCGATCGTTGGTGGACTGGAATTTGTATCCGCTGCGATAGCTTGTCCCTCGACGAATGTGTTTTGTATGGTGGTATAGGTGGCAAGTTCCTGATGCTTTCCTCCGTGCGCTTGTCCCTTCAGGTGAGTGCCAGGTAACGCGGCACAAAACGGTCACATTCACCTGGTAACACCTGGCAACATCGTTGAATTCGATGGAAACTCGTTCGCACGTTCCCTCGGCGAAACGAAACACGCGTTCGGGAAACTTTCGTTAACGGAACTGTGCCCGGACGCAGAAACATTTACGACGCGACGCGCGACCGACCCGTCCGTGGGTTTCTTTCGAATTACAAAGTTTTGTTGACCGACCGTCACCGCCTGCGTTCACAGCAGGTATAAAGTTGAAATTGAGACCACGCGCATGGCTGGAACGTCCCCACTGGCGGCCAGCCAATCGGATAACAGAGGCAGCCACCAATCAGCCACGCTCTATGGTTCGGCACGCGTGCATCCTATTCGTCAGGAATTATCGCATGGAAATGTTAAATAAATATTGTTTACATTGAAACTACTTAACCTAATACTGAATTCTCTTTATCCCCAATTGTAAATAGAAGACTTTTGTTGTTTACGTTAAGCTCTACCTTTTCTAAGTTTTGCATTATATAACGAGATATCATTGACGTTATATAAAAGTTTAGGAACTTTTTTCTCCCGCGGTTTTTATTTATCGAAATAATTACGTTCTAGCACTACGAGAATAGAAATTCCTTTCATTAAACTTTTAGTTCTGTTAAGCTCGCGTAAGGATGTTACACGTTAACTATCGCGCTAAGGATGATAATAAAGGATGTAGGGTGTATCTTTTGGTTATGAAATTTTTATTGAATTAAATAAAAATTAAAAGAAGAATCCAAGTATTTTTCCTCCCAGATGTTTCCTCCTAGCCTCTTCGTGATCCATAATTCCTCCGCTTGTGGTTAAGACGACGTACCTAGAATATAAACAAATTAGAATGATATTATACCAAACGATTATTCGTGGAATAATATGAACCTCTAAATACACACCCGAACTGACGTGATGGCAAAAGGTTGTTGGTCCATTTTTCGATGTCGTTAATTGGGACATCAAACCTTGGCGAGATGACGCCACATTTGTTTAGCCTTCCACTGAGATTTACCACAACTTTGCCACTGCGGTGGTCATCGACAATCTCGAATTCTCCAATGTAGCCTGCACGGAGTGGAAATAATAAAGTGAAATCGTAGAAACAAAAATACATAAAACTCGAACATTGCGTGGCACGAAAATAAATCTGCGATTTAATATCTTGCGAATGAAAGAGGTCTAGCTTCTTACCTTTCCTCATCATGACGGTTAAAAATTTAATGATCACTTTCGAGCAGGGCCTTAACAGCACCTGCCTCTTTCCACGCTTTTCGGCGTTGTTAATGGATTTGAGGGCATCGCTCAGAACGTTCATACGCACCATGGCTGAAAATGAGAAGATTATAGGTTATTTTGCATTCACAAGTGTTTTATACAAAGTACAACATTGTTTTCCTCCATCTTAAAGTGACATTCGAACATAACCAAAAAGAGCACGAACGAACTCGACCGATTTAATCTACCTGTGCACGAACTTAGGTGAATGATATTCGTTGTTCGAGTCAAATATATCAATCAACTTTAAACAATTAACATTACACAATTCTACGTTGAACGAGCAAAACAATGGGAACGAGAAACTTGCGGTGGTTCTACCCCGCTGGTCACTCTCAGCTGTGTACGATTTTCAACGACATCGATACGAAATATTGACAGCAAACGATGGATCATTAAAAATACCATGCAATTTATCACTAATTTAGGCCGGATGAAGTTGAAAATATGAGATTACCTGCGATTTATAATTTTGTTTATCACAGCAACGTACACGCTCGATTATCCGAACGAAAAAGAGAATTGGACGTCAGTGCTACCATAGTAAGCACCTAAACTTCCTTGCAACCCATTGGTTGGAATTCTTGGGATTTAAATAGAGCCCCGATACCGTTATTAACCGCTAGATTTGTAGACAATAATAATTCGCAACAACAATCTTCTAGAAAAACATTGAAATTGTGTAATCATGTGTCTTAATTTTCTAACAGAACGCATAATACTGAATACAGAAGTTACTTGTTCACCGCAGTTGCGTATCGCGCGATTGAGTTGGTAACAATGCGTTTTCCACTAAGCGACTTTGAAAACATTGTTACGAAGTTGTCTGCCATGTTCGAACTAATTAAAGAGTTAATTCGAATCGTTAAAAATGTTGAATCTACAGAGTTATAAATAGGGATAGATAAGATATGTACAAAAGTAGATATTGTAATTGTTATGATTATAAATAGTCAATGTTATTATATTGTTTTTAATATCCTTTGTCACGCGTCATATATTAATCATAATCGGGCCGTTGAATACTTGATCAGAAACAACTGAAGATAATAGACTAAAAGCCACGTTTTTAATATTCTTTAATTCCATCAACTTTGATCTGTTTGACAAACCGTGTCATATACCCGATTCACCGGAAGCACCTGTGCACGAAATGCGCTCGTTGAAAATCAGGATCCGACACTCTGTCATTGTTCTGTCGATAAGATAGACAAATTCTTGATCAGAGGGGGGAGGACGTACCGTAGAGGAGTTATAAGCTGTGGTCAATTGGTCCGACGATTGCCGATCAAGTTGTTTCGCTGTCCAGTAAATGCGGATGTTCGTGGTATCAACGGCGATTATTCTACTAGTACCGAGTACTTGCCGCAGTAGAGTGGTGGCAAGTTAACGGTCCCCTGATGTTGTCGTCATGCCGTCAAAATTGATGAGGAAGGAAAAAACAGAGGAGGTGCGTGTGACGGGACATGGGGGGGCGGTATTCTCGAGTCGTTGCTTATTCTTAAGATCGCAGGCCAGTAGAGGATGCCGCATGCTTAAGACGAAATTAAGAATTAAGCAACGACTGAGAATACCGCCCATGATGCCCACTGATATGGAGATTGCCGAGAGAATCCCCTGGGGTCCATGGGCCGCCTCTGACTTGAAAGGTTTCTCCTTGAAGCAGTCTATTTATTAGTTTCTTAACCCTGAGATTTTAACGTCAATATTCCCCTGGATCCCGGGTGCAATAGCCGGGGATATCTTGCCCAATGTCCGGAGTCCACTGCCGAGCCTAAAAAGGGCCCTGGGGGCTTCGAAAAAACACTTCCTTGTTGCTCCGAAGAGTGAGAAGGAGCTGCCGACATAGAGAAAAAAGGAAGAAAAGGAGCGAGAAGGAAGGGGGAGAAGGAGGAGGAAAGAGTGTGGTGTTGTTGGATTGGTTTAGTATTAGTAGTAGAGTCCCCCCATTCTTCTGTTAATTAATTAATTATTTAATTATTAATTATCATTAATAATAATATAATTTTTATTTCCTCCCTCGTTTTTTTTCTCTTCCGTTCTTCCGTGAAGTATCTCGGGGAATAAGAACTCCAAAAGGAGTTAACCGGGGACTTACGCAGCCAAACGGTGCCCTTAACGCTCGCAACAACGGACGTTCTTCAGAACTCGTATTTATACGGTTGAGTCATCGAAGCAGAGCTTGTGAGAAATTAGTACGAGTTGGAAGACCTCTGGTGGCGCTACCGGCGCACTAGCGTCAAAGACCCAAGGGGGGCGCGACGGGAACGTCACACCCGACTTGGCTGGCACGTTTGCCTCTTGTACACTGGTCATCCCCGGAGAGTACCGCAACACGTATCACAACCAGTGACAACCAGTGGTATCCTCGTGCGAGGTCAGGTTCTCAGCGATGGCCTCGACTTCCAGCACTTCGGCCCAAGTATTGATGAACAAGGGCAAACGTGGTGCAGCTGCGTACATCTATGCAGAATGTAGCAATCCAGTCCTCGACACTGGCTGTCCGCAGCACCTTAACGAGTTGTTGGATATACTCTTGGATCCGAACAAGGCCATCAACGACTGGGAAACCATTGACTGGTGTAAATGGTTGATGGCTGGTGGCTGCACGCCGGACGAGTTTACTAACACAGGTAGAATATGCGCCCCGTTTCCCTGGGTTATCAGAGCAAAGGGATTATCGAATTCTGTGTGCCAAAGTAACTCGGAAATTTACTAGACTCGTTGCTGTTAATGTTATATTTATTACGGGCTTTCTGAATATTTATATCGTTTATGCAATGTGTTTATTATTGTTGCTTGGATTTCATGTAATTTCCAATGTACCGGGCTAACTGCTTTGTGTGCAGTCATTTGAAGTGCTCCGAAGCATTATTCTAGAAGCTTGTTGTCTCGTTCAGTTTTCAAATGCGTACAAACGAATATCGCGTATAATATTGCGCGTATCGAAATGGTTTAAACATTTAAGAAAGTATATCGCTCGATTCAGCTATATAGTTATATCGAACAGAGCGGGAAATATTGACAAACTTATTATTACCGATTGCTCAATCATTACGCAAGATTGTTAAAGGGAAAAGTTTACTATTGAATATTATTATAAAATCTATGATATAAGCGTAAAGTAAATTGCGTATTTGGCATGAATAAGATTATTCGATAAACACACATCGGAATGCGCGGCTATAGATACGAACGTATAGGTGCGATAAGTAGCTTGGCAGATAGAACAATGAGGTTCATTAAGCGTAACAATTAGTTTGAGTCTAACTACGAAGAATTATCTAAGAAACGAGTGTTCGCTCGGGGAGCTTGTATGGCTTAACCAAATCGGAGGTGTTCTTATTAAATATCGACGTACTTTACTAATATTGCTTCGAGTATGCGAAACTTTTATAAATGTCTCATATAAACATTTCAGTAAGAATGTACGATAATGCTACGATGTGTGGACTCGTTTGGACACCCAATTTTGTAGCATACCGCTGTCGTACTTGTGGTATATCGCCATGTATGTCCTTGTGTACGGAATGCTTTAAAAATGGCAATCACTATCGCCACGACTTTAATATGTTTCTTAGTCAAGCTGGTGGCGCATGTGACTGTGGCGATACATCTGTTATGAAAGAAACAGGGTAAGGATTTCCATAAGCGATTAACAAGAGAGATTTTATTTATGAAATTACTATTCCCTCTAACTATTTCTATAGATTCTGCGACAAACACGACCCGAAATCTGCTGTCGATAAGTCTGCCGCTCCTAAAGATTTATTGTGCGTGGCGGAAGCGATGATGCCTAGAATAATTCTCCGTCTTATTCAACATTTACGTGAAAATTGGTACGTAGCGTACCTCTTTACTTAGTACTTAAATATGTAAACAATGTATAAAACTCGCGTGAGTGTTTTATCTAACATGATTTCTCCTCGTCTATTTTAGTAAAGTGATCGCATCAAGGGTTACGATCCAAGACGCGGATGGATATTTAACCATGCTCCACGATTTGAACAAGATGGGCACGTTAATGAGGCATGTAATGACATCGGCGCTCACAAATCCACAGAAATATAGAGGTCTTATAGATCCTGCCGCCTCAGCTGGACAGTCAGAGTATCATATGTATTGTCAGGAGAGCTATAGAATGTACCACGATGCACTTAATTCTCTACCGAACCCGGAACCGCCCGATGAATATAAAGGTAAGGCTCGCACAGTTTTCAAGGCGGGGGTAGTTACGTAGAGAGCATTTTACCTGTTGTTTCAGAATGCGCGTCGTTGCAAGAACACTTGGAGCATACGACTTTCTTGGAAGAATTAATGTTCTGGACAGTCGCTTACGAGTTTCCGCAAAAGTTGGTTTGCCTACTGCTAAACATGTTACCAGACCCAGATTACAAGGAGGCACTTACTCGCGCGTTTGTGCTACATTATAGTAGAATTTCAATGATGCTCGAACGTTCTACGGATCCTGATACCTTGAGCAACAGAGTGGTTCACGTTAGCGTACAGGTGGGTATTATTAAAAGAGCTCCTCGCTAACCGAACGATCGTGTTCCGTGTACTTACATGCTACATTTCAGCTTTTCAGCAACGAAAGTCTGGCACTGAGAATGGTGGATCAATTAAAGTTATTACACGTTATGATTATTAGTTTAAAGTACATGATGAGCAAGATCCTAATTCAAAATACCTTGCACGGTAAGTGCATCTTTCACCGATGCGTAGCACGTTAAATTGTACAGTTTAAAATGTAACGCGAACCCGTCTGTTCAGATCCAGATAAAAATTTTCATTACGTGGTGGACTGTGGACGACAAGTGATGAAAGAGCACTGTTATTGGCCTCTTGTGTCCGATTTAAATAACGTCCTTTCGCATAAGCCCGTAGCTGTACAATTTATGCTCGACGATACACTTCTCGAGATGTGGTTCGACTTTCTCTCTATGTTCCAAGGTATTACATATTATTATTCGCGATCTATGATTAACCATCGCGGGTACAGATATCTCCAAAGTTGTTCGTTGCGGTTTGTTACAGGAATGAACGTGAATCAAAGAGAGTTGAATCAGCACGTCGAGTTCGAGCCGAACACGTATTATGCAGCGTTCAGCGCCGAATTAGAAGCTAGTGCTTACCCGATGTGGGCTTTGGTATCCCATTTGCATAACCCCGCGAGCTCAACTCTCAGTCGGAGAGTGCTCACGTTCTGTCTTATAGCATTACAAGATTGGCTGGATGCTGTGAACTACACTCATCCGAATGTGGTGAATATTTAAACATTCGCTTAGAATTCTAATGCTACTTTCCCCTCCTTTTTTCTTTTTTGTACTAGCATTTAATTTTAATTAGTTTAATGGGAGGTTCCGGTCTGAAAATCGATCTTTTTTATTTCATTTTTCTATTTGTAGAAAAAAATTTAACCGCGTTTTTCTCGAAACAGTGTTCTCAAAATCGGTGGGTCCAGTATCTCCAAAAGTTATTATCCGATTCGACTGAAACTTTTCTTATGTTGAAGAATATACTTCTGGCTGAGGGGAAACCAGAAAAATTACAAAAAAAAATATGAAAAATTTATAATTTGTGAAGACGTTGAAAAGACAACAGATATAGGAAAAATGGATTTCAAACTTCAATGTCGTTATTTTCTAAAAAAAATGTAATTTTTGTAATTTTTTATGGTTTCCCCCCTAGCCAGAAGTATATTCTTCAAAATAAGAAAAGTTTCAGTCGAATCTGATAAGAACTTTTGGAGATACAGGTCCCATCCGATTTGGATGAATTTTTTGACGCCTCGACTTTAACGACTCTTCATTGCCGTCTGTAATGAGTCATTATAAAACAAAAAATATATTTCTATAATTTAAGACATCCCTAATGCAATGCAAAAAGTTCCATTAAATTGTATATAGCAGTTTTCCTTTAATTAATTCCTAAATATCACTTATTTTTATGGGCTCTAGGCGGGAACCTTTCCTTAATGGCACTATAAATAGTATCGTTAACGTTTCCTTGTGGGTTTTTGTTGCAGAGTGACAGCTTACAAGTGTCGTTTCATCTTCCACTACATCGATACTTTGCCGTCTTCATGTGTCAAGCTATTCGTCAAAAAGGAGCTACGCTAAAACACGTGTTACCACCTACAGATATGTTACACCTTCTAATGATGCATCCTCTGCGAGTTCAGGTGAGTACAATTCTCACCTATCTACATTCTCTAATCGCTTTGTGTCGTAAAACGCAAATTCATTACGGCCGCATTTAAACACCGGAATGGTATCTTTCCCCTCCAAATGACACACCGCTTGAAAAAAAAGAACGTAAACTCGCAAAATGCAAATAATACTTTTCCATTACAAAGTTTCTTTTCAATTAAACTCCACTCGTGGTAGGCGTACGTATATTAGTTTCATTTTTTATTCTTATTTATATTTGATTAATAGTAAATCACAGGATCTCGAGGTATCTATTTTAAAAGACACCAGTGACAAGAAATCTTAGATTATTTTATGCAATACTTGTATCAATATTCATTAACAACGTACCGCCAAAGAAAGTATAGGAATCGATCATTACAATTAAAATGAGTATTTAAAAATTTGGTGAAAAATATCAGGATATCTATACTTATTTTCTATATATCGAGAAATTATAGTTACTCGAGATTCTTTGTGTAGTAAATTGAAAAACAAAATTTTTATGCCAATTAAATGATACTTCGAATGCCTTACGCTAAGATGGCACAAAAAAAATGAGAAAAACCTACTGGAGAGCTACAAAAAGAATTGTTATTAATAATATAAAAAAAAAAAAAATAACTTTTCGGAAAGTCCGTGAACATGTAAAGGAATAAAACATGCCACATTGTTAAACGTAAATCAATGAAACATTTATGCGATTAGAAGTAACATACGAAGAAATTTCACTGAACAGTAAGTCATTGGAATTGCTTGTACAGAAGTGAATTCATACTGCTTTTATTTCACTCAGCTGCGGCGGAGTATCGATAATTGGTGTTTCGGGTGGTAGATCGACTTGCAAATGGGAGGTGAAATCGTACGTGATCAATTTTAACGCCACGTATCCTCCCGAGCCCTTTCTGCCCTTATGAAAGATCCCAGCGCCCGCTATCGGGACCGGTCGCTTCGCTTCAAGTGGCTGAATATCTAAGAAGGGTATTGTATTCTGCGCGGCGTCGTTCACGCGATCGCTGGGCGCGAAATTCAAATACTGATTCGCTTTCGAGTCTGGCAACGCTGGTAGAGAAGAACGAGTTGGTATATCCGGATTCGTCAACTCCAATTCGCTTCTGAAACCCAAAAAACAACGGTTGAATAAAAACAGGCGATCCCAATAACCCCGAAAGAACTTTCGGACTTTACCTCTCAGTAACGTCGTTGCTCAGCCAGAAACTCTTGTCGAGTGGCTGTATCAGTTTCCCCGTGGTGAAGTTAAACGGCGTTACCATTATCTCTAAATTCAAACGAGATCCCACTGTGCGAAACTTGACTCCTGGAAAACGTGTAGAAGTTTAGTTATTCTGCGAGCGAAGTGAACAGTTTTGTCAGGACTTTACCTGTTAGAAGGTGATCCTGAGCTGGCACTAAATCATCCAGATCCAAGCCCCTCTTCTCCCATGCCAGCGTGTGGTAATCGACGTCACTCTTCACGTTACTGTCTAATATAGAGAACGCCTCTATTGGTTTCCAGCTGATGCTCGTTTTATTGATATTCCCACGTGCTACCAGCTCCCCTTCCTGTATTTGCATGTGTATGATCTGATTGACTTTCTTCAGCGCGATGCCCGTTATAACTCTGCGAATGAATGACGTGTCGTTATTCAAAGCCTAAATTCTCTAGAGTGTTTAATACACACGAAGGATTATTTACTTATTGTTCGCCACGTCAGACATGACTTTCCGTAGGCTAAAGTATCGATCAGAGTTTGCACTGTGATCATCGCAGTAGCAGAAGCAATAGCTGCAATGCCAGAACAACCATCGCCACCAGCTATCCACCTTAGTCGTTCCTGCTCGGCAGGTGCCTTTGTTCCCGAATACTTTACCGTTCTCGTATTGTATGTACTCGTACCTCCGGTCACTGTTCCTGGCCTAGAAAAATTCATATTACGCACAATATGCTTCCTTGGGGCAGCTGAACATGAGAAAGTAGAAGCAGCAGCTTAATTTACCGAAGGACAAATCCACATGTCCGAGTCAATGTACTCGCAGTTCACTATTTTACCATTACACTTGCGCTGTTGTGCGCAGTATTGATTTTTGTAACAACCGTGCACTTTCGAGTATCCGTAATAACCGCAGTTTTCTCTGCAACTCGAGTCCTTGTTCAGATCCACCTCGTTTACGATATAGCCTTGGAATAGTTGAGTCAATTGGGTGTACGTTTCGTCTGGAAAAAAAAGTGTTTCGCTCGCAATTGTCGTAAATAAAATTATATAAACGTGCGAATGTACCTAGCTTGGGCGTCCTCGCGTCGCATCTCCAAAGGTCTCTGGGAGCGAAAGCCATGGCAGTCTTCACAGCCCTCAAAGTCTCGGACGTTCTCATCGAGTACTGCTCTTTTATCAGTTCCATTTCCTCGGCGAAGTTGGAGCCTAGATTAGAGTCATTACAGGAATGAGGTGCAAAGTCAATGGCAGTGAGCTTAAACTGTTCTACCGCATCTGCTACGCTGTACCTGGATTATAGAGTCGTAGTAGCATGTAAGAGAACTGGATCATGCTGTAGCCCTTAATCTCAGTAAGAGTAATTGTGCTGTACAGATTGTAGAGCAGTTGTTGAAGTGACTGCTGCTCGCTGCATATTTGCGAGGATGCCTCCTGCACACAGAGAAAAGTATACCCAATTCAGTCACAACTGCAGTTGGACAGAGCTATTGAATTTTAGAGAAATCGCAGGGGAATGTGTCTTAGGAATTATACTTCTAAAATTGTCGTCATTGAGTTGTTTGTACCTGATAAGCTGAAACGAACAATTTATCACGCACTACAAATTCAGTGACACGAGCCAGCGTGCCCACTATGGAGGCGTTTGGATCGTGCAAAACAATCTCCGAGAAGTCAGCCAACTTTTGGAGATCGAGGTACGCGTGTTCTTCGGTGATCTCCCGTTGCATTTGCCTGAAAACGTTGTACAGGCCGTCGATCCCTTTCAATTCGTTCTCTGTGCGGGCCCATAGCCAAACTGAGCTCAAGGAACTTAAATATTCGTAACCGCCGCTCGGGAACTTTTCTTCCAGCTCGTTACCGAAGGTCTTGAAGCTCTGTATGAGTTGGAGATACTTTTCATCGTCTAGTCCCAACACGTTCAGCCTTGGGTTCAACAATTCCTTTTCCAACACTTTTTCGCGTTGTAGCAGCTTGTGCCTCATTTCATCGATTTCCGTGGCGTCGTTCCCAAAATCGCCTCTCACTCCTATTATCGCAAAGAGGAGGAGCGAGTATACGAGAACTTTCATTTCCTCCATTTTCTATTTCTGCACTGGATATATCGTCGATCCTTCTTTCCTTGTTCCTTCGTATAAATGAAATCTACGCAGTCTACTGTTGATCCATTTTAATGGTGCGATACCTACACGCCAATACGCAGGTTGTAAAGATTCCACTAATAATGGTTGTGAATTATTCAGTCCCTCGGGTTCCAATTCGTGGCTAGGGTTCCGATGTATTTATTCACGAGTAATTATGTTCCTTGTTTCGTATAAATCTTACAAAGAAGTAAGAAAGAAAAAAGAAAGAAGTTTTTTACAGTATCGTAGAAGTGATTAACGTCCGGACATTTGCATTCGATACAGCTCGCTAATAGAATAATGGTCCTTGAAACTTGTGGGAACAAAACATTCGAGTATCATTAGTTTTGCAACTTGTATGCACGTGTGGCGCGTATAGATATTCAGGGGACATGTGTGTAAATACTGCGCAGGCTGCTTGTAAGGGTCGAATGTGACGATTACGTTAAAAAGTAGATACACCGCTACTCATATTAAAATGTTATCGCATGTTTCCATCGTAGAAAGATCATGTGTCACTCGCGTCGTTGGATTATTAACGCTTAGACTTTCAGTTCACGATTAATCTTTTTCCAGGGGATTACATTTAATTAATTTAAAGTGAGGTCATATCCGTGGGTAATTATTGGCACTTCCGGTGATTTACATCCATTTAATCAGAGTTACTGTTTCATCCTACTTCATCTCAGTTTCATTGCAAATGGCCCGTCGAAGTAAACATACTTTCGCGTAGAAATGTTTGGAAAACAACTTTCCTTCCTCGAGGAATTGAAGAAAGAAAAGAGAATTTTGTATGGGACGCATCGTTATTGGAAAGAAAAGTTGGCTCGATCGAATTAGACACAGGCCCGCCTAAGGTTTCTTTGTGTGCGTTGAAATCTTATTACACATACACCGTAACCTTAATTTACGTGAAAAGGGTCGTTCATTAAATGATTGTTTAGTTTAAGATCTCCATATCTTCTACCACAACACGAAATTTATATGTGCCCTTGCGATAGGTACAAGTTCCAAGTAAGCCGCGAGATAAAGAGCAGTATTTGCTTTGCCGCGATGTTACACAAAAGATGTTCTCGGCCAAGGTTAAGCGTCTGTGTAAAGTACAGCACGCAAATTCACGATACTATAATACCAAATCGAGCATCGTGTTCAAAATAATTACCGTTAATAAGAAATTATTAATGCATCTGGAATGGAATTTTCACTCATCTACCAATTATTCCAATTACTTTGTCATTCTTCGATCATCTCTAATTATATTTCCAATACCGAACAATCTTCGTGGGACGCGACTTTCGCATATTCGAACCGTTCGTATTTACAAACAGAGGCAAACAAGGGACAGGCATGCGCTTGACCGATGTAAAAACACGAAGACGCGAGGAACTTTGAGACGGTACAGTTAGTCGAGCACAATATCGTAAAGCAACATCTCCGAACCGTTCTCCATAAAACTTTATGCACCCTCGAGCGGCTCTACACGCTTTTTAAAAATTAAAAACACCTGATCGAACCGACGTTACCCGCGACGATATTCGTTGTTAATAAATAGAAAGTAGTGTTTCCAAAGCGTATGGAGGTCACGGAAGGTCAGTGAGATCGATCGCAATGTTTTGAAAGGCGATAAACGAAAATTGGAACCCGAGAGATTTTGACGCAATTCCCTTACACTGGATGGCCTCGTGGTAGCAAAAAAATGATTTCGAGCTGCGTGGAGCCTGTCTCACGTTACGCACCGTTGCACAAACATTCATTCGACGAACGTTTCTCGGAACGAAAATTGCCGAGCGTGCTTTTCACGCCACGGGAGAAAGCAGCAAAACGAACACTTTTCACGGTGGGCTCGGGCACGACTGAGAGTTCTGCATCATTCCACTGTCATTTTACTCTGCGCTCCCCTTTCCCCCGTTCGCCCACTTCAAGAATCGTTCACTGGCTTTAATGGTGTTATGTATCTCTGCGCATGCCCCTCTTTATTCTAGCTCCGTTCGTCGTTGAGCCCCGTTTATGCAAAGCGCACTGCATCCAGAGTCGTGCTTCCGACTGCTGTCATTTTGAATAAAAGGGATCGACTTTGCCGAGAGATGGGAAATGTTAAGCCCGGAGAAACGTTCTCTACCTGCGGTTTTCATGTAGCATTTCGAATCTGATAAAGTTTTTCTGACGAAAAGAGAGAAAAGGCTACACAGCTACTATAATACTTCGATTATCACATCGCGTTTGTTCAAAATACGGTTTCCTTGTTCTCGGTTTCTATTGTTCCTTTTGTTGAGTTCTCACAATGAGCGGCTCCACGAGAGATCGCCAGAACAAGTTGCACGAACAAGGCAGGCAGGGTCCATTGTATTTCGATATTGTTATATTTACTACCATCCTTTGTTTCAACCCTCTACCATTCTCGTTAGATTAGCAGAAAGTAGTGATGCGCGATATTGGTCTCAACTATCGATAATGCATATCGATAAATATTTTTCGTTCATTATCGATACATGAAATATATTACTCAAAAAGTATCGATATTGGTAATATCGATAATTCGATTCAAAGTATTAAAATGATAACAAGTAATTTAATTTTCTACAATTATAAAGCAAAAAAAAAAATAAGAAAACGCCCGCAACCCTCTACATATCCATTCGGGCGATCTAGGCGTAAGTGGAGTTCGCCCATGGAGGGTGCAAAAAAATTATCGATATGCGGACCAAAAGTATCGATACGTGTAATTATCGGTGTTTGAAGTATCGATACAAATATCGATATTCCGACAGGCAAATATCGATATTTGCAGTTATCGATAAATATCGCCCATCACTAGCAGAAAGTATTATGAACTATTTTACTTTGCGATCGATACAGTACCACGTTGTATTACTAAAATTTAGTATAATTAATTTGGCACTATTGGAACGTTCTATCTTGTACACGTTTCCAACGAGTGGTAAATTGAACAGTCGGATGTCACTTGATCGTCACAATATTCCTGCACACCTAATATCACTCTGCTTAATAGTAACGAGATGGGGTTCTAGTTACGCATACCAAGATAACGTATAGCTGTTCGAAATGTATATCGATCAACGATCCACCAAGATTCGTAATTTCTAAAACCTTACAGAACCGTAGCTTTATTTATTCTACGTGTAAATAACGTACAAGGGGCACAGGTATTAGGAAATGAAGTTTATTTTGTGAACGAGGAGGAAGATGCTTTAAAGCCTAAAAGTTTCTCGTTACTTACTTGCATCTTATTCGCCAGTAATACGAGAATGCTCGCGTTGAAGTCTGCATCGGAATGTGGAACGAGCAATCGATGGATGCGTTTCAAGAAATCGGGAAGGGCGCCCGATCTGGAAGAGACACACGTTCTGGCGAAATCTTCCAGTGTGTATCTCTCATATTTTTCGGTCGCCGCAACGTACGTTAAAAAGTTATAATACAGATCGTTGATTTGGCCGATGTATTGGTCTAGCATTCGTAGATTCTGATCCAATTTCTGTTGCAAGGGCAGATCGGTTATAAGCCTGGTCATTACCGTGTCCACCCGTATCTCCATTCTATTCTGATAGATCTCGATCTTGTCCGACACTCTTGATATACTATTCCTCAGCTCTTTCTCCATTCTGTAAACAAATGGCAAGCTGTTCTCCTCGTCCCCAGGAGATTTGGGACGTATCATCTCCCACGACTCGAGGACGTCCCTCATGGTGTCGATGCTGAATCGTAGTACGTCCTTTATGTCCAGAATGCTGAGACCGTCGAAACTGTTAGCGAACCCTCCGAAGCTGAGCACCAGGAAGACGTAAACTATTTTCGAATTACTAGTCGCCGCCATTTTCCTCGACAGAACTTAAACCTATGACCGAGATAAGAGGATTCCGATAGAAAGTAGCTTCGCGATCCTGTGGCACATGTAATATCACTGATACAAGTCCCGTTCGACTTCTGTTCGCCTTTCCCGGCAGATCGGCGAGAGTTCCTTTGTCGATGCCACGAGAGCTACTAACCAGTCATGGTAAAAGTAAGAGACATTTTAATGGAATGCTTGAGGAATTAATCACGCGCGAGAGTCTTGGTCACCTCCAGAACTGAGAGTATCTCGCTCCTCGTCCATTGACGGCCGTCGAGTCGTACCGAACTGACAACACAGCGTTTTGTAATGCTTTCCAGTGAAGGGATTGGTCGGTTTAGTGGGGGCAATACCGTGAAATCTACGAATCAGCCACACATAGCCACACAATGGGAAGCGTTCAGAAGCGTTCCCGCTATATTTTAGGTTCAGATGTTTCGTACACGATACCCGTTGCTATGTACAATGTAGCACCCACAGAATATTATGATTCATCTCATTCTTCCCATGATTACGTTATCAAAAATGAATGATTCACAAATTGTGATATTTTTAATCCATCTTCTTCACAATGTTACAATATTTTTAAATAAAAGTTAATGAGAATTTTGTATCTTTTATATGTGTTGTATGTTGGAATAATTATGAATCACACGAAAGATTCAAATTGGAATCGGTGAGGGATTGTAATGAGGTACTTAGTCATAGCAGCTGATATGAAAGTCTCAACATCAAGAAACTGTTTTGGCTTCGGAAGTTCCGTTAGATATATACTTACATACTTATCATGCATCCGTTATAAGTAGGGATGGATTTTTCAAGGCGAAATCTCGAACCTCAATTCTGAGAATTCGAAACCTTATAAAATTTCGGATTCTTAATTTCGAGAATTGGAAGACTTACAAAATTTCGAGAATTCGAAGCCTTACGAAATTTCCAGTTTTAAGAATTCGAAGCCTTATAAAATTTCGAATTTCGAGTTTTGAGAATTCGAAGCAATACAAACTTTCGGATTCGAATATCGAGAATTTAAAGATTAGGTTCGAACCCACCGTTAGTCGTACGACAATGTCTTCGCAGATATTATATAGATCAACTGACACAGTTGGATAATCTTTATGAAAGCAATTTTTATTCCAGCTGTATTAAACTTATCCCTGCTAATTAGTTTCCTTCGAAGCAAATACTTTCTATTAAATCCATAAATTGTTCCGCCACCGTCTCAGCGCTATCATTCGAGGCCTCACCAGCATCAAATTCGATCCACACTTTCTTACACTTTCATTTGAAATATTTTGGAAATTTAACCGATACAGTGAATTATATTATTCAGGTTGCCTTTTACGAAATTTCAAACGGATTGTGGGTGCGCAATGGACTTCAGATTAAGGGTCAAGCAATGACGTACATACAGTGCAATTTCTGCAACTCCATGGTCGACGCAGACCTGTATCTTCTGCAAGTGTGTGCGAGTAAGCTGCAGCCGGGCGTCTTTCTGAAAACCGTCATCGAAAAGTAACTGTTTCATACGCTAATGAATTTACATTGCTAATATTTCTATACTTAGAGTGGAAACTAAGCGATAATTATTTGTTTCGTTAGGTTCCACATAAAGGAATGGATGAGCCTTTGTCTGTATCGCACGCCTCAATATAAATACGTAGAAGGAGAGCATGATACTCCGATGTTAGAAAGCTGCTTAACATTTCTAGCCACATTGGTTAGCGTTCGTACGAATCTAGGTAAGTCCTCGTATTATCGTCTAGCTGTTAAGACAACGTGGAAAGCTTAAATATTCAATCGATTGTAATATATCTGTTTAGGTTTATCCAACTCTGAGATGTCATGCTTAGAAATGGTTACTTTATTATGTATGGGAGATAAGACTCATAGCCAGTTAATGGAGCTGATGCCAGAACGCTGTGGCACCACCCAAAACGGAGACTTTGAATCTGTATTAGCAGATGTAGGTTTTATTATTCGTACTCTTCGATTTGCCTGATTTGTGCTATTACATAACTACGCGATACCATTTACAGATAGCACATTATAGAGCCCCGAATCTTGAAGCTAGCGGAAACATGCAGCAAGGAATGTATGGACCCAAGCCACACGTTTGGGATGAATTATTCGATCCCCTACACGTTTCATTGAGAGGGGTACCCAGGAGAGACTTTCAGATATCGATGGATCGTTTCACCGAATAGTAAGTTACAGATTCTCTCTAAATTAGGGCTGGGACTATTCAAATAATTTAATATTCGAATATTTTACAAGTATTCGAATGCTACGAATAAACTTTGAATATTTAAGTATTCGAATACTATTCGATACACAATCTGTAAGAGCCTCTCGCTTAATTTTATCACGATACATAAACATTCACTCTGTCCTCCACTGTTTCTTGCTGAAAATATCTGATGTCCGTTTCAGCGTGAAACAGTCGGGCAAACTGAAAAATAGCGCTACACCGTGGCCACCATTCAGACACCCTGCTCCCGTTTCACCCGAGTACGATGATCCACGGATTGTATTACACACCAGAGTCTTTCACGCCATGATTTTCATAATTCTTTACAAAGCTGTGTATGGACATAACGTATCGGAGTATGGAATGGCACTGACCATTTACCTATTAGAGATGGCAGTGATTACTGCGGAAATACCTGACAAATCTGTAAGTGGCTAATAATTTCTACCTGTGGTTACCAATTAATATTGTATCTTCGTTTGTCTCCTTTACCAGGAGAATCCTTTGTGTCAGTACAATGTAGATGGGTCGTTTCGAGTGATAAAAGATATGGATCTGTCTAGTTGGTATAAAAGTGATAATTTGTCTGAGAATTTGAGAACAGTGATACCTCGGGTTATTCTAGTCGAAGAGTCAGAGCCGAATACCTCGGACAGTAAGTAAAATAATCGATGAACTCACTCATCTTCTTTTGCATCTGCATTCCGCTGTCCATATTTTAAATTCAGTTGTTTCTACTGTAGGTGAATTTGAGTGGGAAAGTTCGGACGAGATGCCCGACATTTTGACTCTTCCATCCTTACCTTCTCTACCCGCTTTACCCGGAGCAGACGGTGAGATTTATATCTTCGTATATTAAATTATTCAACCTTTCTTGCATATTCTTTCGAACGAGGGTAAAGCTTTCCACTTTTAAAAACCGGTTTTTCTAATAAATTTATAAAATTCGAAAACCGGTTTATTATGCATTATTAATTAATTATTTAATTAAAAACGTTAACATTTTATTTTGAAATCACCTCGGTACAAGTACAAGCATATTTTAGTAAAGGTTTACTGTAAAACTAATCTTCATGATTCAGGCGTAAGGTGAATGTTTGACATGATAATCCGCAAATTTATTCTATTAGATATGCTATTATATGTGGAGGGCAGATATGTTGGTCGGTCTGAAGTTGTTTCGCGAACAGCGATTGAGGGTAAATCGAGAACGTGAGAACTTTAGCGCGAGAAGGAGAGCAATAACGTTAAGAAAAGGAGCAGGCTCTCTGGACCAGACCGATTTTCCCTACATCACTGTTCGCGAAACAACTTCCGATCGGCCACTATTGAATATACATTATATCTGATCTTTACCTTAGTTTCGTTCTGCGTGCTACCCGCACTACGCATTACACAACGCGCCGCGAAAGTTCCGTGCAGTTAAATTTAATGAAAGCTTATTTTATTTTGTTATATTTTTGTAAATATAAATATTTACGTATTAATATTTTAACCTAATTAAGCATAAATATTTTTCACTGTCTTAATAATCGGTTTTTCCAAAAGTCGGTTTTTGTATAAACCCTACTCGCAAATATCTTGGCTTGCTTCACAGTACGCTATAGCGTACGTTATACTTTATGCACGAATTAAGATACAGCTAAAATACTTTTGTCATAAGATAATTGTTTTGGCGTCGATCCGAGTTTGACATCGTATTGACGTTTGTTTTATTTCTCTCTTTGTTACTTTATAGCCGAATTTCATATGACTATCGCACCTGAAGATGGAATTGTTGCTATATCGGATGGTAATAGCGCGGATGATTTAATACCTCTGCAAAGAGCTCTGCCAGCATCCACCGAAGAATCCATGGCCCTTGCCCTCGAACCACCTCCTTCGTTAAACAGTACATTACTCTTAGTCTTTTCCACCTAAAATGTAGTATGTCGCATAAATTAACAGTGCTTCCCAGAGATGCCAATCAGAACAAATATTAACGTCTCTCCGTATTCTTTAGAAAGAAAGCAGTGAATATTAATAACGCGCGAGAAATATATTACACTAATACTTTGCATTTAATTTTCATTGTACATAGATATGGTTGGTGGTCAACCTGCACTACCACCTGCCCCTCAACGACCCGCCGTTATGGCTGGCAACGAAATAGTTGCTGCCCAGCCAGCGTATTCCAGACTGAGCACTTCTGGGGTAACAACGATCGAGATTGTCCCGTCCACATCGACTTCCCACAAACTCTTCAAGAGGAGAGATCCTCAAGTAACAGCTCACTTTCATTTATATCGTAGCTATCGAACGTGTCAGAATGTTAAACTCGTCGATCTGCTTCCTGTTCCAGGGTGGACCACTGCAGCCGCAGACAGTGAAAGTAGAGGAGAGCATAATCTCGTTACTGTTGAAGCTGCACTCGCAGCTTTCCGGCGTCCCAGACAGTTACAACCCGAAACAAAGCACGATATCGGACAACGAGGCTGGCAGTAGTTCAGCTGCGCAGCCGGAAGAATCACGGATCGGCGATGGCCCGTTTTTCATCGCACAACTGCTGAACAAAATCGCCAACCTAGACCCGATGTGCAAGGAAGCCATCGTTGAGACTAGAAACAAGCTGTGGCCGCGGATGCAGGAGTGCGAGGACAAGCAGCGGGAGAGAGAGCACCAAGAGAAGGAAGAGAGACGAAGGAAAGCGAAGGAGAGGCAGCAGAAGCTTATGGCAGAGTTCGCCAACAAGCAGAAGCAATTTATGGAGAAAGCAATGAAAACAGGTGGGACACCCGGCGGGACTTACATATCGCTGAGAAAGGGAATGAGAGAATTAAGGGGAGGTTCCGGTCTGAAAATCGAACCTTTTAGGAATACGTGTTTCAAAGGATTTGTTGAAATTCGTAAAATTCACGAAGTATCGTTTGAGTAGCGGCAGATGCATTGATAACAACCGGCCACTCGGCACTCACGTAAAACTTTAAACGCGTTTTTCTCGAAACAGTGTTCTCAAAATCGATGGGATCAGTATCTGACAAAGTTATTATCCGATTTGACTGAAACTTTTTTATTTTGAAGAATATACTTCTGGCTAGGGGGAAACCAGAAAAAGATACAAAAAATTGAAAATTTATAATTGATAAAGGCGTTGAAAGGACGAAAAATATAGGGAAAAAGGGATTTCAAACTTCAAGTCTCGTTATTTTCTAAAAAAAAATGTCATTTTTGTATTTTTCTTTTGGTTTCCCGTAGCTAGAAATATATTCTTCAAAATAAAAAAGTTTCAGTCGTATCGGATAATAACTTTTGGAAATACAGGTCCCACCGATTTGGATGAATTTTTTGACGCTTCGACTTTAACAACTCTCCAGTGCCATCTGCAATGATTAATTATAAAACAAAAAATATATTTCTATAATTTAAGACATCCTTAATGTAATGCAAAAAGTTCCATTAAATTATGTATAGTAGTTTCCCTTTACTTAATTCCAAAAGTACGCCTATTAAGAGAAACGTGCCCTTTGGCTTTTCAGACGAAGCAGGGGTGTCTGGTATGGATTGGGATCAAGACGACAATACAACCAAGCTGACTAGCAAAAAGGAATACGATTGCGTGATATGTAATCAAACTACTCCCAGCAGCGAAGATGTGCCAATGGGTCTCGTTGTATTAGTTCAGGTAAAAATGGACGAACGTATTTCAATGGGAGCTGGATTCTTATTCTAATAATAATATAATTGCTATTCTTCTCCTTCTAGGCAACAAGTGTTATTGGCCACGAGCGACAGCAGTCAGAAAGACTGGTTCTACCCACGTCCGACGAAGATCCTCCTATATTAAAGGGTGACACGCGCGGCTCCTACTTCGATCGCCGAACGGACGAGCTGAATCGTCATTTTGACACTGTAAGCTGTTGAATCTTAAATCGTAATATCTATCCCCTGGCGGCGATAACACGCAGGCTGTGTAACATTTTATTCGATCACTATAGCTTTCGTGGCTGCTGGCTGTTAATTTGGGCTGGGAAGGCGGGGTTCACGTTCAAACGTGTGGACACCATCTGCATCTAGACTGCTTAAAGTCGTACTTGCAATCTCTCCGTAACCAACAAAGACAGCAAAGTTTCGCTACAGACAGCGGTGAATATCTGTGCCCCCTTTGTCGGCAGTTGGCTAACTCTGTGCTCCCGCTCTCTCCGCAACTGGGAGAATGCGCGGCAGTGGTACGGTCCCGCCATGCGTCATCTGCTACAATACTTTCCGAGCTGCATAACTTTTTGAGGGAGATACCGCAGAATCCTGTAAGATCCCATTTTCAAATGCCAATCGATTACAGGCTGGACGTTACTTCTGTAATTTAATATGTGTCAACTTGCTGTTTAGATCTCCACGAATTTGGCTGTGGCAATGGGAAAGGCCATGGAGGATATGACCAGTTGCACATACTTGAAATATAAACAAAAGAACTGTTCCCCTAGTCACCAAAGCTTGTTTCTCTTTGTAACTTCCGTAGCTCGAACCAATTTCGAAGTGGAGCTTGTTCAACGCGGTGGGTCACTGTGCGTTACGCAACCCACTACGACACCTTTAACGCCAAAACGTGATTGTATCGGTAAATACTACGCCTGTTCCGTTCACAGGGATCATTTAATGTCGATAAAGATTACTGAGTTTGACACTGCTTTCTTACTTTCAGTTGCACTTTTACACGTGCTGGCGGTGCATGCAAGAGTATTGACAGCCTGGCCGGTGCAGCACACCTTGCAGCAATTATCCGGAATACCCGCCGAGTCTGCCCCTCGACTCGCCATAATACCACACGGAAAGGAAGTACCTTTGCTTCTCAGAGATCCAACCGCACTGCTGATACAATTTATATTGTTGCTGCCCTTGCATTTGGATCAAAGTAAGCAGAAAGATATTTATGCGCCGTCTGTAAACGTTCGCTTCGGCAACACTGCTGGCGATGCGTACTGTTACTAAATGCTCCGTTATTTTCAGCGTATTTCTCTAGCGTAGTAAAGGTAATCTACAACTTGTTGTACTATCAAGTGATATTACAAATAAGTTGCGGCCTCACCAAAGCAGAAAGGGAGACGATTTTGAGGAGAGAATGCCTCGAACGCAGCCCCACGTCCTCGGAAGCTATACTCTATAGAATTATCAAACTTTTCAATGATACTCCGCTATATCGTTCGGATGATACCTATAAACCATCTACTTCGTCGTCTACTCCGTACGCGAGAGTGAGAATATACAATATCGAGCAGCAGGTGGGCATTAACGATCTATCGTTTATCCGGGCAGCCTCCTGATTTAATATATCATCCTGTTTCAGATACAATCCATGTGCTTACCATTTCTGCGAGTAGCCGCGTTGCTCCGTTACCATTTGTACGAGCAACCTCTGCCCTTGGTCAGGATACCGCACATCGAATTCGTTAGATTAGTTTATTACCTGGAGCTAGTTTCGGAGGGCATGGACTGGAACATCTTCAACTCGACGGTTGCTCTGAACTGGCACGATAACGAAGCTAGCACCTCGGTGCCTCGTCTGTGGTGCTTTCAATTTCTACTTTTCGTGAATCAAAGCGACGCGGCAAGGAATTTATTAATAGAACAACACATATCGTGGCACGTACCGAAGCTGCTCCGTCTTCCGAGGGAGTACGAGAAGATATTCACGGTACTAAGCAGCGTGTTGTTTTTCTAGTTAAATGCTTTTCACCTCTGCTCGAATTTTATTAGATTCTGATACCATCTCTCTGTCTCCTCCATTTTAGTATTACCACGAGCGCCAGTGTCACCAGTGTCACTTAGTCCCCCAAGAGACTAGCATCTGCTTGTTGTGCGGTACCATTGTCTGCCTGAAACAGAACTGTTGTAAGCAGATGAATGTCTGCGAAGCTGTCCAGGTAAATGTTACGTTACACCCCTTCGATCGAACTTCATTTAATTATCATTTATATTTAACGCTTTCTTGTAGCACTCGATCGACTGCGGAGGTGGGACCGGCATATATCTGGTAGTTACGTCCACTTACATTATCGTGATTCGCGGTCGACGGGCCTGTTTGTGGGGGTCGTTGTACCTCGACGACTTTGAGGAGGAAGATGGGAATCTAAAGTACGTAATTCGACGTTATATAATTGAACAGATTACTTTATCGTCGATAGATATTAACAGGCTGTTCTGTTTGTTAATGTCCCATTATAGACGCGGCAAACCTTTGTACCTAAGCCAAGACAGATACCAATTATTGGAACAGCAATGGCTGGCGCACAGGTTCGACCACACGAAGAAGATGTGGGTAGGGCACCGCGACGCGCTGTGACCTACTTCTACGGCGTTACGAAAACCGATTATTTCTCAAACGAGTCGAAGACTTACAGCACGTTTATTTCCCCGTTAAATGCCTCGCCAAGAAGTAACAGCGCTTTAAGAAATTAACACAGATCGCTCGAGTACTTTACGGATATTATATATTTATTACGATGCAAGTAAGTAGGCACGATATTTGAATGAAAGCATATTACAAGAAAAAAAAAACGAAGAAGAAAATGTGGAAAAAAATGGGAACGATAATGAGGTGAAAGCTGAGCTAATATCGCTTATAGTCATTTAACACCCGACAGACTATATCTCAGAAGAAAATGTATGTTTTGAATTATACCTTGTACATTTTATTTAAGAACATATACATATATATATAGATATATATACATAAATTACGTTCTAAATAAAAAAAAAAGAAAAGTACTTATCTAGTGTGTAGCATTTGTACTTCGGAGATGGAAAAACGATTGAATTTCTTGGTCGGAACTTCGGTTGCGCTAGGAGACGGAGAAATTGTTGGAAGCGAACGCTTTCATTTTATTATTATTATCATGATTATTAACGAGTTAATTTTTCGATTGTTTGTTAAGGAGTATTGAACTCGTGTGTCTTTTTCTTTTTTCTCTTCTTTTTTTAATGTGATGAAAAAAAATACAAAAAGGGAATCCGTTACGTCTTATAATTTATTACTGTAACTGTTCTATCGATAATTAAAGTCTATTTTAAAACCTTCTTTCTGTATGTTGGATCATTCGGAAATAGAAGTTTCTGGTTTGCCGTTGTTGCTCATCATTTGTAAAATTTGCGAGGTGCAGAGAGCGTTGTGCTAGATTTGCGAACGTGACTAAATCAAAGACTGACGTCTTCATTGCAAGGACTGCTTCTGAATAAGTTCAAATAACGAACCGCGGGGCTCGATTTTCTGTTCGCGAGACTTGTCGTCTGAATTGTTGGGACAAGAGCAAACTACGAGATCCTTTTGGGGCGAATCTTTAATTACAAGGTGAAGGGGATGCTATTCTTCGGTGTATACGTTAAATTGGCAGGATTATTACTCTAACCAGATGCAATTCTGTACAGCGAATATTCTTAGTTGTAGGGAGAATGACGTGCAAATTCTGCTCAGACTATTCGAATCAACAGCCTCTCCTTACGAAGAGTAACGCGATCAGTGGGGACAGTATTGCAACCAGTGAGATTGTTTATTATTAACGCGACGCAAATGCTGCGGGACGTCCTCGTGTGAAAGAAAACAGGAAATATGACTTTCGTTCCGATTCGATCGAGCAAGCGAACTGTGCAGCAGTCGGTGGGAAACTAGGATTATCTGCCACGAATCCGGTGGCGATATTTGATGCATTATTTTTCTGTATGCATATATTATATGGGCTGTGTATAATTAAACTATATAAATTCATTTTATCGAACGAACTATTTATCTACTTGCTGATTTCTTCGCACCGGTGCATAAATGTTAAGAGATTAAGCTGTGGCGAATAAGTTGTTGTCGCTTCGGAAGAAGCAATTTACGCGTACACTTATTGTAATTAAAGGCGTAGACTTGAAAACTTCACTCTGTTATGCATAATTTCATACACAACGAGATGCTCGTAGGATGCGAAGCTTCCTTCGAGGGTTCTGATCTTTTTTGTGATACCGCGATTATTCGAGGCAGGAAATTGCTTCTTCTAGACTCTCTAGACGTAGAATCACTGTAAATATGTAATAATGATAGAACGCCACATACTAGGATTACTAGTTAACGCAAGATAATCTGTATATAGTCAAACTACTTTTAGGAATATCAACTTGTGTTAAGGACTTACGAATATCACGTTAGAGTGCTAAAAGGAAAAAAAAAAAAAAGAAGTGACTAATAATAATAGTAATTATCGACTCTGTTCTATGTATAAATAAACAGTTCTATTAAATTCAAAACCTTCCCTTGTGATCCACAAACATTATTTCTTCGACTGTTTTCTTAAGCTGTATGTAAAGTAAATGGAGAAAGACGAAGAATTATTTTTATTTTTCCGATTAATTATTACAGGTATTTTATGCTACCGACAGATGTAAACATGATTGTGAAATGGTTGAAGCTCAGTAAACGTAAACCTAATCATTATTACAACGTTGTGTATATCAAAATTCATTTTATGCCTTTATTACGAAAAACGAGAACCTAGTTATATAGGAGCGTTCTTATCATTAAATATATTCTAGATTTCGTAAAAGAGAATACTACTAAAGTAATGTTATTACAATATCTTACTTATCTTCTCTAACTATGAACATGTCTATTATTTAAATTGTTTTCATTGCTTCGAAAAAAAAAAAAAAAGAAGAAAAGATTGCGTTGCTTGAGAAAAGTGAGTCGTTCAAACACAATATTAAAAGAAAAGTGCCGATTAGTTCTTAACGCGATAATAATGAAAACAAAAACTATATTACTTATCTGTACAAGAATAAGTTTTATTACAATTTGTAGAAATTTTGTTCCATCGAATCATCGAGTAAGTACCTATTCTGTAATGGGGATGCCCATATAGAAATGTTTTCAATGAAAATTTTAAGCAGCAATAATCTGCGCGTCTCGAATCTGAATATCTAATCACAGTGTTACTCAAATCGCGAATTTTAAAGGTGTAAGATCAGAGATGGGCAAAAAATTATTTGAAACAAAAATTTCGTATGTAAAAAATTATTTGTAATAAAAATTTCGTACACAAATTCTTATTTCAAATAATTTTTTGCCCATCTCTATGTAAGATAAAGCATCCACATTACTTACATCGAATCAACTACTCCATGATCGTAAGAAAAGAGAAGAGAAAACGAATTGTTTCTATATCATTCGTTCGAGTTTATCGAAGTTAAAAAAAGAGCGCTCTCGCTGCTGTTACGAATTACATTGAAAAGGCAGAGGGAAATTATTACAATTACTTCTTTTATTACAGATGTACCTTAAACGCAACAATTTCGTTAAATCATATTCGTATTATATAATAGTTACCTTGCTCCGATAACAAAATTAAAACTTTACTCTCGAAAATTCTCGCGATCTAAATCTAGAAATTCAGAAGTTCGTGAAATGCGGATACACTGACGGATGTTACTAATGGACAAAACGCGCGACATTAAGGCATGATTCTTGTTTTCTTTCTTTTTTTTTCCGTTTTCCTTTTGGCGTGGGTGAATATATAACATCATATGAAACTGACTGTCGATGGTCCTTAAACTTGCCTCGTTACAGGAATGTAGAACAGTACATCGAAATGTTACGTAAAAAACCCAAATTACATAATGTTTCCTTTTTAACATACATATACATACTGATAAACTTGTCCATTTCTTTACGATAGTCACTTTCACTTTAAAAGGTATTAAAACTGAATGATAGATTTAATTTCTTCAGTAGTGACCACCTGTTTGTTCTTGGTACACCTCGATAACATCGTCGTTTTCCATTTCCAACTGAAAGAAAGAATATCACAAATTTCATTAAAGCACAGCTTTGTCCCACAACGCTCCGTTCCGTAGCTAGTAAATAGTTTTTAGAATTAGTCTTTTAAAGAAGCATGTAATTACTACCCAGCTTTCTTATTCTAAGAATTATTTCACAGCGGTGTACATATTCTCGCTTCACCTTTCCCGCTACTGTACTTGGAGATACGTGAATTTAAATTACCTGCTTTGGTGTTTCATCATCATTAATTCTTTTACCGTCGAAGAGAAACCTGAGCGACGTCATAGGAACACCCTGAATAAAATTTTCGTAATTTATAATTCCCCTGCAGACGCACTGCACGTGTTTAACATTTCAAGCTTCGCAAATGTACATGTACGATAAATAATCGTCTATTCTAGACTTCTTTCGAACGTCCCGATTCCAACTGCTTCCGCTCGTTACGCCGCTTCCACGGGTAAGAAAATACAAGCGGTAAGAATCTCTCGATCACTGATCGTACATCCTACAAGAAGTAAAGCTACTTTCTACGAATTTTTGGATCTCCAAAGATCGCGTAGAGCGTTATGTCTGTTACGAAAAATCTATCACTACCGTTTCTTTCGCTTTACTTCTATAAGCGTTTATTCTGAGAAAAAAAAAAGTAGGCAGGTGACTAACCACACGGTCGCTGTAGGATTTCTTCAGTTTGCCCATTTGAGTGGTCATCTTTACCCTAAAGTGAATTTCATTGCTGTCCTAAAAAGAAGAAAAGAAAAGAAAGTGAAACGATGAAGCCGGTCCTCGATAATAGCTGAAGGATAGCGGAAGTGCGGTTCACCGAACGGCGTGCTCTTACATTTCCAACGACTTTCAGCTTGATGTATTCGGAATTCGCGTCTCCTGGGCCGGCTTCGGGTTTTTGCTCCTAGTACGCAAGGTTAGACCGATTAGACTCAACTTACGATCGCACGCTCCGATGTTACGACGTATTTATATAGCGGGGCGTTGTCGTTAACGAAACGCTGATTAAAATGGGGAAACCTACCTGGTTATCGGACATGGTAATTAATTAAATATAACAATTCTCGACCACGCGCCAGAACAGTAACCAAACACAAGCACGCAATATGGCGCCGCGCTTTTGTCAGTTTCACAGTCTTCTAAAAATAAAAATTTTAACGTATAGCGGGCGGGTTCGTTCGAAAAGGCATCACCTTCCTGCCGTACGCGGCGATTTCCGCAAATAGGTGTATTCCTTCGAATGAGATTAAATATTAAGTGGAAGAAAGGGGGGCTATTCCTCTTCTTTCATTGATTCTCTGACACTTCGTGATTGCTAAATACGGTAAATTGTTTTCTACATCGGAGCAGAATTCAAATCGTGCAAATTTCGCGTCGTTATGGTGCTACCAGTTTGAATTTTTGAATTTTCGAATCTGTAATACATCGAGGGCGGAAATGGTTTCGTATTCTTACGTTACACAATTCCCGCTTTCGAATATGCAATATATTTCCACATTACTACGAAATTATGTTACATATGAGGCAGTCAGAGCAACGGCCCATCCCACGTTAAAAAATGTTGTTTTCCTATTTAATATGGTTAGTACAGCCTATTGGAATACGTTATTGCTACTAATTCAATTTCGAAAAAAATGTGGGTTAGACCGTTGTTGCTCTGACTGCTTCATATGTCTTCAAATTTCTCATTAGCCTAATAATTTCAGCTCGATCAAACATATTTCAAAGTGACGATACCGAATTATTCGGCGCCCAATGCGCATTCATATGTTTTAACCGTCCAAGAGCGATTCCACGAAATGGATCGATTACGATCGCGTGTTCCAAAATGCCGGAGTCGGTGATTTTAATGTAAATCCGTTGCCAAGTGTAAATTCCCGTGAGTGACGTCGGTTCGTTACATAAGAATCAGATTTGAGGGGGCAATGCACCAGGCGACGGAGGAGACACCTTGCAAATCGAGAGTAAATTATTTATCTCTAATTAAGTAGGAAGATAAGAAAACGTATCCCCACCTCTCATTCGGCCAATTCAGAGGGAGACGATGTTGCCACTTTTTAGCGAACGTTATCTCGCTCATTTACAGTTATCTGTGTTATCAATGAAGCCAGGTCTTATTCAGAGGCGTCGCCGCCAGACGGTGCAGCTGTTTCCGACGCTCTGTTTCCATTTGGTCCATTTGTGGGGGGGGCTGGTCCAAGCCGGTCGAGCGCGACTATGTTGACCAATGTTGACTATGTTTGCATATATACATGCGTGACGTTGCGAGGTGTCACGCCATCGATATCACATTGTAGGACATAAGTTAATAGGGTACTTTGGAAATCGTGGCGGTCGCGTAGGCGGTGAATTTCATCGATGTGTTCGGCGGTGCGTCAGTGATGTTGGCGCAGTGCGTTAAAACAGACTGCATCGTAGACCCGTGCTCTGTTAAGGTTAATCCATGATGCAGGAAGGTTAAGCTGTATCATTTTTACAATTAGGAGAAATTCGCGGCGATGTAAACAGCATTTACCACCGATACGAGTTCCCCCTGTGTTATGGCTGGTGAGGGCATTACTCAGAATATATCAACGTATGATTATCACTCGGTGAACGCAGAGAATGCTCAGAATACATCCAGAGAAAGACGAATAAAAGGAACAATGCCGACGAATCTTAGATCGATGAGCAGGGGTGACTGGGCCACGGTCGGAGTGCTATGTTTTGTTAATCTTATTAATTACATGGACCGTTTCACGATCGCTGGTTAGTACCTTCCCTGTGGATGTTGCACTGGCAATCTCCATTTGTGTCCTGGTATTTCCTATCGAGGGTAAAAGGAACTCACGAGAGCTGCTTGTGATTGTTACAGGAATCTTGACGGACATAAAAGATGAGTTCGGTATTAGGAACGACGAGTCCGGGCTATTGCAGACTGCATTTATTTTAACTTATATGGTGTTCGCACCATTGTTTGGGTACTTGGGGGATCGTTATAACAGGACGCTTATAATGACTAGTGGCGTCTTTTTATGGGGTTTGACCACGTTTATTGGCTCCTATATGAAGGTAATTCTTAACTACGCAATTTGAAAGTAGGCTCTCGCTAAGCCTTGCCTCCCATCGCTTCGGGTTGTTTTGTTCTTCCTATGCTTTTCTTATGTATTTTGACAATTTCGCTAACATTCGCCTTGCCTCGACGCAACTCCGAGCTGTGGATTCTTCCTCGAGAATATTTTGAGGAAGAGAGGCGAGGCGAGGTGAGGCGTAGTGCGAGTGGATGCAACGCTACCGCTTATGGTGGCCGCTAAAAGAGAAAGGAAGAGGTTCTCTGAGCAACAGACCAAATACGTGAACCGAGGTAAGCTCGGATAACCTCGGGTACAGAAAACCCGAGACGACACGAGCCTAGATGTGAGTGCGAAAAGAAGTTGCGCCGAGGCGAGGCGTAGCGAGAGCCTACCTTATTTCCAGTGTCCCATTGTCTCCCTTCGCCCTTTCGCTACTCGTGAGGAACGATTGCTTTCTGAACTACAGCATTTTGGCTAGCAGTAGACTTAATCTGGGAGGACAAGCGACTAAAAATAGATCGAGAATATTACCCGCGAATCGTTCGTCGTTGTTACAAAAAGGTTGCTTTTAAGCCTAATTTTCTTAGCTGTAATAGCTATAATTTGCTCTAAAGGGATAATGGAATACAGATGAATTTTTCTCTCCCCTTGCGAGAATCCTCTTATGCATGATAATGAAAAGTTCGTGTAATTGTGTATTGTACTTGCGTATAACATTATTTCAGTCATACGGATGGTTTCTCTTATTTAGAGCTCTTGTTGGAATAGGTGAAGCTAGTTATTCCACAGTTGCTCCGACAATAATTAGCGATTTATTCGTTAAAGATGTGCGATCTAAAATGCTCGCGTTATTCTACTTTGCGATACCAGTGGGAAGGTGAGCTTAAGTTTCATCATTTACGTAAAGCTCGCTCTCGAAATGTGTATTAATCGGTGTATTTAATTTCCAGTGGCTTAGGGTATATAATAGGGGCTGAAACAGCGACAGCCGCCGGCAATTGGCGATGGGGCCTACGCGTCACGCCTATATTAGGCGTGATAGCAATTATTTTTTTACTTACGATGGTAAGAGACCCTATTAGAGGAGAGAGGGAAGGCGGTGCTCACTTGACGAGCACTGCGTGGTCAACCGACTTGAAAGCCTTAATAAAGAAGTAAGTAAGGTAGTAAACACTGTACAACTAACAAGGGAACATCTCGAACCCGGAAATTCGAAAGAATTCGGAAACTTTGTGAATATGTAGGGAATTTCCTCCTGATTATAACAGAATTTTTGTTAGGTCCCAAAATTTAATCTAAGGGTGTGTAATCGACCCCTGTAAATGAACTGTAAAATAATAATTTTACCAAACGATAGATCTAATTGAAAGAAGTAACTTTTGCTTTGAAACTTCTTTCCTATCTCTTACAGTCCGCGAGTTATAAAAAAAATCGGAAAATAGCCGAATCTTCAGGGCCTAATTTCACCCCCTTCGGGTGAAAAAATTGCATTGTAATCAAAAGGAAATCCCCTACATATTTATAAAGTTTAAGAATTTTTTGAATTTTCGGCTTCGGGGATCTTGTCTTGTAAGTATGAACCGTTCTATATTTCCTTCTCCGTTCATAATTTCTCTTTACGTTCTAGTCCAAGCTTTATGCTTTCTACCGTTGGATTCACATGCGTGGCGTTCGTTACTGGCGCGCTGGCTTGGTGGGCTCCAACATTTTTGAAACTAGGTTTCTCGTTACATCCCAATGGGAGCAAAGTGAATCAAGAAGAGTATGTTTTCCTCATTTGATTCCTGGCTATTTTCGCACCCGCAGTTACGCGAAAATCATTTGCTCTTATCAGCGTTTGAAATGTTTCAGTGTTGCGTACAAATTTGGATTAATCGGAATGACATCCGGGCTAATAGGTGTACCATTAGGTTCGTACATGGCCCAAAGATTGAGAGTACGGTGGCCGCAGGCTGATCCTCTGATATGCGCCGTAGGACTTTTGATTAGTGTGCCGTTATTGTTCTTTGCGTGCATAACTGTCAATACAAATTCTCTTCTATGTTACACGTTAATATTCTTCGGACAGATATCGTTGAATTTAAACTGGTCTATCGTGGCAGATATACTGTTGGTACGTGATTTAAAAATCTCTGTCCTTCCTTTTTTTTATCTCTGTCCGCAATTTCTAAAATTCTCTTATCTATGAATGCGTAGTACGTAGTGATACCTACAAGGAGGTCTACCGCCGCAGCTTTCCAGATACTTATCGCACATGCATTCGGAGACGCGGGAAGTCCTTATCTCATCGGTTTGGTAAATATCCATTCGCTTGATAATTGAATCATAAATCACACTTTCATTCTCTCTTTTCTGCGGTTTATCGAATCATATTTCCCAAGTTTCTCTGTTATCATACTTCATTATCATACTCAAGCTCGGCTTCGCCCGGAATTTAAATTCTGATTTACTGAAAGACACTTTTCTCAGTTTCTTTTTCTTGTGAAAATAGTCACGTTCGTCTGGACCAGCCAAGAGTTTGCCGGTCGAAAGTTTTTAGGCGACAGCAGGCACAAATACACAAACTTCTGATTGCTAACAATGTTCTGCGCACTCGATCGATTTCAGATATCAGAGGGGTTGAAAACGGCTCTTCGTACAGAGCAGAGCTTAAACGCCGAGCTGAAAGTCCCCCAAGAAGCTGAAGACACGCTCATCGAATTTCGTAGCTTGCAATATGCGCTGTTCGTCACGATGTTCGTGGAAGTGATTGGAAGCCTGTTCTTCTTCTTCACCGCGTTGCACATACAGAAGGATAAAGCGTTAGTCGATCTCAGGATCGCAGGTAAGTGATGCTACGTACAAACATTCGAAGAGAGAGAGAACCTTTGTCTTGGCATCTTATTTGCATGTTTGTATGGAAATCATTACTAATACAGCTTGATGTTCGATATATTTCTATATAGAGGTCGGTACAAATTTCGTCATACCATTCTGTTTCGAGTTGTTGTTTCTCTTGTATCCGGAGAATTTTTTGCAAGAAGTCGTGCATTAACTGCAGGATGGATTAGTTAACAAATGATGTCAAAATAAATCGATGATAAATTCCCGTCCTACCGAAACGATCTCGCGAGATTTGATATTCTATGGCGCAGAACGTCGCATAATATAACGTTGCTTTTATTAAGAGCTGTCGTCAATTACACTGTTAATATCTAAGACTGTGAATAATTTGATTATTTTTGCACAGTGCATGAATTATTCTCGACGTTGGCGGTAAATGGATAAATTTCGGTGTCAAAAGTAAGAAGGCGTTATAACTTGATCGCTTTTAACATGTTAAGTGCCATAACGCTTGACTTGTTAAATTCAGTCAGCTCAGATGGTTTTTCTGTAATCCTGCTCTTGTATATGAAAACACATTCTCGTTAAAAAAAGAAGAAGATATGTCCGAAAAAGTGACGGCTTTGTTATATCGTCATTAAAAAGAAGCACTTTTTCTTCTTTAGTGTATCGTGCTGCGTAAGCGTCGTCAGTATGGCGCTTAATGTGTTAAAAAATATTATCACGATTCATTAGTATCAGTAGCTAGAGAAAGAGAGTACATCTTATTCATAAAAATGTTCTTCGGAACAACTACGAGAGATCAATAGTTGAATTTTCTTTTAAAAATGCATACATGATTTTATTTCGTTGCTTCGAACAGGGATTACTATAAGAAGCTTTAATCTTTGCTTCCAGTTTAGTTTTTAATAACGTGCTGTTATCGTTTCTGTGCTCCTATTTTATAACGTAACGTTAAAAGTGGAACTTGAATAGGGCACATGGATGGTGAACCCTAAACGTTAAATCTCGTGCACAGTGTATTATTTGACATAGTGTTTTACATGGCCCGATGGGGAATGTACGTTGAGTTAATGTTGTGTAATATGCAAACATCTTTCTTGCAGACAAATATCTAGATACTAAGAATAATGGGCAAGCTGAATCAACGCATTTATAAATCACATCACTGGGCCTTCCCTGATAGTACGCTGTATACCCGGTATATAATTTATTTTCATGATTTCATCTTTTCATTTTTCATTTTTTTTCCATTTAATACGATAATCAGTTTAATGTTCCCCCTTTGAACATTATTTCGAAATTTCTAGGTAATAATTGTTGAGATCATACATAACTATTAATAATTGAGTGAACATTACGTAATCAAATCATAAGGGTGAAGTGTAATTTAAATTGACTAATATTCTTCTCAGAGCCTGGAGCAATTCATTATTTCTCGAGTACAGTAGTTTGTAGGGGGGGTCTTAAAGGTTAATGGTATATTGAAATTTTTTACTTTTAATCAGTAAACCGAGCGCTTGTCGATAATGTTCGAAGCGATTAATAAATATGAGATAATTAAATTGATTATCGGGTAAATATTTGTTTTTCATTTATATTGATTTGTGTAAATTTCTTTTATATTCTCCGTTTTGTTCTCCTTAATTTTATTCCAATGAAGACTACACCCTTAACTATCTATTTTACCTTGGTTTTGTTACTGGTCCCCTCGGTCTCTTTTAAAACCGAAGAGATTCAAGGATAGCGTTGATCTTCCGTTGCGAGGATATTTATGGTTTATTAATTGGGTGCATTGAAATATCGTGCAAACATGTGTGAGTGCAATGTAGTAGCTCGCGCCATTTATTTATACTTCATCTTGGATAAGAATTGATGAAGCTTGCCTACTAAAACGATATTCTTCAACATAGACATAGCATAAAAATGTCTTGTTGTTCTTGCACGGTAATTAGTTGCATGTAAGGTGCCACAGGCAATAATATCTATTTAATACTAACACCTGTTACCATTTTATTTCACCTTTGCGTTACTTATCATACAACTCTTATAATTTGGATGCATCAGTCCGCTCATAGAAGTTAATCTCAGTTGATTTATTTACGTTACTTGGCAGTACGAAACTCGAATGCAACTGAACAGTTTAAAAGAGATTTCAATTTAATGACTTTACACGACGACATCTTTATCATTTATTATATAATACAATATTAATACTATTAGGAGTAAATTGCTCTCTTTTGGAGGATAAAATTTTGCAGAGATAAGAAAATAGTGTTAGTTATAAACTCATTTGGGTCATAATTGGGGGGTTCGAATATAATTTTTAAATTCTCGAAACTCGGATTCGAAATTCTCGAAGCTTGGAGCGCTGATTCTGTTTTACAAGGCTGAACTCAGACACACCACTTTAGAAACTGAGCTCAACCCAAGTCAATCTTGCTGTGGGAACTGAAGTGAGCAAAATTTCTGCATAAATCTCTGTTGACCATAGTTAAACAGAATACGAACAAAAATATAACAATACACAAATTCTCAAGGCACTCATTGAATTAATATTCTTTTTTATCTGGGTTTCGAGAAACCCATCCCTAGTCATAATATACATTATATATAAAGCTGCAAATGTCTAAAACAAAATGCTGCGCATCTATCTCCACGTGGAGTAGACTAAGCAATATATTATCACATATTCACAAAGATATTTTGTTTTAGGTGGGACTATATCGGATTCAGTGTACATATGTGCTGATGAAGTTGAAAACGAGTCGCAAGATAATGTGCACAAACCGTGATGGGAGATTTTTCAAGTATTTCTTGATTATGAATTACTAGAAGTAAATTACGGAATGTAATGGAGCTTCAGTTCTGCCACGGAAGTATATTCTAATGGTGTGGATAGCTTTACGATGATTCGCAATAAGTAATGTATCGTCGAGGGGGAGTTAAAATGTTTTGGATACAGAACATACACGACGGAGGTGGGTTTGGAAAGTTTCGGTAGTTTGTAATCCCCTCGGGGAGGTAGTTCTGTTAATAATGTACAGAATGTATTAAGCTTGGTGGGGAGTATATTTAGCTAAACTAAAGTTACTTAATAAGCGTCTGTATTATAGCAATCTCGCATATTATATTTTTGTAGTAGATTTCTTCTAACAAATATACGTTATCCTCGCGTGGTATGTAAAATAAATATTTCTCGAACACGTCCTGTAACAATATTAAAACTTTGTTATTAAGCGCTTTGGTACTTACGAAATTTCTAATTATATCTTTATTGAGGCTCACAGTTGCTCGTACTATACGCGCGTACGCGTAACGTAATTTACGTGCCTTCTGTATCTAGAAAGATAGTGTGTCGTCTCTTTTTATTTGCAAGCATAACCAGCCTTCGGGAAGCAAACATGGAAAGTGATATAATGAAATTAACTTAGATCTTAGTATAATTGAAAATTAATGAAAATGGAAAACGGTAATAAATCTGAAATATAAAGGAGAAATATAAATCTGCAATTAAAAAAAAAGAAAAATATAGATATATTATAAAACTTTTATTTATTTGTTTTCAGTGCATGCGTAATTTTCAGTAGGTAACTTTTCTTTTGAATATTTTTATTAAAGAAGTTATACATTTACATGTACATTAAGTTAATTTATTCGCCCAAACCCTCTTCAGTTTTGCTAACATTCATTTCCAATTATTTATTATACATTAAATTGATTTCCAGCTCCTACAATTAACCAAATAAACTATATCCAAGCCTGCTGGCAATTTTCCAGCGAATCATTCTTTTAAAACACAAACCCTTAAAGAAGCAGAATAATTATATCTAAAAAAAAGAATTACATCATGTTCCTTTAGAGTGATTCTTGTTTAAAGCCGAAACCACCCATTGTTCCGCGACACCGAGATTGCGTTGACAGTGTTAATATTTGACAAAGATAAGTCGCTCGTCGGGAGGTGTCTCGATGCAAAAGCGTACGTAAATAGCTTGCCGTGCGCCGTAACAAGAAGATCGTGTCTCGTGCTTCGGAACCTTGAGAAAGAAAAAACCGCGATCTATTAAAAAGGACCCTCGATTGTTAGATCGAAGCGATACCATGTATCGATAACTGCGCCACCACGTGACGCCCTCGACGTTCCATAACCGCCGAAGAGGATTTCGGGCAATGAAGGGCTATTACGGCGCCACTGTCGGCAGCGTGTTCGAGGAATTTGAAAGCGTAACGGCGCCAGTTTACACGCCTTCAGTCGTGCGTATCGTTTTGAGCCAGGTGCATCGCGGTATTTCGCCATAAACGAGACGTGTTTGGATATCTCTGTGCACCGAGCGGCCGGCTGCCGTGAAATTCTAAATAAAGATCAAAGGTCGCGGAAGCTCCCGGAAAGCGCGGTGCAGCCTGGTATCGCGCGAGTCGACCACTTGTGTACGAGCGTGCGCGGCGAGGGACGCGGGTGGAAGCTGATTGGCAGATTACGTTTTATGACCGACGCGAATAGGAGTCGGTCAATCTAGATCGGCAATTTTCAAATTTTGCCGGTGGCTGGTAGCTTCAGTGGAAACTGGCTACGGGCAGCGCAAGGGTCGCGGCGATTTCATCGTCTACGTCGATTTCGCCGAAAGTACCGCGAGATTGCTCGACGCCCGTTAGCGGCGTAAACGGCGGTTAGAAGCCTTCGTATAGAATACATCGTCGCGGGACGTCCGACGTCTCGATACGGAGGCACATCGTTCGCAAGGTAAGACACAGTAGTTTCCTTTTCTCGTGCCATTTAGAATTTCTTTCGCGAAGATACCTACGTGTAGCGTGGTTCAGTGGCGCTCGGAACATTCGATTTCAGTTGTTGCCGGTTAACCTAATAGCGCTTCGATGTACTTACGCGGAAGCTATTAGAGGTGGATAGGGTTTTAAGACTTGACAAATTAGAGAAATATTTTTTGGAAGTGCTCGATTCTTTGGTATACTGTTCTAAATTTCTGTTAATATACGTTTACGTGTACGAACGGAAGGTTATGTGGATATGTGAAACGATGAATTTCGTTGGTTGAAGGAACGTGAAACGTTGAATTATAGGAATAGAGTAGATGTACAGTTTGCGGCCATTGCACTGTTTTTAGCAATCTGCGTAATTATCTTACTTTTAAATTGCTTGCAGATCATTATTATGTGGAGAATTTCACATTATAAATGTTTTGTTTAGTATACCGCGAGAAATATAAGGATACATTTATTGCTTACACGGAATAATATATTTTTTAAGAAGTGGCCAAAACTGGTATTATACCTTAACCTGGCCACAAATGGTGCATCTACCCTATTGTTACTGAACACTATTCACAGAAATACTGGCGACAGTAAACTAGACGTAAAGCTCCGATGGTTATATCACAGCCGTGATCCATGGAATATCGATAGCACTTGCGCGTTTTATTTGTCTGCGACGTCTTTAAGATTCCGCCTCATTACACTCAGAAAGGGAGGCAGAACTCGCGGCTGCATAAATCGAGGGCTCCGGGAACGAAGATCGCTTTGCGAATTGCCTTCGCGCGACTGTGGACGCTCGTTAATTCAATGTCGTCGACTGTCTCGCTCGATGGCGAAGAATTCAGCTGGAAATGGTACTTTTCCACCGTTCCTCGCGGACCTAACAATTCCAACGGTTTATCCTCCCGCGAGGAAATGGGATTCAAATTACATTGAAGAACGCGTGGGCGAATATCAGACGATTTCGAAAAGGACATTTCTAAAAGGCTTCGGTATCATGCCACTCGCACCTCTCTCAAATAAAATCCATCATCCTTTTTTCTACTCACTCGATTCTGTTACGGAAATGGAAGGAACATTGGAAGTTCATTGAATTATTCAGCTCTATTTGAAAATTACCTAGATAAAATACTCATTATTTTCGACGGGAGCACAGATGTGCGCCGCTCTGCCCGTCGCCTACAATGCAGTAGATAACGCGAGCTAGGTGTAATCAATCAGACGCAACACTCCAGAAGAGTAGCATGATCGTTTCGGCTCCATCCTAGTACTAGTCGAGGGTCACCAATTTGGACAATTGAGTCTGTGGAGCAGACATACAATGCAATAATAACACAACACACACATGAAAATAGTAAATTGAGGTATGCATTAGGGTTCTAGCCTTGTATTTGTTGATGGTAACGAGCTTCCACGAACTCTACAGCGTCTGCATTTTATTTATTACTCTCATTTAAGGAACTCTTCTTCCTCTCTACAACATCACTCGAACTTTGCGTAGATGGCTGGTCTACTTGACCCTCTAGGATGCAGGGTCCGTTTTGACCCATCCTCAGTATCAAACTTATTACCTGCCATTGGCGTCACTTTTTCTTAGGAGATGAGGATTTTTAGATCGCAACAAGATCAGATTCCAAGGCGTTTTGACTCGCGCCGAATGTAGTTGGTGATTGATTTCCGGCGATGTTGCACTCGCTCTTAATTCTAGAGCAACACTTGGCAAGACACTCGACGTAGAAGAACGGTCGATCTACTTTTTTATCGCCAGCCTTAAAGAGTCCGCCTACTATCTCGTTTAAAACCTTATTCCCTCTACGCCATTGACGTAGACAGTAAACCATTTCTAGGTCGACGGAGCTCGAGAGCCTTTTCACGCGTAATATCAGACCTCCTCCTCACCTGCTTCACGCTGTTTATCTTACGAATCTTTAACGATTCTCCGCGTAAACGCCCGGCCGGCTCTTTTTCTTCCTCGGTGCAACCTGTCGCGCCATACCGCTGGCTATACTACTGATATTCAGGGTAATCGTTACTAATGCCTGCGCGGTATAATCGTTATTAATGTCTTCAGCGTATAGTTCGATGGTTGTTAATGTGTAGGAGTAATAACTCGAGGTACGTACAATTTATTTTTGGATATTTGGGATGGTTTTAACCTAAGGAGTTATACCTGGTCAGGCGGTCCAAAACAGTCGAATGTTTGTGAATTTTTTTTGATAAAGCGGAAGCACTTATTTTTACAAAACTTTTTGCACATAAAAGAGCAACGTTTAAAGAACATTTGGGAATTTTTTCGTGGAAAAATACTTACGTTTATAATAAAGTAACAACCGACATTCAAGAAGACTTTCTAAAAATTTGGTTTTGTGGTGAGCACTGCCATTCGGAACCAGATTATCTGAAATTGAAAAAGAAAAAAATTTTGTTAGTATATTAATGTATCCTCTGATTAACGGGAATTTCCGAAATATTAATTTAAGGCAAAATGGCGAGTATTTAAAGTTGAAATCATGATTTCTTCGCGTGATTTTTGCACGGAGAAATCAAGACTTCCACTTTTTAAAAAGGCTTCTCGGATGTTGGTTCTTACTTTATTATAAACGTAAATAGATTTCTACGAAGAAATTACCAAATGTTCTTTAAACGTTGCTCTTTCAAATGCAAAAAGTTCGCTAAAAGATATGCTTCCGTTTTTTCAAAAAATTTACAAACATACGCCTCTTTTCACAATGTATGTAGTTCGATAGTAGGATAGATTTCACTGACTCTTGATTACACATCAGGTGAGACTTGATTTGGTACTGAATATTACCAAGATACTTCATATCTAATTAAAAATAATTATTTTAAAATATACTTTTTGACATTGTGCGAAATTTTTCTACCCATCCGTGGAGTAACAAAAGCCCTTTGTTATTTCCTCCAAATCGGGATATCCTGATTCGGAACCAACCCAGTCTAGTCCTCAAATTCGACAAGCTCCTAATAGCTCGCCATTTTAACTCCTAGCGGAACTCCGGGCTTAAATATCCTAAAGTTTCTTCAGCTCCTTAACACTTTGCGACTATTAAAACTTCCGCACTGTCTACTACCCTCCAGCTTTATTTATTTTCCCCGTTACCTCATCGTCTTTGACATCGATCCTCCATCCCTTAAGGAACTTTAGAATTTCATTTCAATTAGAGCCACCCAGCAGCGAGTATCGAAGCTAACTCGCCTCGAGAAACTCCAATTTAATTCCCCACTCGCCCTGCAAGTAGACGAAAACGTCTCTGCACCCCTCCACGATGATCGGCTGGATGAACGAGTCGAATTTTGAGAGACGATCGTTGTATACAGTAGCTGCTTCGAAGGAGGCTCCCTCGTTCCTCGACCGAAGCCGGAACGAGCAGGAGGAAATCGTAAACGCAAGGCTGATCCATTCGAGATTTATGGCCGACGTTGGGACCTTATTATAAGGCAAGGTATAGATAAGAACGAGGGGCGTAGGAAGATGAACGATGAGCTCCATGGGACTATTGGCTGGAATCCAAAAGCAGGAGTATTTTTCAAGCGGACGGCGCCGAAACGGGATGGCGAATCCTTCTTGCCTTCCGAGCGTTAGCCAACAAAAGCTCCGTGTATAAAAAAGTCCACAATTCGATTTGTCGTACAGATTGTGTCTTCTAACCCAGCTACAGCCTTCGTTTCGACTCTGCGTTTAACATAATATCGAAGAAGGAGAGGGGCGCATAGTGGCAATAATTTTTTTGCATCTTTCTCGGAGTTTGTCTTCAGAGAAATGAAATTACGAGCGAGTTCAGATAGGCTTGAGGGACTCGGTGAGATTAAAGAAGAGGGAAACCGCGGTTGGGTAAAAAAAGACCCGGGGGACGCGGTTGGTTTCAGGTTTCCTATGGGAAAAAAGTTTCGGTCCTTCTACACAAATCGCTTATCGCTACATGGTGGCGGGCTGGTGAGTTCGGAGCTTCATAGGGGGGATGGAACGGCAAGCAACAAGCGCGAGACGCACAGCTTTCGACGGAAATAGAATTTGCGGGACCGTGCACTTTGATGCGTTTCGTTTGTTTGTAAAGTCAGCCTGCGGCGGGATGTCTGGTGCGGAGTGCAGCTGAATTTCAATCGATTGTTTTGAATTGGGTGCTTCTGAGAAGGGTGGTATTCAGAGGAACGTGCGCGTGTAGGTCAGTTGGTAGGGGCATAAGTGGATTGGATAAGAGTAGGAGAAGGTGGTGTTTTTATTTGAATTTAAAGAAAATAGAAATTTCATGTTTCAGGTATCTTTTTCTTTTTCTTCCTATTCCAGACCCTAAGAATTCGGTAATATCGTCATATCTTCTACAATTGTTTATTAATCAGTGTGAAAATTGGTGAAAATCTTCCTTGTATATTAAGGAAAAACTTTGTCGCTGCAAGTTATATGTACCTGAAAAGTGCCTCGATACTTTTTAACGGCGAACGTTGGAAAACATGAGTTATGTCGAGTATTACTTTTTAATTAAATATTATTACATTTTGTGCATTCATTTTACGGCTTCGCTAGAGTTTTCTGAAGTTATGTTTCAAGTCTCATAACGATCCGTTAATATTTACTCAAGTTATCGCAATTTAAGTTTAAAGAAATGATGACTTTGGACGATGAAAAATTTTTTGTTTATAATTTTTAGCTCGAATAGTAATGATTGGATAAAGAAACTGTAAATAGGAAAGAATGTGTGTCGCGACTAGCTTTATAACACTATATTTTTTAAAATGCAGTTTAGAACATTTAATCGTCCAATATTTCTTAGCGTTTGGACAATAATTTTCCCCATTTTCGAGTGCAGTGCCTTTATTGCATTCAACCCCTCAATTGAAGACCTTGCAGCAAGAGGGATATAGCTCCAGCTTTATAAAATTATTGCTTTGACTTGATATTAAAAGGAGAGCCCTAATAGAAAAATTCCACAATAAGCAGTTAACATTAATATTTCTATTTCTATTAATGCACCAAATGGTCGAATTTCTTTTACATATATTACACGTCACAACTCAAAAACTGTCCTAAATTTAGCTGCACCCTTTTTATCCCAAGTTCCTCAATTTTTGTATACAGGAATAGCCAACAATTGCAGATTCAGAATTTTGTAAATTCAAAGAATCTTAGCTTAGCTTAGTGAATCTTCTTCGAGATCCTTTCTCCTTCTTCTTACCAATTCAAACAGAATTAAACCAAAGAACCCTTGTAGTTGAATTCAATCAAACCTGAAGAATAATTCCTAGAAAATTGTTGGTTAAATCTCGCACCTAAACCTTAATTGTCACGAGATAATTATTATCCACCTTGTCGTTAAAATCTCAAGTTACATCCCTCCATTGAGCTCCCGCTCCCAGCAAAGCCCTACAATTAAAAATACTGTAACACATCCCTGGTAAAAGTTAACCTTCCTTCGAAGCCGCGATTTCTTCCAAGGTACAAGGATCCCCGCATTGTTGTTCCTCCGCGGCGCATAACGAGTGCCGTCGTTAAACATCGTACGTTAATAAAGCGAAGGAGGAAGCGTGCCCTTGTTCACCGTAATACGAGATGCAGCGGAGCTGAATGGAGGGACGGCAAAGTCACCCTCCAACGGCTACAAGGGAAAAAGAGGGAGCTGGTAGACGGTAGAGGAGCAAGGTGGATTAATGAATTCAATTACGCTCGTGCCGCGGGTGTTTTGCTCTCAAAGATAGGTGTGTCGGCTTGATAGTGTTCGACCAGAAATTAATTAGATACCGTAACTCGATAATCAAGAGACAGAGACGTCCTTTCGCGGCGAGTTTTCCGAACGGCGAGACAATATTGTGCTCCCGCTCGACAGATGCTTACCCTTACTCTGCTTTCTCTCGTAATTTCGTTAATTTTCCCGGTCATCGATTTGATCGCGGGGAGGGGGAGGGGGGGGCAGGGGGGCAGTGCCGCACAGAGTAACTTGACAATTACGACGGCGGAGTGTCTTCTTTATCAGTTAGACGTCGTTCAAACGACGAAATGAAATTGCTCGCTCGATCGAGAGTGTTCCCAGCTTCAGAGTTTATTGTCAGCTTGGTAACGAGCAGCTATTTATCAGAGATAAAACGGAATTCTGTATCTTGAACTATTTTTATAAAAAGGTGGCAAAAATGTTGCCCGAGCTCCAAGGATTCCTCGATACTTGACCTTTTTTTTGTCGCTCGATTAGTTTATTACTTAAGGAGTACGTAAACTTCTTTGAGGGAGCTTCGAAGAATGAAAAGTCACCGTTTAACTGGTTGCGCGTTTAGTTACACGCAGAAGGAAAGTACGTGGCGCGTCTAAGCTTTGTAAATAGAAAAGAAAACTGGATTTTATTCTTAAAATAAATTTCTATAAATAGCTGATGAACTTTATTGAATTTGCATTAAAAGTATTTTTATCCCTTCGACTCGGCTTCCTCCAAGATTAAATCCCAAGTGTGCCACTGGTCACTGTTTTTATTTTATCATGTTTTATCCGTGTCTTCGAAGAACTTTTTAAAGCTGTTGAAGTTTTCTCCGTCCGGTTCAAACGAAGCGATATAAAAGTGTTTGCACAGCTTCCACCACCGTGTTCAATAATAATGCTACATGTAGTTGTCTAAATAAGTTTCGTCACAGTTTCCGGTCTACACTTTCATATTTCCATAGCTATGGCATCTTACTTTAAACAGAATTCTATTAAAAAGAATTTGGAGAGAGTTGAATTAAAATATTCCACAGGGAAGGCACTGATACTTGTTAGAAACATTCGTAAATAATTTTGGCGTTGCCCTGCCAATTTTCGGTTGCACATCTTGCAACCCTTTGTGCTCCATCGCGGAGGAAATCGTCGATATTGAATGTGAGAAAGGGAGAAGTTGTAGGAGCAATTTGGAAAAGAGTGCTCGCGTTCTCGAAGGAACAATTTCCCCGAAGGTGAAACATAAACAAGGTTACAGCACGGCCCTCCTGGAATATAGACAATTCAGACTGTTTGCGAATTCTGGGTCAATTTCATCGTTTAAATAACTGGACATGATGGAACGGAAATTACGTGGGAATCAATATTCTGGCTTTCATTTTGACCTCGCCTTTCAACCGGTAAATATTTCCTCAATCAGAAAAGAAAGAAATGAAAATAACAGAAATAAAATAACGCACTGCCCAAGCACGCATTAATTAAATACCGGAAATTGTAGCGTCTATAAACATTTAAACAATTCCTTTCACGTTTTGCACACCTCCGCTTTAAGTTTCAATCATTCATACCTGACCTCCTTTCAGTAAAGCAATCTTTCATTCTACTAGCATATAAACAATAGCCAGTTGATTATTAACATTCCTTCTGTACACGAAATGGGTGAAATCAAATAAGATGTCTGTGTCGAAATAGGGTGATATTCCCTGCTAGTAATTAACTATCCTAGTAGTTCTACTTGTTCCTCTAGCAGCTCCCCTAGTTGGAACTTTAGGCTGCTTGTCGTCATGGAGTTGTTCGCAGCTGGAGATACCGCTCGGGATTTGTCTGTCAGGACTTAAAGAACACATTGTCAAAGTTGGGAGCGACAAATTATTTGGTTGAGCCTCACAAACCAGCGGGGATAACTTACCTCAGCCTTCGTGTAATCCCTTTGAAACAGAGTACAGATTAAATACCCGAAGCCAGCAGCTCTCCTGGATCTCGATTCCAAACTGATCCAGCAGCTGTTACGATCTACACGAACTTTGATCCCTTTGAGAGACCAACAGGAGACGTTTCCTCGTCTTCTAAAGCTCCCACTTCGGACATAAGACTAGCCACCATATTCTTGAATTTTATTGTCCAATTTTTATAACAATTCGAGGTGTGACAATCGAGCCTCGCTTGGCTGTTGGCTTTATTACCCCACCTTCGCGTTGGTTATTATAGAACGAGCAAATAAATGCACGTTCGCGCGAGGACACTTTATATCAGATTTATTTAATGCTCGTACAATATTTATTGTCCGCGCAAATATTGGGGATTTATGGGAAGAGGAACAGTCGAGGAGTATTTAAAAATTCTAAAAGGATAATGTCATTAAAATGTTAGCAAAATAACAGGCGCAGCCTGGATATTAAAAGTTCCAGATTTGCTTTTAAGATTTTGTGAAAAATATTTCTATATAGTCAGCTCAATTTTGTCTGCATCGATCCGTTGAAATTAGTTGACGCGAACGTATTTAAATATAGAAGAGGCTTTTTAGTAGGTGTATTAGGTGTGAAAATAGGGGTTTCACTGTTACAGAAATAGAGAATAAATGTTCAATTAACATAGGATCGAGAATTAACCCTGATGGAGATATATAGACTGTTTTAAATCCATTTTTGCAAGTCGTAAACAATCTACGTAGATTAGTTTCTCGTTGGAAGGGTATAGAAAAATGGCAAATTCACAGTAGAATTCTTTTATTTACAAAATTTACTACTATTAGAATTCATTTGATTTGATTAAAAAGGCGAAATAAAAGTCTAATTTGAATTGGAATGAAAATATCATTTCTATCTCTATCAGGGTTGATCTGGAATTATTTCTTTCTTTTTGTATAGTTTGTACCATACGTCTGTGTATTCTTTGGTTAGTCTTTCTCATGCTGCCTTATATATTCGAAGAGATTAACTTTTCAACTTTCAGCATGGGCAGATTGTAAACTCTATTTCCAAACGATCCCCCGAAACGGAAACCTTTTCGCAGCCAATAGGAGTGCCCCTCAGTGTTTATCGTCAATCTCCATCCGTATCATCTTGAACTTTAGCTGTTCGTCACGCAACCCTTTTAAATTCCCCATTAACACCGTCTGAGCTTCGTCTTTCTTATATCACGACATTACACGGGAACCAGTATAATTCCGCGTGGCCGTAAAATGAAGAAATCGGGACGAAAGATTCCCATCACATTCCCAACAATCAAATCCATCGAATCATTTATCCACTCGTCACGATTTAATCGATTCACGAATTCACTGCTGAATGCAAATACTAAACGATATAATAAAAATCAAATGAATTACTAGAATAAATATTTATTCCCGAGGTGTTGATTTATTTTAAAGAATTTAGTTCCATTTAATCAAACTTTAATTTAGATTATTGGATTTATTATATCGAATCTGTGAATCGTCCTATAAAAATCAATTAATTTCAAATCCCTCACAGAACTTTCTAATTCCACTCCTCCCAAACTTAAACACTGTAAACTGAATCTTCAGGGAAGCTTCCTTTCCTCCTTTTACTTCCTTGTGAGAAACCTTGTAACTCACGAGGAACACGTTGTTCCGCTTGCCATAATTTTAGTCTCGCCCGTTGCTGCGAACTGGGATCGCGGTTCCACCCTCGGGAAGCAGTAAGCACTCGTCTTTCTGTCGATCCAGGCGATAATTCACCGTGTCAGGGGCGAACAAGAGCGAGCCGAAGCGCGGCGGGGGAGGAAAAGCGTGGACGAAAAAAAAGGGGTGGCGCGATTTTTACGTCGGAGTTTAAAGTCGATGGTGGAATCGCCCTATAAATTTTTCAATCATGTCGAGCGTCACACTTTGTTTTCGTCGGAGGCGAGAAATAACAGAGTAAACGAGGCAGCGCTACAATGTCCCTGAACGACGATGGCTGCGCGTACGCGTTGCATGGATATTGCGCCGAGGGGTGCGTCTGAAAAGCGTCCGCTGGATGATTACTTAGAGATTGGGAATCGAGTTCTCGGGAATTTAAAAATTCCTCGCATTGTTATCGTCGAAGCAAGAAAACACCGTCTGACTAATTAATTCTTCGCTGGAACTTCCCAAAGAAATTTTTACTCACGCTTCATTCGACAAAGCATTATTACACAGATACAATTATACAATTATACGATACAATTCTTTCTCATAGAAATTTCTTATTTCAATCACCGTCCACAGTTTCTATTACAAATTTATTTAAAGAAGAAAACCCACTTTTTCTTTTTACAAAGTTCTTGGATCGCTTCAGTCGTGGTTACATTAATATCTCCTGTTTCCTTTTTCTTTGGGGGGATGCCAGCCCCCTCCCTCCTCCGAACGCGCCACTGTATCCTTGTAAATCACGGAGTCAAGGATTCTACGACACGATATTGAAAGTTCTTCACGAGCGTTCAATAAAGTTGGTATCCCACGTAAAGTGATGTCTGCATTATGCATACCAGATACATTAGAGAAGTTTTTCCTATCTGTTTACTCTGTGATAGGGATATGCGGTGGCAATTTCGATGAAATTTCCCTGTGTAAAACTCAAACGCAACGTTCGTACCCGTCCTCCCGTACAGATGGACCGTTTCGATTTCAGGTGACCACGAAATTCGCATGAGCGTGCATCGAGGTTGCGGGATAGGAGCAGAGCGGAGGCTGGGGCGCAGAGACCGAGGGATCGAGTGCCGGCGGAGGAGGGTAGGTTACAGCCGTTGGAGTGTCCCCCTTGCGATGTTATGAGGAATATTGCTCGCGAGGAACGGGCACGGGTATAAACTCGATAGCGTATCTGCCTTTTATACCCCGGCAATTCGAAAAGTATTGCGGCGAAAAGGTCGACGACGATCCGCGAAGAGGCAGGCCGCTGTGACCGAGGAGGACAGTGATGTTTCATTAGCCGGTGGGTCCCGTTCAAAGCGGAGGAGACGTGGCATTAAAACACCAATCAAACGCTAGAGGGATGAGTAAACTTGGAAAAATAGAGGAGAGAGGATGTGGAAACGGGGTGCATGGAACAGCCGAGGGGAGAGCGAATGAATAAAACATAAGAGCGGAGGTAGAGTTGGGCGAGAAGTGGACACGATCAATGGGAAACTGTGAAAAGGATAAGAAGATTACATCAAAAGGATCGCTCATTTATAAAACACAATACAAGGTACAAAACACGTAAATTTACAGTCTAGGAAATGCTAATAAAAGACCGAACCTTTTCAAGTACCTATTCAACCCCCCAAAGCCCTTTCGAGCGATCGCAATTGCCAAGGAAATCTTGGCGAGCAAAGCCAGAACTGTCGCAGCATCCCTAAAAAGCCACACAGCAGGTGGAAGTCCCTCGACGCTAAAGCACGCCAGTAAAGTTGTTCCCCGACCAGGAAACGGAGACGAAGCAGCACAGGCAGGCAGGTAACCGTCGGCGTGGACAGTGCGGATCAGCAGGGGCGAGGAGAACGTGGCAGAGAAGAGAGGATGGTGGCGCATGCTCCTCCTAGTTGTGCACGCACCGTAGGCCAGGCAGTTGCCCTCGTCGGCTGCAGGTACAGGCGAAAATCCATATCGGAGCGGCGTGCCATCTCCTGCGGCCGTTGACAGCCTCCACGAGGAGGCCAGGACAGCGTCACGCAGCTTCCTCGAGGCTAACGCGCCGGTCCTCTGGAAGCCTCGCCGCCAGTAGGAGCACGTGCAGCCTGCAGTCGCGTGTCACTGCTCGCCGGTAGCCGGTCAAGCCGCGAGGAACTCTCTGAGGGAAGACGAACCCCCTTCGTTTCGCGTTCTACGTACCGCAAATGCGACAGACACTAGTTGCTAGCTACTGGCAAGGGCCAAGGGAACTGTACACCTGAAGCCTGGAACAAGTGATTCTGCACGTTGGAAAGGTGTGCTCCGAGGATAATAAACCTCCGGCTTATGATTCTGCTGGGGACGATGGTCCGGGATGTGACGAACAGCGTTGCCGAAGGGCTGTTAGCATTTCTGGTGCTTGGGAGCGAGCAGAGCGGGACGGAGAGTTCGTAACAGGAATCATATCTGCGGAGAGGGTTTCGCCGTTGGAATTCATGGATCCGTGGAAAGCGCGTTACCGGGGAATAGTCGGGGATAGTGGTTCTCGGAATTCACTCCGCGAGCAGCGATAGGAGCGGCTGGGGGACTCGCGGGTAATCGAGTACCACCCGGCTGGAAAGAAGTTGGCCGAGGAAAGGCTTAGGGGGATTCGCACCGAGTTAACATATAGATGAATCGCGAGGCGGGGACCCGGGAAAGTTTTCAAACTCGTTTGCGAGACTATTAAGCGCTGATTATAAGGAGGCCTTGGGCGAGAGCAGCGAGCGATAATCTTCCGTCTAAGAACTATCAATTTCAGGAGGCGGGTGGACAGTCGGAGGTGCGCGCCAGAAGTTCGGAGGAAGTTTGGAGGGCGCGCGGTTCCTTGCCGATGCCGTCAGGTCGCGGCTGGAGTCGACGGGTTCCCCTTGTCCGTCGGTACCGAGAACAGTTTCCGACGACGCCGGTGTTAGCGGACAATAGATGGAACGCCTGTTAAGGGTGTCCTGCAACTTGGATTATTAGTCCTCGAGGTGACAGATATCCCTCGGGCTGGCAGCTCCGGCAACTTGCGTTCCGGCGGGAGATCGCTGCCGGTGGGTGAAGGTCCTTCGACGAGGAGGAAAGAGAATTCTCGAACGGAGTCAGCAGACACCTCGCGCTAGGCATTAACGGTATTGTTCCCCAAAGTAATATCACGTTAATGAGAAGCTTCCCAATGGAGGGATTAAACGCTTGCAGTAAAAGGAACTTCCCAGCGTGCTGAGTCGGTTTTACCCGTTACTGGAAACCCCCGCGCAATTGTCTCCCTGGAAATCCAGCGACGCGGGAGGATCAAGGAGGTATCGAGGCCCCGATCAAAGAGCAATTCTGCGGTACGCGAAACCTCCAGGCAACATTCAATGAACCTGATGAGTAATATCGATCTGAAAACGACCCAGGGGACTTGCTTCTATTTTAACTGGTTTTCCTGGCTCTGTAAGAAGCTGCGTTGCGCGGCCGGGTGAAGAGGATCGGGTAGGCGGGAATCCGAAGAGCCGAGGAAGTATGCGCGAGGATTAAACATTCCGCGGGATCCTTTCGTTGGTATCCTTGCCGTCGCGGCATATTCCTGGATCCTTGAGGATTAACCAACCCCTCTTTTAATGGCAACGGGCCTTAAGGGATCGCCAGCATTGCAGGAGGAATCCCTTGGACGGCCAGGGCTATCTTCTTCTCGCGAAGAACACGGTGGGAATAATAGCGTGTTGGGGATGGTGGATGAATCGAGGTCGATTGATATTAGGGACGTGACCTTGCAGAACTACGTGGAGAGAATATAATCCTTTCGATCGACTCCGCTGATCCCGCACCACCGCGTGGACGTGTATTCGAGTTGCGTGGCAGAGATCGAGATATTGGAATCGTTATACTAGCTAGGCACGGAAGCCTGGATGTGTGCGGGCGATGATTGATGCCAATGCGGAGGGATTTGGACGGCGGTTGTTTTGATTATCTTGTTCGACGTTGTTCGCCGGCGCGGCGAAAGTGAACGAACTCAGCCGCGAGCAAGGGCAGTGTTTACTTTGCGGGAGGGCACGGCTCGCCTCAGTCGGACATGGCCAGGCAACCGGGCAACGAGACCGCCCTCGATGCCGCCGGTAATTACGTGCTGAACGCTTTGAATTACATCAACAAGTTGAACGAATCGCTGAACCCCGAGGCGATCAGGTGTCTGGAGGTGAAACACCAGGAGGAGCTGGAGTGGCTGTCCCTTGGGAGGCGGTTGGAGGAGCAGGCGGGATGCGAGATTGACTGGGACTCCTTGTTGTGCTGGCCCAGGACGCCACCGGGGACCACCGCCACGCTGCCTTGCCTCGAGGAGCTGAATGGTATCCGGTACGACAGCACGCGTGAGTGTAAAGTTTATACGTGATTAATAGATGTAATGAGAACTCGGGCATTTGATGGGAAAAGGGCACAATCACATTTCAAGAAAATCGATTTCAATGTTTTATAGTAGAACTTAATAAAAAGTAATGCAATTAAATCCATTTTTTTAAGTATATAGTTACAGTGTCCTTCAAAAGTTTTGACAATAGAAGTCATGATTTGATAATGATTTCTGTCTTTATTTGTAAGTTTTAAGCAAGTGAATTTAAGTAAATTCGTAACAAAATTAGTTCTTTGTTTAGTTATTTAAATATAATTTTGCTTGCTCACTTCGTTGCACATTTTCTAAATAAAACGTTACATTACATTCCGTAAATAAAAAATACAAAAGGAAGCACAGACATAAACAAAAAATGTTGTTTTAAGTGAGTATTAGATTCTCGGATTTTTTGCAGCAAGCTGTCTTATAAATTAATTTTTTCTCTCCTTAATTAACTTCTTTGATACTCGCCTCACTTTCCATATTTACTCTATGAAACAAAATATTTATTACACGACAGTAACGCGACCGTTTAGCGATTAGCGATACGTAACATGTGCCTGATTTGATTTAAATGATTTATTTAACATATTTAATTTTACATAAGCCCTTTTTCCATCAACGAATTTCGGGCGTAGTCGGTTGAATATTGGGGCACGGGGATTTATGGCAATTAGATATCGGGGTAGTCGGGTATTAGGGTCATTTAGATATTACAATATTTGTCATTTGGACCTGAAATATTGAAATATTAATGATATTTAATATTACAGTATTTAAATTTTACAATAGTTCAATAATAGAGTACCTAAAATCCCGAATAATCGTTTACAAATTACAGTTAGATAATAAAGTAGATATTACTATTAATATTCAATAGCATCATTAGTTTGATTTGTAAATACATCCGAAATATCAATCCCGACTCGATTTCATTCGTTTTCACTAAATGCAATTATCTCAAACCGTTCGCCATGGAATTCCCCCGTGCGACTCGAAGAAAAATTTGCATAGGTATCTATCGATGGTAATTACGGTATGGAGATGATTGCGTATTAGCAAGGATTCGATATCCCCTCTGTACGAAGTTTGACGGTTCAATTCCTTAAAGCTGAATCGGCTGGAAAGCGAGGAAAGATTAGTAGGAAGAGATTGGGCTCGTAAGATTTAAAGGGGAGAGGATCCTCTTATAGATTCTTCATTCTCAAATGTTGATCAGATTACATCGTCTCAATCGTAACATTAGCTTTGCTCCAACGATTCTGTATAAAGAACCATAGAAATATTAACTGTAAGTCCTTTCAACTGCGTCTCTGTTCGCGCGATTTTTATAAGTCTGTGGCTGATGTTATTACAGCAGAGGAAGACTTGAAAGTTGAGATAAAAGTGCGCATACGTGTCTTGTTTCAACAGAACGTGAATTGTTGAGGTTGCCTAGAAACAGAAGTCGACTTCAACAACGAGCTTGGATCATGTTCTATGTATCGAATTTAATCGAAGCAATAAGTAGCAGCCGTTCTTGTTTGTTCTCCTTCAAACGGTAAAAAACTTGAAGGCATTATCTGTTTGAAATTTCTGTCGAGCTTCTGACCAGTATGCTTTATCTGGAATCTCGTGATTTCATTGTAGAGTGGACACTCTGCTGTGAAATTGAAAAGCACGTCACTGCGAGGACGATGGATGTTTTCGACGAATAGCGACACTTCGTGAACAAATATCGTTTGTAAACAAATTCTGAGTTAGAATTTTTTTTACTCTTATGGCAATCAAAGATCGAAATTGGAATCTTAGAGATTAGGAGAAGTGAATTCAAAATAGTTGAGTTTGATGGCTTTAGTAATCTACGGCTGGTAGTAATTATTAAATAGTCTTCGATATATTTTCAAAGTAGGGTTTCAAATTGGAGAGTGTTTATATAATAGTTTCTTATTGATCGACCATCTGTACGAATCTGCTGAACTGGCTTTAAGCAACAATGGACATCGCATAACTCGGGGAATAATGGAAATGGAGCACCAGCATCCATATTCGAATTAATTTTTAAACCTTGAATGCTATGCACCTTTACAAAAAATGCAATATTGGTAGATCTGCAAGTTTCTAGTTCAGAGAAGAAATTCCTCTTTTTTAATCCACATAATTCCAACAATATCCTGTTCTCAGCACTCAATTTTTAATATTCAATTCTGAGGTAGGAGAATTCTCGATAAATTCTTAGTCCTCAGTTCACTTTTCCCGATACACAATTTTAAATTTTTATCTTTCTAAGAGTCCTAAGCACTTGTAACGCGCTCTGTGCCCCCAGAATTTTCAGGGTTCTCAAAATTTCCAGTATCCTCAGAGTTTTCAGTGTTCTCAGAATTTCCAAGATTTTTAGAATTCCATCTGTCGCTACATTCCAAACATCTACTCTCAGTTCCCTCAGCTTCAGCTGCTTTAGCATTCTCTCTATTTTCTTACCCCCCCCCTAGTACTCTCAATATTCTCACTTAGCCAGCACCCTCGGCCACTATTACCCCTAACCATCTACTTCTTTTCACGCATCCATACCATCCTGGGCAACTCCGACAGCATCCACGTACAATTCACGAACAAACTACACATACAAACCACGCTACTCAATTTCCCTATTCATCATTCCTGCCTTTAAACTCTGAACCATCTGAAAGGAGACTCGGAGACACCACAATCTTGAATTAAATTTGCACAAGTGACTTCCCAACACTCCCTTAACTCCACCGCGGTCCATTCGAATTTTCTCAGCGAAACATCATCGCCAACAAATACTTGAATTCAACCTCGCTCGGCACTAATCAGGAATCAGAATCTCGGATTCACCGTGGCAGTCGAAGCCGAGGGGTGGGAAATGTCTAAAGCGCGTAATACCAGCCAGATCCCGCAAGAACCCAGCGAGAAAACGAGAGGCGTAAAGGGACGAAGGAATAGCAGCTCGGGGAAGCTTTAAAGTCTCTCTTCGCTTTCTTCTCCACCTGTCTGTATCCACAATCGATACAGGGTATACGCGGTGGCTCGTAACCGTCGGCAGGTTCCTCACGCGAGTAGCTTTCACTTTAATGATCCACCCTCTTCGTAACGCGGAAATCCATGAAACGGCCGCGCGCACGGCATCGCGGGAATATCAAACCGCGATTTATATGCGTTCGGATCAGGTGTTACCGCGTATCTATCTCGTGAAACGCGTGTTACGTCGGGGACTGTGTTCAAATCCGACACCACCGCGCCGTCACTGTTAAACGTCACGTCGCGTTCAAGCGGTATCTTTTCCCATGCCCGCGTATTGTCGGCGGAAATCGAGTTGAGGCGAACGACGGGCGAAATATTCCGCACGGTGGCCACCGAACGTGCGAGCACCGTTGCGTTTGCGGGGGCGAGGCGTAATTGCACATTAATTAAGGGATTATCGGTTTTCCTTGTTCCGCTGTTTCGGGGGCGCGGTAATTGTATTAAGAGCAAATCACGTTTTTCCGTTGTACCGCGTTTGGAGGAATATATACCGACAGATTTTCGATAATTTCTTTTGCGCGGTGCGTTTGGGTGGTTGAGCTTTCGCGAAAGCGGGGTTTCCTGGTTGTTTGTGGATGTGGAGGCAATTAGATTTAGTATTGTTTATTGCGATAGTGTTTGAAAGCCTTGAATAGGGAGTGATGGATCTTGTAATGTTGTGGAAAAATTCCTAGTAGGCACCTAGTGAATGATTTTTGGTAAACTTCCTGTACCTTTTGGTTGTGAGTTTTTCTAGTTTTTAATTTTCTCAGTTCTTTGAATTCTTCATTCGCTTAGAACTGTAAAACTTCTCGGGATTCTAAGAACTCTCAGATGTCCTAAAACAGTAGTTTCAGTATTTTCAATAGCTTCAGAAACTCGATGCACACTCAATACTTCCCCTACCCTGGATATTCTCAGTATTTTCAACCCTCACTTCTCTGAGCTCACAATTTTACCCCAATCTTTTAACTTCCCGCTCTGAATTCACGACCTTTTCCTTCACACGTCAACCCCTATTCTTCTCGCCTGCATCGCGTAATTCTTTCCACGTGACATGCCAAAACCAAAAGCCACAACTGTGTGCATGCTGGGAGCACCGAAGTGGGCCGTGAAGTAAACAAGTGCGTCGAAGTAAACAAAGTTAATAAATGGGGTTTGTACACGATCGTGGGAATCTTCAGAATTTCACACAAGAAGACTGTTACACCTCGGAAAACACTGACGAACATTAGAAAATTTAAATTGAAGACCCAGAATCCTATGAGTACCTGAAAAAAAAAGAATCACCCTTCTCGATACGAAGACCCGATACAGAGGACACGAAATGGTAGAATGGAGAAAGGAGCGCAGGCAGAAGGCGTCTCCAGGATTCTAGAAAAGGATCTTATAACAAGACTCGTGTAACGACCCTTTTGAAACGGGTCTTTGCATCGGAAGGGATATTCTCGCAGTAATTGCAAGGTTGCGGGGTAATAGTTTTTCCGTTGTGTTCCACCTATAAGCCTCCAAGCGAATGGAGGATATCCTATTTTAATTAAAAACGGACGCCGCTGCACGATAGGAAGTTAATTACGAAAGCAGCGGTGTGCAGCTGTTCGCACCGCTTTAAGATCAAATTACATTAGCGTCGCGTAATGTCGCTGAAAGCGAACCATCGTGGCGGTTCCCCTCATTCTGTCCGCACCCGCAGACCATTGTAAATACACGGTGGCGTCTTTAAAATGAATATTCAACTAGGGGCTTCGGTAATCACCAATGTTGACGCGCGTCTCGCGAATTGATTTGCGATACAATCGACAATGACAAACGTCTTCTCTCGATCCACGCAATCACGCTTTCCAACCGCCTGGTCAATCCTTCCCTTTGAGTTTCCTTGTTTACTTTACTCGGAACTATGTAACGCGAATTGGATTCCCGTTGCATTCGTCTAATTAACGGGGCAACGCTAATGACTCTCTCTCTCTGGTGGGGAAAAAGGCGGGAAAGCTGTGGAAAGAATTCTTTCTGCGAGCAAAAAAGTGCAATGGTTCTATCAATGGCTCCTTGCACCCTCGTTTCAACGGGTTAATGCGAAGCTGATGAGTGAAGTTTATAGACTATTATCAGTTTCCAATAACGAAGGACAACGGCTGCTTGGAAGTTAGGCAACCCGGTAGTTCAGAACATTATGTAACTTTGTGTGCAAGTGGAGTAGTTCATTTGGAAGATAAATCTATTTTTGGTTGGCGCCATATCGCGAAAAAAATACGGAGTTTCTTGTGTCGCGGAATATCTCGAGAACGGTGAGAGGTATTGGAAAGAAGTTTACCCAAAAGTTGTATCTTTTTTTATGTATTTACAAAACTGCATAATAATAATTATCGCATTCGGGATTGCTGGTGGGGGTAATTTGAAAATTATGGATTTTTCGATAATTACTTTTACTTAGTTTTGTAGATATAAAAAAAAGATGTAACTTTTGTTTAAACTTCTTTCTAATATCCCCAAATATACATATCCCCAAACAATAAAACTCTATTTTTTTTCAAGGGGTGACTTGAACCCCTAAAACCGCACTATGGCACCACTAAAAAATAGGTTTGTCTTAGCCATAAATTACTCTACTTGCACACAAAGTTACATAATTTTTTGAATAATCCAGGTTGCCTAATTTCCCTCGTTAGTGATCCTCTTACTTTTCTCAAATCACATTTGAAACTTCACTGATTATCATTTCCTTTCGTCTAATATTTCCCCAACTCCAAATTCGTACAAATCATAGGACCTTCCAAACAGACTACACTATACTACACCGGAAAATTAAGGAGACCCACGTTACCGAAATTCTCAACCCCGTTTCGACACCCTCCGCGCCAATTCCAAACTTTGGAGTGCCACCTTTAACACTGGCCCCCGCCTCGAACGCACCTACAACCTTTAAAGGGTAGGTTGGAACAGGACGCAACAGGAAATCGGCGAATCGTAGCGATCCAGGCGAACGGCGTCTACCAGTCGGGATTTATAACGACAGCTCACGATATTCATAAATGTAAGAGACACGCCGCTGCACACCACTCCCGCGCCCCTTGTTCCACTTGCCTTCCAATTCACTACACGTAGCTGCCTACATATGTATTCATAATGGAAGAGCATAATGTAATGGCCGCCAGATTGGCCGTAGCTTTACGACGCAGTTACACATCCGACGAGAGGGTGCTAAAAGCGGAACCCGTCTGCGGAATATCGTATTCCCGCGCTGGCCCTACGTGGGACTGGGAATCGACGCCTCCTCGAAAAGTGCGATATCCCGCGATTCCGTGTGGCACGTCGGTTGTCATCGGCCATCTTATTGAGCACGTTTCGCTCTCGGAATTACCGTATGAATACGGAATCGCGAATATCGCCGCGGACACGAGGGTTGGGATGTGGCATGACTGGGGATTGTGTGATTACTTGGCTAGGTTGGGACCCTTCTTCGAAACGGAAGGTTTTAAATTATGAAACGTGAAAGTGATCGGTGGTTAAGGGTGAGTCGTGGTGGGGCTGTTTCGTGAATTTTGGATGCTTTTTAAAATTAATAATAATTCTTTATTGCACTGGTAGACATTACGAAAGGTTCACTTCTCGCGGAGTCGGACACTTTTCGAAGTAACTTTTCGGATTTTGCTGCAACTTGGATATAGAAATATTTCTCGAAGGATTTTTTAAAATGTCAAAAATTGTGGATGTTATAGGTCTTTGAAATATAGTGTTTACTTTTCCAAAAATTGTAACTGGTGAAGTAATAAACTGATAAAAATAACCTTTTGGGTGCTTGCAATGGAGATATGAGGGTATCTAATAAAAATTATTTCACTTAATAAAATAGAATATTTGATCATTTATTTAGGGATTGTTCTTAACAAATGCAATTTTATAATTGAGGATACATTGTAAATATTTGGAGAAATAGGAGGATATAGCCCCGTTTGTCCTCTATATGGACACGTTTTCAAAAACGCGGACACTTTAAAATTGGCCAAATGAAAATTAATTGAACCTGACGCTGCGTCGCTCAATACCGGCCGGACTGGCTTGTAAGCCGTGCGGAATTAGTAGCAGTCAAGCGGTTATACCTGATATTGTTATATAGTTTTCTCGCAAATGTTAAGTATTTAAAAAAACTGAAACAGGAAAACTTTTACTATTTTTTATACCCAACATAACACGGTCAAATTTTGGTGTTCGTGATATTTTCCGTGAACCGATGGTGACCTTCAGTTTTTTAAATTGAATGTTATATATTTGATTACCCGATATGAAAACGACTGTCAAGATAAATTCAACCATATTGTATACTATAACTTCCAAGGTCACGCAAGATTAGAAATGAAAGAAATAGATAGTTCAATATTGTAGCACGCACGGCTCAGCCAGTCGAGCCGGTGCTAGGCGACGCAGTGTCACATTCAATTATTTTTCATTTGCCCAATTTGAAAGTGCCCGCGTTTTTGAAAACGTGTCCGCAAAGATGACAAACAGGGCTATATCCTCCTATTTTCCCAAATGTTTAAAGAACGGCCTTCAATTATAAAATTGCATTTGTTAAGAACAATTGCTAAATAAATGGTCAAATGTTTGTTTTTATTAAGTGAAACAAGCACCCGAAAGGTCATTTTTATCAGTTTGTTAGTTCAACAGTTACAATTTTTGGAAAAAACACTATATTTCAAAGAGCTGTGACATTCACAATTTTTGACATTTTGAAAAATCCTTCGAGATATGTTTATATATCCCCAAAAACTACAACATATCCAACTTGCACTAAAATCCGAAATGTTACTCCGAAAAGTGTCCGACTTCGCGTGGATTAACCCGAAAGTAACAAGAAGATAGAAAAAAACAAATAGAGTTAGAAATTATATAGTTTAGATGTGTAAAAGTAAAAGTGGAGAAAGATTTAGAGATAAAAAAAATTGATTATTAAATGTGTTGTTCCTTTCATAAAAGACTGTCAGAATATTATTCCATGTTTTGTAAGACACGTGTCTCTAATACACTTTAAAGGCTTCCAAGCCCTTTGAATGTTAAGAAATTCCCACTGCCAAGAAAGTGCAATTTAAATTAATGACCCGAAAATTCTGAAGGACAGTGTAACAAAGAACGTCCCCTGTATCCCCGCCGTCAGAAGTATTCACTCTGCGTTTGGAATTGCAAAAGAATGCTCTTTGCGAAATTTGCACGATCCCAAGGGATCTGTGGTGCAGCGAAAGCGTTCTAGATAGGGATGCTAGTTCCTTTCCGGAAAGGGCCGTTATATTCCCTTTGTTTCCATAATTTAGCTTTCGGTGCTGCATGGCAGTTTCGCGAAGAGAATTTTTACAAATTTTCTTAAACTTACTCGAGTTTACACCAGTTTCTCAGAGTATTTTTAATTTCCAAAGAAATTTCTTCTCTGAACCTATGAAAAACTGAGACAGAGGTCTTGAAATACTTTGTAATGACGCGGTTCTAAATATGGAGAAAATATCGTGGGTAACGCAAATATTAAATTATACAGAAGATGTTGCAAGAATAATTAATTTCGAAATTGCAACGAAATGAGCTCCGTCTCCAAAGTATTACGCGAAATTAAATGCAGCGCAATTATTTCCATATTTCATTAGAGTGGCTTTGAGAAATTTCTCGTCACACTTCCCCATTCCCTTTGAGAACTGAAGTTCCGTGTATAATATTAGAACTCGAACGAACAGACGGTAAAAAAAGGTGCAAGAATTTCTTATCCCGGCGCGGAATATTTACATTTGCAAGTCCGCGTACAGTCGCGATGAAAGCACGGCGATAAATGTGATTTTACATGCTAGAAAATCAGACGTTCAGTTGTAGGAAAACAGAGCGTATCTTCCTCGCTCTTGTTTTTTTTTCACTACTTGCCCCGGTCAAAGTTGATAAATTCATAACTGGCACGGAAGCGTGGAAAATGACACGGCGGTTTCGAGTTTCGAGAACTCGCAACATTTTGATCGCGTTACAGTTAATAACTTTACGCGTCGACGGCAGTAATTAGATTGGCGGGTTATCATGAATACCTAGCTTTCTGAAAGTTGAACCGCACGTGTTTGCCCTACGGTGTACCTCGCCAATCCGAAAATCCGCCCGGGGCGAAAAGGTTCCCTTATCTGCGCCGAGTTGACGTGGAAGTTCGTCTTTCAAATCCTTCGGCGTCTCCACTAAACAAATTACTCCCATTCACCAAAACTCCCCCAACTCAAGCTTCAAATAGACGCGAGCTGCGAGATACACCTCCGGCAGAAATAGTCAAAATATTTATTAAAATCACCAAAAAGGGAAGATCTTCTATCCCACATTCGAGCCATCGCAGTCTTGTTCCACCCAGAATTCTTCTTAAAAAGCCAAGAGCCATAATTCGAAACGAATGGTAGAATCTCGAGTACGGTAAGTACACGAAGCGTTTTACTTATTTCTTACCCAGAACACGTTGTCGAGTTTCTTCTCTTATCGGCCCAATGCTTCCCCGTCAGCAGTTTTATCAGGGCGCAGACGTGGAAATGCACTGGCTCTGTTAGCTCGCGGAAATATGCTCCGCGAGTCGTGTCGCTTTCCCTCTTTAAAGAACCGCGGGATTCAATGGAATATTCTCTTTCGGGTATGTGCACAAGCGCTGGAGACAACGGCCGGCCTTCTTTGAGGGTCCTCTTTCAGTGCCCCGTTGCAACATTTTTCCGCGATTCTCTCCGCGGGACACGATCCAATAAAGAGGGGCTTTCAGGCTGCAACGAATTGTCAGGTTGAACTTGCCAGAATAAAAGGACGAGGTCTGCGGCCGTGCGCGGGGAATAGGATTTTTACGACAGCCTTCGTCTTCCTCGTTTCGGGGTCGACGGTGGATTTACAAGAAAAAGGGAATTGTCTTAAGGCAACTGTACCTACGTTGCAGTAGTTTGTACAAATTGCAATCACTGCCACACGGGCTCCTGAAAGGGATGGCGATGTCAGCAGCTTGTCGTGTTGGAACCTTTCTTCAGATATTCTTGATGTACTTGCTGAAGGCTCGTTTATGTAATCCGATGTGGTGGTTCATTTGGGATTAGAATTAGAGACGAGGTTCGAGTATAGAGAGTATAGAGAATTTTGGAAATGCAGCGGTGGTCAAAGGAAAGGTAATCAATGTAGAAATTTTAAGATATATCTTGGTTTTGTCAGCGTTCACGGGTTAAGGTTTCTTTTGACCACTAATGAAAGAACGTGACATTTTTATGGAATATTTAATAGGCGATTAAGCCGTGACGTCTTTTTGAAAAATTGGAAATGAATAATTTCACAGGGGCTTGCATCTTGTTAGCGCAGGCTCGCGGATGCTCATCAATTGTTTCAAAGAGGAATAATTATTTTTTAATTAAATCTCGTAGCGGGGTTTTCATAGAATAATAATGAAAACTAGTTTCCGTGCGATGGAAACGTGCTTAAGTTGCAATAAACTGCATAATTTCCATCTAGATTAAAGAGGGCTCGCATCCATTCCTTCGTTCTGGAGCTAAGGAATTCACGAAAGTTGTATTTTGTAAAATTAAATAGACTCGACAAAAATTGACAAAAAAATAACTTTAGAATTAATTGACTGTTCTAATAGATTTTACTAAAAAGGCAAAACAAAGTAGAAAAGAGTGTGCTACTAACGAAGGTGGATATTTTCCTGATTAATTTCAATCTACATACGTGCACTTTATTATTTTAAATAACTGCCTTTCGTGCAATGTTCCTCGAGAAAAAAAATCTGATTTTTCGTGCGATACGATACATGTTTCACTGCCAGAGAATTTCTAAAATAAATCTAAAAGGGCTTGTACACGAGTCAACAGCCTAGCCACGGGGAAACGGATCCGAAGCCGCGCAGTCAGACATCGCGAGATGTCGTCAAACTTTTTACGACCAGAGTTATGCGTGGAACGTGAGAAAATCAGGCTTTATTAAAGAACGAGGATGAAAAGCTGCACGGTTCTCGGTGAGGGGGCCGCGTGTGAAGAATACGCTTTGAACTTTCCTGCAGACTTTTTCCCCAGACGGCTTCGGATCTGAAAAGAACCGAGTTTGATCATCGCTGACACGAGACGTCCCCCTGTCTCCAAGTAATAACACAGCAACACTTTATTTGCGCTGTTCACGAAATTCTAGGGATATAGTCGACGATATTTCAGCCGCAATCGTAAGAAGTTCAGCAACTAGAGCGTACTCAAATTCCACGAACAACTTTTCGAGGACACTAGCTATTTTACGAGTTGTTGCATCGATTCATTGATTATTCGAAAAATACAATACAGGAAATGTTTGACGACTAACGGAAAAGAACATGGAATTTCCATTTTTCCTGATTTTGCTATTTATCGGTATCCAACTTATTTTATATTTTAACAACAATCGCGCGAAAGTACTTTCCTAATATTAACGCTAAATGAGGTGGGAGTGAATACGCGCTAAATATTTCACTGGTGCAATAAATGCTTCCAATACTGTACGGCGCCCTTCGAATTGCACGCTGCCAGAGATTGAAACGATTCATCCCGAGCATCGGTTTTCCCGTAAATATTGCTGTGCCTTCGGCGAGCCTGGCGGTGATACGATTTCGCGGGGCCAGGGATTAAAGGCTTTCGAAGTAGAAGGGGCGAGAAAAACGAGGCGATCAGAGGGATCGCTCGGTCTGCAGGAATCGTCCATAGATTCTCGATCGGTGGTTATAATTGGATTTAGACGTAGATCACCAGCACTGCCCTCTGCTGACGGTATCGCCCGAGGGGAACCAACCCCCTACCACCCTTGGGCAACCGCCAAAGGATACTTCGGAGGCACTCGGCCCCTGTTGGAGCCACTCAAGTTCATTAAGGCGCCCGTGCTTTCGCGGGCTTAACGAAATCATAGCTTGTGGAACGGAGCGCGTAAAAGTGCGCTAGGCATGCTTCGAAATGCGTAACGATGTTTCGACGTCGATGGCCAACGTCCACCGACGGGTTAAACAGCGGGGGGCGAGGAGAGTGGATCGCCGATTCGGTTCAAATTTGTAATTAGTGCACCGGCTGTGTAATAATGTGTCAAAGGTGTGGGGCTGTATTATTATTATTATTATTATTATTATTATTAGTAGTAGTAGTAGTAGTAGTAGTAGTAGTAGTAGTAGTAGTATTATTAATCTCAACGGGAAAACCCTTTAGAATACGAAAGTTTAAACAGATAAGTACAGCAAATACAATTAAATACAATAAAATAAAATTAAATAAAATTAAATAAAAGAAAAGAAAACAAAACAGAACGGTCTGCATGCAGTGACGAAATATTCACAGCAACAGCGGAGATATACTATAATTAAAACTAAACTAAAATATTTAAGGTAATTAAGGTAAATGTCGTAATTAGTTGTTTAGCGAGTTCTGTGCTTCTGTGTGAATTTAGATATTCTATGGGGCCATAAATACCTAGTGATGAAAATGGAATTAAACCGTGATAATTATTTATATAAAAATGTCAGTTTGGCTAAATTTATATCTTTAGTTTCTCGTTTCCCTGTTTTTAAAGAAACAAAATTCGATTCTCCTTCGTGGAACTTTTAGTACTTAGTGCGCCCCGCGCGTTTAACTAGTTGTTACGCAAAATTTCAGCTAAGTCGATGAATCGAACCACGTGCACTCCTCTTGTTAACGGGGGCGCGGATCGGGGTGGCACGGGAAAATTGATAAATAGCTGTTACCGAGAGGCCAACGTGTTCCGCTGCACAGTGACGCCGACTGCGGGGTAACGGCGGGGAATTAAATTAATCAAAGGGTTAACCATAAGCCAACGATCGAGTGCACTAGGGGACGCGTCACGTGGCGAGTGGAGCACGAAATTTCGGATCGATTCGACGTTGACTCCGCGGTGACCGTAGATTCTCTCGACTTATCACGTTTGTGTAACACGCTCGGCCAATTATTTGCCTTCCAGTACGCGGGAGGGAGCTCTGTTTTAAGTGCAGCGCGCCGGACTGATTGCGAGGCATGGTCACGGTTTTAAGAGGATTTCGTTTAGGTCTCCGCGTGGCACGTGTGCGTGTGTGCTTCGCGAGCATGGAATGCATTAACGAAAAGGTCAGTCGGGGATGTACCGCGACACAGAGGCTCTTGGGAAATTTCTCAGTGTGGGGAAACTTTCAGACGTATTCTGTGGTTGTAAGGAAAAACGACTCATGTCGCAATTTAAAAACATTTGAGTTTGTGCACTAATTCGACTGTAGAATATTGGATGTAAGTTTTTATTGGGAAAAATGCATGAAAATGAATTTTATACGTTGAAAAAATAATGCGATTTAACCGAAGTCCAATATTCAATTAATACGCATCTGGCAAAACATAAGTAAGTCCACAAAATTTGGAGAATCCGACTTATCTTTCCTTTGTAATCAAAATGATTTTTCGCGTAAAATAAAATGAGCAAAATTATATTTCATATTTTTATTTTACTAGAAACAGCACACTATGAAATACCAGTGATATATGATACATTGTATTTTATAAAAAACAACGCAAAGCACAGAAGAAAACGAAAGAAGACAAAAAAGAAAGTAAAAGAAGGAAAAGTAATCATTTCTTTTCTTTTCTTCTTAACGCTTTTTTTAATTTTTTAGTTTCTATTCCTTCACTGTCGCTATTCTTTGTTATCGATAAGTTAATATAAAACTACTTAACCGCAACACGTTCAAGCAGAACAACACAAGTCCAGTGGACTTTTTGTTTATTATTATTACGTTAATTATATTGAATATTATGCAAAGTGAAGGAAATATACGTTTATATCGTAAGAAGAAAACAAGGAAACATTGCTAATAAAAAGAATTGGTGTTTAGAACTTTCAACGACAATATCTCGAAAGTGAAAACATGTGACATGGGTCGTTTTTCCTTAGAACCACATTATTTCGTAGTCGTATTCGCGTCGTTGCAGGATTGTGTCGAGGGTAGAAGCAAGAATTTCGTGGTTTAAAAAAAGCTCTTCCATTAGTCAAGGTGGTGATCGAGGGAAGAGGGGTTCTCACAGGGTCTTGAGTCTTAAGCTGGGTTCCCACGTGTGGATCGCATGCATTTCTACCGTGTCTTCTATGAAAGGCCACTCTTCTTATTTACTTTGACCTTTTTTACAGCATTTTTGTGCGAACTTTGATATTTAATGCCACTTAAGTTTCATGATGCGAGAAATGTTCGGGTGTTCCAACGTTATTAATAACTTCTTGGATGCCTCTCGTGTATCAAGAAATCGAAGCTTTCAATTTAAGTGAAAGAAAGTTTCACGGAACCGTCCCGAGTAAATCTCCACGCTTTCAGACTACGGATCGTGCGATCCGGGAGAGCGAATCTTGTGGCTCTGCGACTCGTTCGGCCTCGAAGGCTAAATGGATGTTTCAGAAGTGAGGGCGGGGATTTAAGTACCCTTTGATCGTTCAGACGGCATTCGAATTCAGAATTAATGTGGCTGGATAATGCATGTCGGTTTTGAGTCTCAGATCTCGTCAGACCATTTGTGGCGTGGAACTCGGAGTAATGGTCCCTGTAATAAAGGTGGAAAGATCGTTCGGAACTAAGTAAAGTTGAGCTCTAAAATCTGGCGAAGTATTGTAGATAATATTTCTGCGGGGGAATGAATACTACGGAAGGGAAATATTCACGTTCATTAAGCAGAATTTCAACTGGCTTATACAGCGCGGCACATAAAAGCACTGATGCTTCATTGTTCCAACCGTTGCGCGAACCATGGGAAGTGAAATTGAATATAATACTTTTAACAATGCAAACACACGCTAACACGAACAGCTCTTGATTGCATTTTTAATCGCTTTCATACGCGTAACCTGGAATTGCTTTTGATCGGACGTATAGAGGGTATTTACAAACATCAAACAGTAGAAATTTGTTCAGAGTTCAATAGAACTGCCCTTTACACCCGTAAAGCACAATTGAAAATGAAGATTTAATGAATTTACACGTCGCGACGTTTGAAAGAATCTTTCTTTAGCCTTGGCCTTGTCACATTTCAAAGAGCAATCTCAAATATGTTTATACAGTTACTTCAGGCTGACAATGAAACCGAGAGACGCTACCCCTTCCCTGAGAGTTCAGCATCTTCAGTAGCGAGATTTATCTTCCATCGAATAATCTCAAGTTGTAAATTCAACGTGACGTTCCTCGACTGCGAGACTATTCCAGTCGCTCTCGGCTTAAACAGCCAACCTCGTCAGTTCTCACCCTTCTGTACGCGATTATAATCATCTCTACGATTTTAATTATCCCCATCCCCTCTCGTCACCCTTTTCTATGTAAATTAGAAACACGCTGCTCGATGTAATCAGAGGAAACACCTCTTCGAACGATGTTATCGCTTACTTAGCCGCGCATTACTTGTTACAGTTGCAACTTGTTGCACACGCGGACAGGTGTTTGATAAAAGTACACATTAACTGTGAGGGGGGAAAAGCAAGGTAAAGAAACAAGGTTCGATGAACTTAACTGTATTGTTGATGACACGAACAATTTATACTCTAATTGGACATCGGAAAAGAACCGAGAAAAAAGATAATTGTGTTGCATTGTTTTAATATTTTTCAAGTAGAAAATTTTAACGTTGTTTTATGTGGATATTTATATATTTCTTTCCCTTTACCCTTCACATCTGGATTATTGTTTAGCTACTAATGACAATAATTAGAAGATACAAATTCATAAAGATCTTTCATACTATTTATATTTTATATTTTAATTTTTATTTTAGTGAGCTCTTTGACAACAGACTATTTTTGTAAGAAAAAGCAATATTATCTTTTACTATATTCAGGTTTCCCTGAATTTTGAATCACTTTTGCCTTTTAATAATAACAATACTTAATCCAACATAAAGAACTCGCGCCACTTTTTCGCACTCTGACACTTAGTTTTTGTAGGAAATATTCTTCGGTACCGTATAATTTAGACACCTATTCTATTGGCTCCATGGAAGCAGAGCACTCTGCGATATTGATAATTAGAAATATCCGATAAATATCCAGAGCCGCTGTGCCGTTCGCGCGATGTTTGCCGTTTCCCGTAACAGAGGAATAGATTTCGCTCGTAATATCTTTCATAACGAATTATCATCCCTCTGTGATCGATGCCATTAGAGCGTTAAATCGGTTCTCGCGCGTCGTGATGCCGTGTTTCGTTTGACGTGTTCGGTAAATCGCGAAACGCGGCCATCAAATATTCCCCGAGTGGCAACGATAAACGATAACGAGGATCGCGCGTTAAATCGTTCCGAAAATTAGGTCGAAACGACATTCCCCCCCTCGCGACGCATTCCAGTGTCGGGAATTATTGTGGTAACGGTTCTACTTATTCGAACATCCTCGGCAGACACGTTTATTTTAATGGTCTTCTGAAAAGGGGATCCCGGGGCTCATATCCTTTCTGCGCGGAGGAAGAATTACCCGTTCCATCTTGGAGAGTCTTCTTAGAGAAATTATCTGACATAATTTCTCGTCCCACCCTGAGTGAGCATTTTTCACCCAATTTACTGAGCGAGTAAGTGCTCTCTGAAGTCTGAGGAAGATAGACCTCTATTAGTGCTCTGCGTGTTATATTCTTCTAATTATTGCCATTAGTAGCTAAACAATAATCCAGATGTGAAGGGTAAAGGGAAAGAAATATATAAATATCCACATTGAATCCTTGAAGGGGGTTGCGTTATTCGTCGATTTCGTGGTCCTCCAATTTGCTTTGAGGAGCATGATGGAATATGGAGATGAATTTAATTTTCTGCTAGTTGTATCCCTCTTTCCTTCCCCTTTGCCAGATCAAATGATTTCGTGCTTATTTCTACTTATTTCCCTGTCTCATAGCAGACGTTCCGCAAGCTCCGGGGAAATGTTCTCCCCCTCCTGCTGGAGCTGGTGAGTATCTTCCTGCGGGAGACCCCTTTCGTCTGTTAGCGAGAAATAAATCTGGTCAATGCTCTTGACGTTATCCCCCAAAGAGGTGTGATCAAATATTTTACCACGAGCCCATCCACGCTCCCCTTAATTCTCTGGGCAACCACTCGACGAAGCGCACAGCGCTCTCCAAGCGTGAAGGGTGAACTAATACTCCGATAAATCTTAAGGTTAAGATCCCTCGTTACCGTGGCGTTTATCAAAATCACCGCACTCTGGCTCCTGTTTCCCCATATTTACTGTGTGTGTCCTGTGATAATGTGCTCCGGCGTAGTCGCGCTTGGAACCTCACGAAAAATGCCAAGAACTCGTGTCACGGCCAGGTAAAAAACGCCAACGGGATGGAAATGTTAATTGCAGAGATTCCTAGTGGAAATTCCACGAACTCTAGCTACCCTTTTACAAAAAAAAAAAAAAAAAAACAGGGGAATGACGTAGTGGAATTGCGCGATGGAAGCTTGAAAGAAACACTGTGCACAGCTTTATTGTATATCGAGTAAAACAGTCACCGAAGGGTGACAAATTGTATATAGGGGAATATAGGGACGCTTTTCCTCGCGAATTTTTATACAGAATCTGATTGAGTATACCGAAGAAAAATCTTGGTACAAACTTATTTGAATTAGGAAGTTTATAGTATAGAGCAAAAATGTTTTATCAATTTATCATTCCTTTAATCGAATTCGATCCCTTTGTTCCTCAATTTCTTTTTCCTTTAATTTCTTTATTCCTCCAACCCTTCGTTTTTCAATCCCTTCACCTCCCCCCAATTTTATTATTCTTCGATCCCTTCGTTCCTCAATTTCTTCACTCTTCAATTCCTTCGTTCCTTAATTTCTCCATCCCTCAATTTCTACATTTTTCAATCCCTTCATTCCTCAATTTCCCACCCCAATTCCTTCATTCTTCAGTTCCTTCGTTCCTCAATTTCTTCACCCCCAATGTCTTAACTCTTGAAAATATTCCACCGAAAATAACTCCTAACTCTCCAACTTCCACATTGCAAAGGAGATTCTCTCGAGAACTATTACCTCACAGGCATCTCTTCATTACACAGTTTTCCTTCCTTCCATCTTCCTTAACTCTTGAACCTTATTCCCCCACACTTCGCGACTCGCCAGAGTTCATCCGGAATGACGAATCTCCATGCGGCATCAATGGAACGCACAAAGGAGGGCCATCGTTTCCGGCAAATTAAGCCCCGTTCGCCACACACCGTGGCAGAATGCGTTGCGGGCGGTTTATGTCCTGGCTATAGGGGGTGAATTAACAACGTCCCTAACCGCGGTTACCGGGGTCGACAATGATTATTCGACGAGCTTTAATTACGAGGCCGCACGTGACAGTGTTTACACATTCATTCACACGCTACAGGCGCCTCGAAACAGCGATGCGGCAATTAGGCGGTTATTATTTCAGCGGGCGTCCATTTTGCTACCCAAACAGATCGAATCGACCGCGACGCGGTCGTTGAATCATTTTCATTTCCATTACACGCCGTTATCATCTATCTCCTTTGATACAAATAAAATATTTTGCACGAAATTGTTCGCGTTTGCGGCTACGCTTTTTAATTATGAACTTTGAATTATCTTTCTTCCTAAGAGACACACGATTGAGCTTCATTGCTGAAGCGAGTTAGGCTTTGGAATGTTTCTCGAGGCTAACTGTAGGGACGCGAGAATTTATCCAGAGGCTGATACGGCCCAAGATATTCATTTCAATGGATGCGTTCGCTTGATTAATAAGAATATCATCCGCGAGGGAAGCGCCGTATTAATGAGGGAAAAATACCGGGATTCAGCTACGACATATGTGAGAGACGTAAAAGGGTTGAAAAGTACGAAGGCTCGTACTTCGTCGTTCGTGTTCGTTCACCGGAAAATTATATCTGAATATCTACTGGGAGAGGAGAATACTCTGGTTTGTGATTCGTCTCATCTTCTTTCGTTTGCGAATAGTGTGTTCGAAGTGGAATCTTATTCATCACAGTGCAGTTACTTAGTAATAGTAAATAGTATGAATTTGAAAACATCACGGATATCCTCCACAATTTAAATGGTAGATCCCAAAAAATTAGGGGATGGATTTTAGTTTCATTTCTGTTAAGTGGAATCATATATTTCTATTATGTTCGTATTTCATTGCTATCCGCACCTACAAATCAATGCAATTAAAACGCAACTTTTTTACAATAGTACCGAGTGCTGCCACAAATGGTCCACCAATGCCATTCTTTCCCCTCAAAGTTTCGTGGGGATGTCCCAGTTTGCTTGGCCGAAATCGCGTCGTGAGATTCGCAGTGCGATTAGATAAGGCGTAAGGGGCGGTAATCGTCTGCCAGCCATCGTGGTAATGTGAAGTACGATAAGACGTCGACTCTCATACGATTATTCGCGCTGTTACGAGAAAACCGATGGCCCCGTAATGGGCCGCGTGGAAAAATTGCTATTGCCTCTCGTCCCGTATAAAGGAGCCGCCTCGAAGAATCCTGGCTCCCCGAAGCCACTGGACGTATATATATATACGCGTTGTTTCAATCGCCTCCAATGGATCACCTTGCAACACGAGCTCGTATTTATGGGGCTGTTCAAAGCGGTAATAGAAACCGAGTTGAGAACGGGAACGTGACTTATTCCCTATTTTTCAAGAGTTACAGACTTCTACCTCGCACTTCTGTACAGGAAAGTTTAGAAATTTTAATTACGACTCGGGGGATGAGAGTCGTTTCTCGATTTCCTTATACGAGGCAACCTTTGAGGGATTTAGATGGGAGAGTTGCGAGGTTCGATGAAAAGTGACATATTCGTTGTGACTTAAATCAGAGAAATTTCAATCTGTTAGGTATCATTTAATTTGATATAAATTGGATTGCCAAGAGTAAATCTATCTTGCTCGACGATCTCTAGCATTACAAAGCCCAAAGCCTGAGAAAGTTCTGTTCATAGAGGTCCGTTAAATTTCCGTGCCTTTTTCCAATCCACTCCCTTTTCTTCCTCCCCCCCTGAAACTTCTTAATAGAGAGATCTTTGAGGTTTCCAGAGAGAAAATTGCGAGATTTCAATTGAGGGAACAGAGGGACCTAGAAGATGAGTCCCGCACGACGAGGAGATCCTTCAGTGCTCGCTGAAAGGGTGCTTTTGGAAAACGTCGGTAGAAGTTGGGGAGGAAATGGAGAAGTAAAATTAGGATAATAGAAATAGATTCGGCGGGCTGGGAAATGAAAACGGCGAGATAACGACTAGGGATCGGCAATTCTCTGGGCGAGATGAGACGCCAGATTCAGGAAATTTTACTCTCAGACGTTTCAGCTTGAATCCTGGCGCCTCGGGCGTGCAATTTAAAATGGAATCTACGAATAAAATAATGACACTGAGGAATTCTATTTCAGAAGAAATTATATACACAGCGGAGCTTAGGTTAACAAACAACTAAATAGAATAAACTAATCTAATACTAAGTAGCGAACAGCGATGCAATAAATATTTCCAGTGCCTACTATAATTCTTCCTAATGGAACTGTCCCATCTCTGTCACCATTCACAGCTTAAACTACCCAGCTAGCACAGCTGTACATAACCCGAAATAAGCCCCGTATCTTATTCCATCAAGAAACACATCTTTCTTTAAAATATCGCTGGAACTCCACCCTCCGAGGTGTCCCTTACACCCTTAACCACCGCAGCACCCCCGAATTAGGGTAAACCGCAGCGTCATCCCTCAGATGCACCCTCTAAGCACGTTCTCTCGCCCAAGGGGGAAGAGTTAGGGTTCTGCCGACCCTAATCGCGATGAACCTTCGCGTCGTGATTTATAAGCAACCTTAACCGTCCACCAGACTGCCCGCAGAAAAGGGACATTTCTTCCCCGCGCTCGTTCTTCGCGTGAAAAAGCGGACCTTTGCTGGCCTCTGTTCTTGCGTCGTGGATCGTGCTCGAAGTCCTCGAGGTGTCCTGGGACAGGAACCGGTGTTTTGCTATCTGCGACGCGGCGACGCTCCATCGTAGGGGCAGAAGAAGTGGATAACAGGGGCGTACAATGGTTAGAAGCGAGGGGTGAGAGGGTGGCACTCCCCTGGACACACCACGGAGCGGTGGTCCTCTTGAACGCTCGATACGCGTAACGTCGTAAGCCTCGAAGATGGATCCTCGAATGGGGTGACACCTCCGGGAATTCCACTCGTCGATACACTGCTCGCAATTCCTTTCGAATCGAGGACAACTCGGAGAATCATCGACTCGAGCGACGAGGGATAACCGGGGCTCGCTAGCGAGCTCTCTGCCTCGGTTAATTTAAGAGCAACATACCTTTGTTATTGATTGGTTGCTTGGGAAAGGCCCCTGTATTTTGGGAAAAGAGAATAGGTCTCTGAGGGAAGGTGGTCAGTAACGACCACGACCCTTTTAGTGGCCAGTTACATTGTATTCTTCCGTTACAAGTGGAGTCTGCACGAGCAGCTTCCTACAAATAAGCGTTTGAAGCTGAGAATATTATTGAGGATTTTGAAGTTGAGCTAACATTGTAGCGTATTTATAATTTTAGGGTGGAACAGAGGAAAGACTGATTTTACTTCTTCTGTCGTTAGAATCACACGTGTAACGCTAAATTTATCTGCAGTCGCAGGTCGACATTCACGCCGCGTCTGTGAGGGAATATTTCTTCCGGACAAAAAGCGAAGTCTAAGGGGCACGTGCCGCGGTAAAGGGATGATTGATGGTTGGAGCGAGCTCGATTTATCGCCGGTGTAACTGTATCAAGCGTAATCGAGGCGGGCTGGCGGTTGGTTCACCTGGAAATCACAGGAGATACGTGTCCGCGAATGTGTTACTACCTAACTCGTGCAAATACCCCGTACCTTCCCGAATTGACGTGGAACTGCCTGTACCTGCGCTGCATGGGGAATGAGGAATAATTTGGGAAGTGGGGAATGGATACAGAGCCCAGCACGCGAATGCCTCGACAGTTTCTGACTTTGCATAACGGGATCTCCTTGCAAATGCTTGCCCGACGCAGCTGGAAAAAGGGCAGGTAGTCTGAAGGCAATTGGAGAAATTACTTGTTCCCTTGGTAGAGGCAATTCAACCGAGGGGGGGATAATGGAATGATAGCTACGGAAATTGAATAAATTTTATTCTCTGATTTCTCGTTCTTTTTTGTAGAACAAGCTTGTAAACATGGGGTGCTAGAGGCAGTGGTTTGAATAGCTTACAATGGGAACAGTAGCAAAATAACTCTTAGTTCAACAGATTATTTATTGGCAAAAGAATTAAATGAACATACTTGGAAAATTTTTTAAGATTCGTTCGTTCTTTTAAGACGTTTCGCAACGCAATACGTTAACTAAATAAATGCAAGCATCACAGCTGTTTCTCACAGCTCCTTTTGTTTATCAGTCGTATTTTTACATCTTTTGACGGTAGATCAAATTCTTTTTGGCTGTTTTAGTGCTGGATAGAGTAGTTTTCTGTGATGAATGTCTACGCGAAGCACTTAGTAGGGGTATTTTTCACAACGAAGGATGCAATAAATTGGAAACTGCAGGGGGGGCTTGTAACTACTTAGCAGCACCTTGTTTTATCGCAGCTAATAATTATCGCAATTCGTCTTTCAAACTTTTACGAAGGTATAAAGATTTTAGCGTAACGCCGTTCTACGCGCTGAGTTAACGAAGAATGATTCACATTGGAAGATTCCTTTTCGTTAGAAATACAATGGTCTCCGATAATGGCGCGCAGAACTTTAGATATACATGATTCACGAGTAATACACTTGCATTCTTTAGCTATTACGCATGTAAACAGCGCGTAGACATTTACTATCGCGAACCCATTACATTTACTACCACACAGCGCTCTAGAAGCTACAGTTTAATTACAGCCTCGGAGCGAAGCGTATGCCCACGCGCAGCTCGTGCCAACTGCTTTCACATTTTCCAGCCGATTATTAACTCTCCGGGCGCTGCAAATTAGCAATATAAATCATTCGCCAACGTGGCGATATTCGACTTTAATTTTCAATTAGTAGGTATTTTCAATATTACATCGACAAAGATAAATATAAAACATTATCCCTATCGTTTTATATTGCTCCTTTGGAAAACCCCTAAACTACCCCTTCCGTACTTCGAAAAAAAGAGGGAATCGCGGAAGCAGAATTTTCATCGCGCTTCCCTATTGTTCGTATTTACCGACACGCGTGTAAACAAAATTTTCAGCGCCTACTCGAAAAGAGAAATTACAGGGGGAGATAACGGCCTCACGGGTGGCCATATTTTCAGCGATGATGACGATGCACGGTCGCCGTGCGACACAAGATAATTAGCGGATACACGTGATTCAGGAATATTTATGATCCGCGGTAATATCGGGGGGATCAGGTACAATTACGCTGATATTTTATGCGCGCGGAACTTTTATCACGCGAACGCTGCCGCGTAAAGTACGCGGATTCTCCATAATGCACCGGGACAGTGGTTTTCAGCGACTTCCGTTTAACGCCGTAATGAGGAATATTGTAAGGACGTTTTAAGGGTTGGAGGGTTGGGAACAAAGTCGCGAGCTTGGAGAAATCAAATTAAGCTCGTTCGAACGGGTTATAGAAAATCAAAGGAAAACATAAAACTTGTACTCGGCCTTCGCTGCGTTGAACAAATACTGTGACTTCGATTAGGGGTGAACTAACATTTTTCTTGCATTTATCGCATATTTACGTTCCGTTTCTAGACGTTTTAAATGTCCCTTGCTGTCCTTGAATCGTACTGTACGAAGGTTGTTTAAAAACAATAGGTACTGAGTGGGGATCTCGGAGAGTAAAATTGAAATTCGAAGATCCCTTCCCAAATTAAGTTTCTGGTATTCGAATTAATGTGTAATAAGTTCTTGTAAAGTAATTAACTCTATTATGAAATGAAAATTCAGGAATGGCAACTACAAGTTGTGTGCAGTTGATTTCGAATATTATTTACTAATTTTTCATCTGAGATTAACAGAACAATATAGACTCCGTTTATTATTGAAATTAATACTAATGTTTAATTAATTTCGAATGACGAAATTTGTCTGACTAGGTGAAGTTAAATATCGGTCGGCGATATCAGCTGGCGAGGCTCGCGATAATTAGCGCGAGTCATTGTACAAGAAAATTTATTAGCGAGTGAGCACACATCGCCGAAGGCTGGATAGCGAATGCAGCATACATAGTTGCAAAATTTTCAGCGACCTAGATTTTACACGACCACCTATGGCAGGATTAAATATTGTAAAATAAAATGCAATTCCTCTGATACATTCATTCATCACATTCTCTAATTTTCTATCTTCTACGTTCGTGTTCGATGTATTTTTTCAAAGATTAATCAATATTATTTCTGGAAATGGAATGATTATGTTATTCATGAATGTTTTATGGAGTTTCTGTGCTTTATGTATATCTTCCGTATAATGTAAGGATATGAATTTTCATTGTGTTAGGCTTGAGTAATTTTTAGATGTTTACATTGAAACGATCGTGTGTCGGTTAATTAATTAGGTGTTGAAATCCATGAAACCTTTAATGTCTGGGGATACAAAGGATTTTGTTGAGATAAGCGGGTTTTATGGGGAGTAATATCTATGGTTGGTGGAAAGAGATTATTATAGTTAGTCATTGTATTTTACTTAAGATTAGAAATGAAAATTGCTGCTTTAATATCTGTTTGCTGACATGGTTGCACCATGTGTCGTGCCATGTGTCACGAGCGATTCTATTGGCAAGCATTTGAGAGATTACAAGTTGGTTCAGTGGGAATTGATTTGTAACTACTGCGAATCGGATTTCGTCGAAAAGACAGGGAGGAGGGATTAGTGTGCACCTGATAACGAGGTGCACTGTCGTTATCTGTGTATAATCAATGATTTCTTGGTGACCATTTCTGTAATTTGTTACAACGTTTAGAAGTCTAAAATTTTGGTACTCTGAGGATTTGAGACTCTGAAGCTTTGGGAATCTGAGGTTTTATTAATTTCAAGTTTTGAGACTCTAAGTTTTTGGAACTCGGAGGATTTGGTACTCTGAACTTTTTGTACTCTGAAGTTTTGGAACTCTGATATTTTGAAATTCTGAAATTTTGGAACTCTGATATTTTGGGACTCTCAAGTTTTGGGATTCCCAAGTTTTTGGAACTCTCAGATTTTGGGACTCTGAGGATTTGGTACTCTGAAGTTTTGGAACTCTGATATTTTGGGACTCTTAAGCTTTGGGATTCTGAAGTTTTTGGAAACTTTCAGGTTTTGGGACTCTGACGATTTGGTACTCTCAGATTTTGGGACTGAAATATTCGACCTTCGAAGTTCCAGAACCCTCAAATTCTAGAACTATAAATTTGCAGGACACTAAGGTCCTAAGCCTCTGAAATCTTTGAACTTTAAGATATTGGAATTTCAAGATTCTACTTCCCTGGGAAAAATACTCCTCGAATGAGAAAACAAGTCCCCCTATATATAGCGATGGCGTCAAGCAAGCCACACTTTTATATTTACCCACGACCAGGGTGAGAAAAGTAACCACAAGGCTGCTGCGCACAAACTTACAAAAAGGAGCAAACATCGCCAGCTTCTTAATAAAAATGTCGAGCTAAATTATGGAGGACGTGAGATAATGGTGTGGAAAGAATCACCAACTTCCATGAGCGAGGTGGAAGGATTAGCAGCTCGAAGATTTTCTAAAACTTTCAAAATAAATCCTCCAACCAACACCTCTGTTAATCCTCTCGCTGGATCGATCTTTAAAATCTGTCATTAACGTGCAGCTGGAGCTCAAGCTAATCTCGCCGCGGAAATAAGTGCAGCCAGGAATGGAAATTCATTTTCACAAATATGAGAAGCTGTCGCACAGAATCTTTCATTCGAAATGGATGAAAATTGCCAGGCAATATAATTAGCCAATTTATGTATCAGAACAGATAAAGACAAAATATTCTAACAATTGTTTAAAACAACATTAATCCCTGAAACTTTAACAATTTATATTTTCAAGATCATTTCATATGTTCGAAAACTGGAACCACCTGCGCAAAGAAATCACTTCGCTGCAAAGCTTTACAATGGGGGAAATAGAATTTGATATAAAAATATTTGATCCATTATCAGAAAATGAGGTTGACCACGAAGTTTCCTTCGCACTTAAACCTTCCAACACCCCTGTGTGAATTTTTACTTAGAATCTCAACCACTTTCAACCCCCGCACGTTCGGCTAGAACAATTCAAGATACTTCTCATGATATCCCCGTTTATGGATGGTAAAATGGATTATCCCAAATAAACAGCTGCCCTATTATAGCGTTACGATACTGTGAATTTTATTATCGCGCATCGAATAGATTGAAGCTAGATTTTTCGCTGTTTTATGACGGTCACACCCTCGTAGACGGTTTTCGCCGAGCAGCGCGAATTATCGCGTCACTGGCTCGCTAATGCGAATTTCACGACTTCTGTCCAAGTGCGCCGCGGCAGATTTTTCCACCGTTGCAAACGAAATTCGTTATTTCGATTCGGGGCAGGAAGCGAGCGTTGCGTCGATCGATAAGGTCTGACTGTGCAATCTTGACAGTGGATATCGATGCGGAACGACAATCCCCGTGCTGGAACGTGAAATGCAAACAAAGGCCGCGATTTCCGATTTGCACTTCCGCGAGGCAAAATTGAGTCGGTGGCGTGAAAACTTTCTTCAAATTTTAATAGAATCGCAAGGTTTATCATTGATCCATGTGCAATCAAATTATTCGATTACTCAATTACTAGATTCTATAACGTTGTAATACAACAGAAATTTTATGGAGTTTCTGAAATAAATTTTAATAGAAACTCTACCAGAGTTAGTAGACACAAATTACAATAATTCCAATTTTACACACGATAAATAATATAGGGCTAGCTTATTAGTAAAACTGACCAAGTTCATCATTCTATTCTAAAATCCTTAAGGATTACTGGAAGCAATTAGTTTCTACGTTTTATTACAACTATAAATCAATAAAAGAGGATTACTGGAAGCAATCAGTTTCTACGTTTAATTACAGCGATAAACTAATAAAAATCCGTATTAAAAGAAACTGATGTATCTTGCAATAGCTTTCAATTATTACTCGATCACTTATAATAAATCAAACATTAAATTTCAATCTACGGAAAATGAAGAAATATGGACTTCGTCAGTTTTACCAAGAATCCAACGATATGCCGTGCGAGAAACGCCGATGGGCGTCGCGCAATTACCGCGAACAGACGGAGCTGAAGGCATTCCGCACACGGCGTACGACAAACATTTCAATCCCCGTCCGCGAGAGATTTAACTGTCCCGAATCAGCTAGGGAACGGTCAACGGAGACGAGTCACCCTGGAATTACAACGGGACGTAACTAATTGGTCGCCAAGACTGGCGATTGGAGTCCATCCCCGTGGCGGGTCGACGCGGAAAAATCGAGTTACCGTGCAGCTCGATCGACGACCAACGGTACAAAGCAATCGCTACGCAGCTGGTAATCCGATTTACTGTTTCCGCCTTGGCGGGGGTCACAATTTCGCCCGGTGACAATTAAGGGATAGGGTTTTTTGCGTGGCTGTGACAGCACGGGTTCCTTCGACAAAGGCGCGGCTGCGAAAGGGGACGATGGAAGGTGGAGGACCACGTTACAGATTAAAAGTTCGTAGCGCCGGACCGGTAATTGGATTTCAACGTTGGCAAAGCAGGCAAAGTGTCGCCTAACGTTCGTGGCCCTGCAGGAACCGCGAATTACCGCGCGTTATCGGTGAATTTCCATTGCTTGTTGCTCGCGAATAGCGGGGGTTCTTCGTCTGTGGTGCAGGTACCCTCAGGGAATTCGTGAGTGCATTTTCAGAGGGCCTGTCAGCCGCTTCGCCGAGATGGAATGATGTTATTCTCTCCGTTTCTCTCTCGGAAATTTAGAAGCCGATAGGGGTGGCAGGGAAAAGGGTGCGTGGTGGGAGAAAGGTTCAGTACCCTTGATAAAGCGCCTCGAGGTTATTAAACGCCGTCGTTACGAGCGTGATAGACAGTTATTTGCGGTGTTATCGATAGCCTGAAGATGATTGGGCGGTTAGGTTAAGCGTGGCCTGTATAGAACACAGGTTAAATTAACCGGGCAGTGTGTTCATTTAGCTTGGATATCGGTGCTGTTATATGTGGTCAACGTCTGAGTTCTCTGCTTCAGCTGCTGCTCGATGTCTAACCCTTAATTGGATGCCTCGTAATTAACCCTTACCCATTTCGTTTGCTGCGTATTTTATCTGGGGGCGATGCTCGAAAGGTATTAAGTACACTGGCGTGACTTTGCCCAGTTCTGAACTTTAAATAACTTTTTTAGCACTCCTGGTGCATTAATTTTTTTTGAAGATACTATTATACGGTAGATGGCGTGTAGATTTAAATAGGCTTCTGAAAAAAGTTCTTTACTTAAATGTACGCTTTTAAAATGCCAACAAAAAGGTGGGCAAAGTTACCCGCTCAGTTGGGGTGGGAAATTTTTCAGTGAAAACATGCCTAAAACTTATTATTGAGTTATGATTGAGCAATCGTTCTTATTATAATGGATACATAAGACTAGTAATTATCAAAACATAAGTATGTTTGTTTCTTCTTAATATTGCCATATGATTGAATTCGCAATTCGAAAAATTACCATATGATTGAATTCGCTATTGTTTTTTTTTCCTTTGACTTTGGAGAAATTACTGCTATCGACTACAAAAGACCATATGTTTTAATTACTTCACAATAAAATAAAGTAAAATTTTTCCAAAAAGTGAGCAATGTCACCCCGGCGGGCAAAGTCACCCCAGTTTACGGTATTCCTCTTTATTGGGTTGTCGATTTCAATGTTTCCAAAAATCATTTGAAAATTTGTAACTGCCAGAAGCAATTTTTCTATATTTCATAACATTTATTTTGTAATACTACTCTCCCGTGAATTCTAAATGTAATATCACTTTAGGAAGTGGTTTGTGAAATTGAAGGCTCGAAAGGACAATTGAGATGGATATGAAAAGTTTTTAATGGACGTGAAATTATCTCCGTAATTATCAAGAGATATTCACCTAGGAATTCACCAGTCAGATAATACTTTCAAAGTGTTTGATATTTTCTCTACCGATTCACTTCTGGCTTTCCCTTCAAGTTATCACGAATTGCTTTCGCGCGAGGTATTGGAGTTACAGACTGTTTAATTGCGTTATTTTTCACGGGAACGAGCAGTGTCTACCCGTGTTCAAACTTTCAATATGTACTTCACAATGTGGGGAAGCGCTCGAGTCTACATAGCAACCGAGTAAGTAGTATAAGTCCGTATGGGGGTCAGGCAGTGGCAAGTGGATGAAACGGTATGTGGTCGGACGCTTGACAAGTAGTGAATATCCACCTGCGCTCAGCCAGGAATAAAATTCCTCGGCCACGATGCACACAGTAAAGCCGCCTCTTTCTTCTTCAAACATTCCAATAAGCTTACGCTTGTGTTAGGTATAAATCCATAGATTTTACACAAGCATAATACTTAGAATCTCAGTCTATAAAATTACGCGAAACTCTTATAACATATCCAACTTAACACCTCAATTCTTGAACTCCAAAGAGTTTAAAGAAACTATAAAATCAATAACTCGTCACGAAGAAATATGAAATATGAAAGTGTGAGAAGAGTTTCTTCTATCATTGCTCGACAGGAGGATTTGTTCCTTAGTGTTCTCAAGCATAGCTAGTTAGGGTCACACTATCTCCTATTTCTCCATTCATGCGTTTCCAGGCGCAGAATTTACTGCTTTCGATTCCCATGGAAGGGACAACTCTAATTGCTTCTGGCCAGAGCATCGCCGTTTCGCCGACGGATACGGATGATAATGGTGCACGTGCATGAACAATCTCGAGCCCCGTAACTGCATTTTGACGTTCCGGGGACGTTCCAGACGGAACGATAAAGTCTGGCGTCGAACTGCTGTTCCCATCGTCCCTTGGAAATTAAACGAGTTCGCGGAGCCGTCCCTGAACTGGAGAAACGAAACGTTACCCAGGAATAGCCGGAAGCCTGGCGTGTCTGCCTCGAGATCGATCATTTAACGGGGACGTTCCAATCGTCAGTCAGTCGAAGACTCAAAAACCCTGGTGGAATAATGATTCCTGTATTTCCGTGTACAAAGGAAAGTTTAAAGCTCTTATATGTCTGCATAACTAATTTAATATTAGACTTTAAGAATCATTGGTGCCATTGGTCTATTTTACAACCCCTTCAATAACATATAATATATTATTTCTATTATTATTTGCAATAATATTTTCCTAGTGCTTATTATAAGTGGTAACGTGTTTATTCGAGTGATGCAAAAAATATTTCCAGTATATCATCACATTTTACACTTTCTTTTGACTGCTATTGTACTAATAAGGAATTCAGTAGTAGTACTCAACGATAGCTGCATCGAAATATCGATTGACCGTTCATTATTTTGCAGAACCATTAACGGCTCTCGTCCCACGCATGATTTCATTACTCGAGGACGCTGTCAGGCGAGAACTAAATACATCTGTCATCGAGACAGCTAATTGCAAAATATCGGCGTGAAACGTCCAATCTCGTTAAATAATCCCCCGCCCCCTCTGATCGCTGTTTCCAGATGAATTTTGTTGCGTAGGTCACGACTCCGCGAATTAGCAGCAGTCGACGATGACAATCGAACGGTCGGTTGATAGATCTCGGTGAAAGTCGCGCCTGGACGAGGTAAGCTCGTAATTATTAATTACCCTCGGGTCTCTCGAAATATAATTGCAAGTGGCGAGACCCTGCGAGTTTTCGTTTATTATCCACCCAGGTTGAATTAATGTGATTAATGTTCACCGTGGGAAATTAAAATTGAAGGTTATATAAATACAGCTAATTAAGATTGATAGAGTTTAGAGAAACTTCGGAACGATTTGCTTCCGCTTTGGGATGTGTCGACTCGCGTGCTTCTCTGTTTACTAGGGAAAGTTATTGCATATTAATTAGGAGCAGCAATTTCCACAACAGCAGGGAACTACTAATTCTCTTTCGTTCATTTAATTAAACTTGTTTTAAGCAGGGCTACTGTATGAATCGGTAATCATTCAAGAAGTTGCAGGGGCTCGTATTACCTCGCTGGTGGTTCATTTGAAGCTGCAATGGTATGCCTGCAACAATCCTCAATAATGTGATCGAGGCTTCCGTTGATCATGGTCTTACTGTTAATACCATTCGAGGCTTTCCATTATCTGCATCGTCAGAATCCTGATGAGCTAAAGTAGTAATTGAAAGAAAGCTATAAAGCGGCGAACGGTGACAGAAATAAGATAGTTCTATTAGAGAGAATTATATATTACTAGCTTTAATACTCGGCTTCGCTCGAAATTTAAATTCTGATTTTATAATTTTTTTTTTGGTGAAAGTAGTCACATTCATTTGGATTAGCTAGGCATAATGAGCTGGAACACACTTCCCGACACCAGAGTTTACCGTTCGAAAGTTTTTAGGTGACATACAAAAACACACAACCACCACAAACAGGTTTTTTGAATTTTAATTACAGGCTCACACAAAAAGTTTAAAAAATTACCTTTACTATTTTTTTTTGCTATTCCGACCAATTGCATTTTTGTTCAAAGTGGCGACACACGTCACTTAGCAAACTAATCCTTCTGGCTTCCAAAAAAACTCATGTCGTTTCGACCAATTGTAAAGAAAGTTATGCGATTTTGAAAGTTGTAAAGTTTCTTTCGTCCGCCACTGTATATTAAGATATCTCACGTGTTATAAAATAGACCAGTGATATCCCAACATAACACGTAAAGCTTATCGTTAGTATTTAGTTCGATACTTTTACCAATTTTATTTCAAACTTTTCTTTAACTACCGTCGTATAACAATTGGAGTCCGCACTATATCAGATCCTCAGGCCTCGGTAAACGGTTATTAAAGTGAACTAAGAAACAGCGGCAACAATGTCCTAACCCCCTCGAGAAGTGGGACCTAGTCGGAGGACAAGGATAGACAACTCGTTACGTTGCGCTTTAATCACGGCTACGTAAGCGTGGCCAGATAATTAATGTACGATCTTGTAATGCAGTCGACTTAACTCGCGTCTAGCAGCTTAACGGGCTCCGTGCTCCTGAATCCCGGAAATTGCTGTAGATGTTCCAAAGGGCGTGTATCCTTCGAGATGCGACGAGGGCCCTCCACGCAGCGGGATATTCGCGAAATATTCTCATTAATTTTTCAAAGCCCCCGGAGGGAGACCTCTCGGCCCTCTTTAAACGATGTCAAACTTGGAACTGGCACAAGTACCATCTTTCTTGATCTCGGACCTGAACGCTATCGACAAGTCAGTTCAAGCATCGAGGACGCAGCATTCGTTCGCGCGGGCGTAGAATTAAAACTGAATCGAAGACCGTGCCATGGATCTTCCTCTTTACGCGATGGCCACCTTTACTCGCCTGACCTGCACGCTCTGCTTTTCAAAGTCGTCAAATACGCGTGCATATATTAGACGAGTATCGATCGTTCGAGGGAAGCTTAAATCAGAGTTGTTCCATATTACGGAGAATTATGGATTATAAACAGTGGGCTAGTGCGAGGGTCGTACATGTGCTGGGTATTATGTACTTAGTATATTTAGCCGTGATTTAACCGGAAACAATTTTCGTGCACGATATCGATAGAGATATCTCTAATTAGATTTCCTAGTTACCTAGTTCCTGAAACTAGTCCAAGCAGCATATTTCATTATACAATTGTAGAAACCTTAATCATTGGAACTGCGAAACAGAGGGGTATAATATACGTAGGAATTAATTCAGTGCAGCTTAAAAATATCTCACAGAAGTGTAATATAAGTTTATTCTGATCTAACTTACATTTAAGGGAGAGTGGGGTTAATTGCGAACACCTAAGCAAAAATGCAAACAAAACGATAAGTATGTGAGGAATGAATTTGTTTATTAGTTACAAACATAGGTACTTAAACTATTTATTTATAAAGTACTGCGACGAATTTTTGGAAAATTTTAATAAAAATCAACTTTATGTAATTGGCCACAAAATATTGGTACAAAAGTGCTTTATTTCAACTTAAAAAAAAACAACAATTTTATCATTAATTCAACAGTAATTGCATGCAATAGAAAATGAACAAAATATCATGATGAAAATAATACCTACACTAAATTGAACGGAATTAGTGCAAATATAACGCCATCGGTGCATTATTTAAAAAAATATTGAGAAGTGGCATATTACCCGCGGTGGCATATTATCCCGAGTTACCCTAAATTATATTTATCTTGCATAGCACGAGCTTTTTATATTTATTATTTTCTGTCCGGCGTTGGATACGACCTAAACTATAATTAACAAGTGGAGAGGGAACACCATTTTTATTTATTAAAACGCCGTAATCATCGCGTCCGCGATTACCCCACTCTCCCCTATTGAAAATTCAAAACAACGTTTAAATCTTACATTTTCACGTCCGCATAACGAGTCTAATATAAACTACTCTCCTATTTTTAATACACAATTCTTTCTAATGGAACAATCTCATTTACGATCATTTTTATCTCCACTTTAACCAACATCCTCGAATATTAGTTGCGCAAGATTCACGCAGATAAACGAGCGGAGGGGGGTGAAACAAATCGGAGTACGCAGTCGCAAGCGAGACGCCGCGAACGTGTTCCAAACTTGCCAGGGATAATATATTTTTCTCGCCGCCCAGGGTGACACTTGGTACCATTTGGCGTTCGAAACACAGCTACCCGTGTCTCTGCAAATCTCCAGCTGCTCGATTGTCCCGTAACACCCCCGAGCTGGATGCTGGGGCGCGCGCGTGCACAACGGACGCAACCGCGCGGCTGCAATAAAGTCGAGCGAGCGTGACAAGCGGAACACACGCCCCGGCGAAGGCAGAAAGCGGCAAAAAATTTTGGCCGACTCGCCAGGGAATTATTTTCGCGGGATAAACGGCCCGTCGGGATTTAACAAACGTCGACGCTGATGCCGACTGCTAAACGGCACTTTTATTATTATTTTCCTAACGGGCGGGGGAAAACAATTGCACGAAGTAAAAGAAACTCGAGGAAAACTTCTCTACCATCCGAGAAGTTTATTATTTGCTATATAGGTATTGTTGGATGAAGTAACATTTGTGTGCTTTGTTATTAGTTTTTTACGAGAATGCTAGCAGTCCCGTGAAATTAAGATTGTTAATTCTTGGCTGTTACATTCTCCTCGACGAAGAAAATTGCGTTGTTGGGTCGAGAGAAATTCTCCTCCCACGCAGGCATTTATTATTCGCCGCTTAGCCGCGGGTGAAATGTCGTCGGTGCTCCCTTTTTTTAAAAGGATACAGTGGATACTTCGGCGAAATTTTTACTCCTTTTTTCGGGTGCATTCACTGTGTTAGCGTTCGGTAATGGCTGGGTGTTAATTAAGTTAGTTAACGAGGAGGTGTTTGATCGTTATTGGAGAGGAGACGTGGAAGGGGAAAGAGTCTAAGTTTGAGGAAACATTGATATTAATGATACATTTGAGTATAAGGACAGTAAGAAGAGGTATGCAAAAACTAAAATAGTACTTGATATAAGAGATGGGCCACATTTTTATTTAAATAAAATTTCGAATAACGAATGAAAGTTAAATAGATTAATCGTCATTCGTTCGTTAATCAGAATTATCTTTATTCAACACATGACGAGTAATTGTTTAACTTTTTTTCGCTATTCGAAATTTTATTCCAATAAAACTTTTGCCCATCTCTGATCTATTTCAACTGATTGATGATTTCTCAGGAAACACAATATTAGTACAAATTAAATATACAATCTAAAGAAGTAGTTTTCTAAAATAAAGATTCTTCGCGATACGAGAGCACGGGGACTCATTAAGAATTAAAATCCACCTCCGAGTAACGCGGAATCTCTTCATGCTAAACATATTATGCTAAATAATTTCGTTTTAATATAGTCGTTAGATTTAAATTCAGTTTCGCCAGGATGGGATGATACCCATTCTAAAGAAGCTCTCCATTATCATAATGCAGATGATCAACGCTAGGAGATTACAGATTATGATGAACCTCGTTGGAAACCGGGCCAACGTGTTTCGTCGACAACCTACACCGAATCGTGGAATTATTCTCGCCCTGAAAAATTCTCATAAATGGTGGTTTTACTTTACCAACATTTGAATAGGAAAAGTACATTGAAATCTCCAGCTTCGCTTTCATACAATTTTTATTATATGCTTCTCTATTGTGAGCACAGAATTGCTCTTGTTACCCCGCTGTATTTTGCAAAGCGTGATTAACAAAAATTAATATCCTCACGTTTCTATTCTCCTCTCATTGGAACAATGATTTATTGTGTTCCTCGTTACGCTCTTTCAACAAACTTTTTCATCTTTTCTGAATACCGAGCTGAGCGCTGCTAAGTTTCCTGGGGGGGGGGGGGAGGAAGTTTCTTTCTCGACTTCAGTAATTTCCTTGCTTCATAATCAGCATTTCAATTACGAGCAATGGAGGCTAAAGCTCGCGGGAGAAATAACGATAAGCTGGGAAGGTGGAATAAAAAGTCGTGTGTATACCCCGGTTGTTGGAAAAGGGAGCGGAACAAGTTGTTCGTAATACTGTAGCGTTGCATCCATTATGAAAGGTGTCATTCAGCTATCTTTATATTAATCGCATAAATTTGTCCTACTTTCTTCAAGTTTTCCTACTCGAGTTTATTCCCACGTGTTTCAAATTCACTTCTTCAAAAGACTAGGTTCTCAGTGTACCTTGAAGTAATATTCTTTTAAAAAATACACCGGTTTAACAAGTAGAATAAATTTTATAGCGCCTCTAATTTTTAGTACTCGTGGTATTCTTTCTTTCACAAATCGACAACCGCTTGCATTATATTTGAAATCGAAGGAATTTACTTCCCTGTGGGATTGAATAGATTATATTCCAAAACTCTCGACCTATCATTAGCAAAATCTACCGTGTCGCGTTATAAATGTAAAAAAATCGAACCATTTGAACCAGCAAGTTGTCTGTTTCGTTATCAGAGTTACATCAATGCTGGGAGCGCTTACATTCGCCTGGCGATTGAATTTCAAACTGGCGCACGGCTGTGGAGTATCGTTTTACGCGGAAAAGCTTATTTAAAAGCGCTTTGGAAGGGAAAATTCTCGATATTGGTAGCGTGACATGGAAATTGGTCGGGATCGATCTCGTGCCGCGATTAATATTACCTTCGAAAGACGCAGTTATCGAAGTATCAGTTGAACGTCAAAACTATCAGAAGCTGACACTCCAGCGCGGCGATTTTTCAGAGATTTTTCGAAAACGTCGCTTGAGAACGTGGCTTTCATATTTTCCGCTGAATTCGTGGTATTCTATCGTTCCTTTTGCGGCTAGTTCGAAGTGGATAGAAAAAACACCGGGGAATTCCATTCGCCGCGAATATCGATGGAGACGTCGAAGGGCAATCGGATAAAATTCCAACGAATTAGGTTGCAAGTCGAGAAACAAAAGTTTTTGGGATCGCTTGGGGTTTTGGTTAGCAGAATCTACCACTGAAGAACTGAAATAATACCAGCAATAAAACAATAATAATAAAAGCCACAACTCGAGATGATACAAAAAATTTTGTTCGCTCAGTTTTCGAAGAAAATCAAGAGAACACTTCTAACGTTCCTAATCCTTTGAAAATTGTCTTCCAAGCCCTCGTACCTCCTCTCTTCCTTTCATTTCATCATCCCCTGCGATAAAGTGACCTCCCCTTGCGAGCCTCGCGTAATTAATTCGCAAGCTTGATTTCACAGCTGGAGTGAAAGGATATCTGACAAAGCGGTTCCGGTTCCTCCTCGCAGTGTTTCTTAGTTGATCGATCCACGTGCCGGAGGCTGGCGCGATGGTGCCTCGCGTAAATTAAGAAAGCTCGTTTATATGCGCGGATTCGCTTCTAGAAACGACCTTTCCTGCAGTCTCATCGATTACGCAGCCAGTTTCATCGGCGGCCCTGAATAATGCAAACTCGGTCCACGAATATCGCGCGCCCGTAGACGGGGATCGCTGGTTATCCGCGATTCCAGTCGCTCTCGTTGCCGACGAGACTTCTGACATTCCATATTTAAATGATGCAAGTCCCTGGGAGTATCGACCGTGAAGGGGTGGTTGCGAGTTTCAGGGAGAGAAAAAAATTGACAGCGCTCGGTCCTGTCGTTATTCAAAGTCGTAAATCAGAAAAGTATTTGAAACTAAAGTTTTGAAACTAAGAATTTTCTCAATACTTTAACGTAATAAATATATACATAAGTAATGTTTAATCGAGCATATGTAGCGTCCCTCCTTCCACCTTCCACGGAAGTATAAACCGATTAAAAGAATATTAAAAATAGCAAGGTTCGTGGTCAGTGAAGTGTTCTATTGTTTTTTTTTTCAGAAAACGCTAGTCGCTGGTGCACGAATGATGGCACCTGGGACAAGTATTCCAACTACAGCCTATGCAGCGACGTTCGCGAGCCCGCGATCGAGGGCAGCGTGGAAGTGATCTCGACCACGATTTATTTCGTCGGCTACAGCCTCTCCTTGCTCACCCTCATCGTCGCTGTCTCGATATTCCTCTACTGCAAGTAAGCAATTTACATTCCTATCGTTCACATTCATTTCCGCCGGGATAACGCGGAGGGAATCGACGGGGATGAACACTGGGGCAGATTTCGATACCCCTGGGGATGGAAACTCGTGTAGCATTCGTTGTTCTATACTTCTCTCGTGTTGGAAATTTGCTCGTTGCTCGTTAAGCGTTAGGGGCTTCAGCTTTAATTTACCGTTAGATTAATGAGGAAGATAGCAGGCTAAATTACCGGGCCACCAACTGAGTGTCAGTAATGTATTCCTCATTTATCCGCCGAAGTGTCATAGTAGTCGCACACACCTACTACTTAGGACCCCCCGGTTGGCCTTATTTGATCTGCTTTTATTTCTGCACGATAGACGTTAAATTAATGGGTCTAATGAACGACTGCTAGCGATGGTCGTGACTAATTTTCCCCTCGGTAAGTGGCCTACGCCTCTCATCTCCTCCGACAGAGGAAAATCAGGAACAACTTTCCGGGTTGAGCGGAAGTTAATCGAATTTTAACCCCCAGAATTTCCATAAAACACCGCCGCTCGCCCAGAAATGCCAGCCATCCATCCATCGAGGACAATTAATTAAATCAGCCATCTAATAAGGCGCGCCGTCGGGCGGGGCTGTCACAAGACTATGCGGATATTAAAATTCTACGCTAAAGCGAAGCACCGCGGAAGGTGTGCGGGCCCTCTGTTATTTTCCACACCGCGGAGGCAGAGAAACGCTCTCCCAGCGAGCTTTCCAGCCGAGGGCAGGTCGCTGGGAATATAAGGATAAAGCTCCCCGACGTGGCATTGATAAAAACGCAACGAGACACCGCGGGTAATTAGTTATGCAATATGCAAAACATCGCGCGATAGAATTTCTCGGGCGTGTCTCCCAACGAAGAATTCTCACGCGAAAGCTCTCTTCGACAGGTACAAGCTCCCTCCGAAATCGCTAATTTTAAAAGCGCCTCTTTATACCCCTATTTTCATCCCTCCCCCCCCCCCTCTGCCCCTCCGTTTTAACTTTACGCCCCTGCGTAAAGTCGCTTAGTAGGTCGTCGCGATTGTCGAGGGGATGCTTCGGAGTTGCGTATCGACTCGAGCGGGTCGCGGGGCAGAATGGATTCGATTGGACCCCAGGAAATCGACGGAAAGTATTCGCAAACCGAGTTGGCCCGCTGTGCATGCACGGCTGCGCGCTCGTAGAGCCGCGGCAGAGGGATACCCACTGCACGGTAACGAGCAAGAAAATGACATTTCGCTCGGCTCCCAGCGTCGGATCATTTATTAACCCCCTCCGGAGGAAGGGGCGGATATTCACACACGGGAAATGCAGATCCTTTGAGAAACGGATCACGACTCTGACGCGTTCTTTTTATTCATGAACGACCATCGCCTATCCGCCTGACAAACGAGGCTGGGATACGGGCTTAATCTGGTAATCGAGTTACCTGTCTGCCAGAATCGTTTTCTGTGTGTTTAAAGATGTTTGAAGGTGGATCAACTCGTTTTTTCTCTCGCAGTGCTAGCGGCTATTCTCGTCAATATTTTTTTAAGCGAAATTCTACTGGGGTCACGGTTTCTGTGATGACTTAACACTGGGGTGGTACGAAATATTTTTTTTACCATTCATGAATTCTAATAGTGGGCAAAAGTTGCCTTTTATTATGGTATTTAAGCTGCCAAAGTTTGAACGTGGTGAACAAATTTGTTGAGGTGATGAGTAATTTACTGAAATATTCATTTTTGAAAGTCTTGCGGCATCTCGAAACATTTGTTGGTCACGTTTAAACTTTGGGAAGTTTAAATACCATTATAAAAGGCAACTTTTGAATACTATTAGAAGTGATGAATAATAAAAAAATATTTCGTTCCACCCAATTTAAGGGGGTATACCCGTTTGACCCTCGGAAAATGTGTACATTTTGTGGATTTTTTACAAGTCAACGGCTTCATGAAGATTTCCCGTTTTTTTACTATGTTTACATAGTAGTATGAACTATTTACAAAAAAAGTTTCAGTTAAAAAACTATTGTCTTTCGGAAATTATGAATACATATCCGAAAGTCTCTCGATTTTAGACGGCTAAAGACGGTGAGCGTAAAAACAACCGTATGTCATGTTTGAATTAAAAACCAATAAAATGTTCTTCTAAAGTATGTCAATGGCTATCGTGTATCGGGGCAGATTTTGAAAATTTTGAAAAATAAAGAAATGGTGAGAGATCAAAGGTAAAGTTACATTTTTTTAAGAGAAAATGCAACCTTTTTCTTTATAAAAATTACTCTATTGTAAGACACAGATTTCTGTTTTATAATACTCGTAGGTAGCATTATTCAGTCCGTTTGAGTTGTTCAAGTTCTATTTTTCTTTACTTTTGAAATTATTAACCCCAGTAGGACCTCTAATCAAAGAGTATTTCAGCTCTGATGATTTCTACCCTCCAAAAGATGAAATTAATGTCGTCGCTCTTAAAGCTTACGCTACAAACTACTCGATTTACACCTTTGCCTCAGAAAGGTGTCCCAATACCAGTGCCACTGTGCTTAACCACGAAAGAGAGAAATCTCGAGAAGTATATTCTCATTCTATGCCAACTAAACAAGTTACGGTAGACGAAAGGCCACGAAATTGTTAACGCACAGTGAGCACGACCAAAGAACCTACTCAAGCTTCGAGGTCAAAGGTTAACCAAGAGATCTCCTGTTACGGAAATACGTACTAAGTCAGCAAACGCACGAAACGCCGGATATTTTATTAAACGGGCTCAGGATTTGAAGCATACACTTCCGTGGCGAGTCCATGGCTCCCAACGGATGTAAATTATGGACGACACGATGCACTGCACGCTGGTAGAACACACGAAGCACACAGTGTTCGAGGAAACGAAGTATCCTCAGGCTTTCACTTTTGTTTTTCTTTCATCCATTCACCGAGTGAACGAATTTAATTTGCCGCGAAATCGACATGCAGTTACTCGCAAACGTATAACGCGTTTTACCGGTAACGATATTGTGTTAAATAAATTGTACATTAAATTTAAAGCACATGTAGGTATTAATCAGGGTTTCTGGTAATATGTATTATCAGAATTAGTAATTAATCAATAATACAATAGTAAAATAATGTAAAATATGCCATCGTATTAGGTTGCAATCCTGCGATTGGTAGTTTGAATTGCCAAGTAGAATCACTATTATCTGAAGTAATAAGGGAAAACTAATGTTCGAACGATAGAACACTTAATTCGGAAATTCATATTTACATAATTAAAGTTACCAGGCAAGTTAATACAATTAGGAAAAATAGAGGTAAAACAAATGAGAAATTGCAAATTAATTCATCCAAGTCCAATTCCATATAAATCTGTATCAGAGATGAAAGTAGAATATTTAAAATAAATATTTCTACTGTACACAGAAGGGTTACCTAGGGTTAATTTAATAAATTGATTAATAAATTTAATTTATAAAGGAAAATGAAATTGTTAATTTTAAGATAATATTTTATCAGTGATCGGATTAATTCAGTGCTGTTATTACCTAAGGATAAAGAAGCTTGACTTTTGGAATTGTGAATTACCACGAGAAATAGAAAGGAGAATAGGCATAGACAGAACAGGACGGGAACAATTTTCGAGCACTTCTGGGCAACATTATGCGTAACAACCATCTCGAACGAATACCTCTTATGCGAATAGGAGCACCGTGAACAAGCGACACGTGACGCAAATAGCTGAGGGCGGAACACTTGAGGGTCGAGGAGAACATAAATTTCCAGGGCCTGGTTGGAACAACTTGTTCGCTACTGGAAGCAACCTCACAATCAGTTACAGCAGCCAAGCTCTCGCCATTGTAATATCGTAGTGTTGACTTTATGGGTCGTTTAACAAAGTTATAGTTGTAAGCTAATGGCAACCGAAATTATTGGCTAATGCCCGCTACCAGCAGCTAATTCATAAAACCTAAGTGCTTTCTTTTCAAACGTCCCTTTAGCAGATAAAACTGTTCTGCGTTTTCTGTGTGCTTGCGTGTGTATTTGAGAAACAGTTAAGTAGAATGAAACACGAGGCGGGGTGAAGGAAATTCGAGGGAATTAACACGTGGCTTGCGGTCGTGCGCATCGCGGAAAAGTGGAGCTCCTCTTGAAAACTTTACATTTACGGTTAATCCGTTGCCTTTTTATTCTCGTCTGACGTTGGGTGCTGTTTCAACTGCAGTTAGTTGAATGCGAATTTTTCCTTCACGGCGAAGCCACCTACTTGCATACTCGGGAAACGCAACCCGACCAAAAACTACCCAGTTGTGCGAATTCTTCTTTCTACTACACTGAAGTAATTCATATTTATGTCCACATTACCATAATTGCAACGGGTTCTTTCTAGCGTGTCGTTTGGGGATTATCATACACTTGTGCGCGAAATTCTTGCAATTGAATTAATCGAGACACTTGCTTATTATAATATAATGCAGTTGCAATTGTTTTAGCAAGTGTCTTCAAAGAATTCTGTTATAGTTGCTCCTTCCTTTGAGCCTCTGTGCTCTGTAAATAGATTTCGTTCCGAGGGAACGTTTTTGTAATAATAAATATGTCTTACTGACCCATTTCGTTCAAGGCATAACTGTGGCTGAAATAAATATGCATAACCAACCGGGCTTCCGCTCTGGTTCTACGTTGCACGGATGCAGTTTTGCGGCGTAATCTTACCGAATAATAAATAAACGCGCTATCTCGTACGTTCTTATCGGATGAATTATCACGTGCAACCGGGAAGAAATCACGTTGTGCCATTTCTTTCATTGGATTTAGCTAGAAATGAAGATCCTGGTAGCACAATTATCAGTAAAATACCGATGCTACTGATAGTAGACGTTGTAGGGCTCTCCACATTTAACTATAATATTACTTAGTATATATATATATAACATAACTCTAAGTATTAGTAATATAATATAAATAAGTATTATTACAACTAATACCAGTATATAACTAATATTATAACTATTATAATATTATAATACTTAACTATTACATATTATAACACTAATATTATAATCTACTATAAGTACTTACACTAATAATTACGTTAAGTACTAGTAACTCTAATTTCTAGTATATCTTATTAGTATTATAATATCTGCGTATATTTTACAAGCAGCTACAATATTTCAGACATACTCACCAGACATAAATCATATAGCCCTCGTTCACCGACGATAGGAAGCACTAGAAAGTATGTGAATATATTTTCCCCCATATTTATCTCGGGCCACAAAGGCGTTGCATTCTCCTGAGGAGAACAGAATACGATATGTCATACAATAGCATTTTGACGTTATCTTATTTATTCCTGTTCCAGCGTAGCATGTACCATTCAAGTAGACATTTCACAAGAAACTTTGCTTCTAGTCTCGTAACTACGGATTTTCCAAATTGCATTTCGCGGGTATAATACCAGCAGCCATTTGCATCCTCGTGTATCCGAAACACATTATGAATCTTTCGTGTCAGTGCTTCCTGTTAAATTCAGATTATCGATTAATAGCAATGGTCTGCGGTATTTATAATGGCATTAATGAACCAGCAACTTCCATTGTTAGGATTAACACAGTTACAAGTGGAGAACTTGCATTACGATTATTAATATTGATGAGGATAGATAACCAGTGGTATTTATCGATAAATACCAAGCAAGCTTTATTAGCAATATTAATACCAGTATGTATCGATAATTTGCAATCTGTATTCGTAAATATTGATCTTTCTTATTTATTTGCAAACAAGGAAAATGGATATATATACATATCCTTCACTATCCATGCATATCGATATCCGTACCAACGCTCCATACAACGAGGTCTCACAAAGCAATAGAATTTTTTAAAAGCCCAATTTTTTTCCACACTTTTTGACGATTTATTTTTCATTTTTATCTCTTTCACTGAATGAAGAGCGATGAATTGAAAATGCAAATCAGAATAAAACATAGAAATTCCTCTACTATTCCAACCGCCACACCCCCCTCCCAAAATATTCAATAACGTCACGTTTTTGTCACAAGCGTGGCGTACATCTACACAATATTCGTCAATTAATTGTTCTTTCTCTACATCCAAGGATTTTCGCACGCGAAAGATCTCTGAACCGCGACTGGAAGCATGTGCAACGCCAGTTCATTTCCAATCAATCCGTTTTTTTTTTTTTTTCAAAGTCCTCGACAATATTGTGATTGAAGAGAAAACAAGGCAGCAGCATCCCCCATTCAACAATTCCACTGAAAAATAAACGCACGGTTTCCATCGCATGGAAAATTTAACGTTTACCAACGTTTGCGTAGCTAGAATTATTTTCCTCGATTGTTATAAATTCCATAATCCCCTCTACTTCGTAAGATTTCCTGAAATTAAATACTGAAACGTCGAAACGTTCCCTGGCAGTTGAATAATAAAATCTCTGCCCGCCGGTAATTTAATAATAACGATATTCAATTAACGAAATGGAAGTTGATTCCGGTTATTTTTCGAAGCAGACTCGTTCGGGCGCAAAGCATACAGCCAGTGGCTGGGGGAATTCGTTATTCAGACGGTCGAAATAATCCCGCAAACCGATGGAACCTGGAAAGTTCGACTAATCCTTGCTCGTACCACTGAGACCGCTTCGGCGGCTTGTACCGCGCCTCGTGTCTCGTTTATCTTACTTTAAAAGCGACAAAACTGCAGGCCAAACCACTTAAACCACGGAATGTGATATACGTGCGAGCCTGGGCGTTATATTGCGGCCACCTTTATTTTCATCGCGCCTTTAAACTTCCACGTTAATAATCCGCGGCTTCTCTGATTCGCTGCCGGTGCGGAACAACTCCCTTACCAAACATCCCCTATACCGCAGCGATCATAATCTAAGCTCGAGAAACAGGGCAGGAACGGGTTAGCTCGAGGAAAACAGCGAGGACGGGGGAGAATGTGTTGCAACAGAAACGCGAGACCGGATAATAGGAGAAATAATTTCATAGAGGATGTGAAACGGACTGCATTGTGTAATCGGGAGAGGAGGTGCGGAAACGATCCACCGTTTCAAACATTTTATTTCGCGAAAAGCTGGCCGAGCCTGTATCGAGGCCCTTTGTCGTCAATTTTTATTGAAAACTGTCGGGTCACCCGGAACGAACAGGGTTGAGTGAGGAGTGTTTGAAACGAGAAACAAGGGAGGGAACATTCTGATTTTGGCTTGTGCCGCTTTTGTGCGTCCTTTCCTGTCAGCCAGGCGCGAATAAAGTAGTATTCCTGATTGTAGAGAGGGTACGTCATAACTGATTTAACTGATGGATCTTCTTTCGAGGAGTAATTACTAATTACGAGTACCTATTGTCAGATGTTACTCGAGCACGGGACCCATGTCGCGCAATGAGAAGTTTAATACTGCTCGAAACGGAGCACGGAGTATTGCGTTATTAGCGCGGAGATTTAATCGCGCAGCGCAGGATATGTGGCGTTATTACAGACGCGTACAATAGAATACTACATTGGATTGTGAATGCAATTAGTAGCTCGATACCGAGCAATTTCAGTTCAGAAATCGTTTTCATTTAGCCATAGACGTAGGGGATTCTTGGGTAATTATAGAATAGGAGGAGCTGGCATTGGAAGGTAATTAAAAATTCTTCCGCAATGTGTGCTAGTATTCGCAGGATATTATATTAGCTTCCTATGTCGTATTAGGGAGATTGTTAACAATGTCACTGCATGATAGTGTGAAACTTGATAGCGCGTATTAATTTTGCTGTACTTGGTTCGAATTAATGGTACACAGGTGCACTATTATTCATGAATACATGCTGCGACACTTTCGTGTAGTAATATAATATGATGTTTACAGTGCTGCGAGGCAATTATACGCTGTAATGTGACGTGTAATGTTTTTAATAGAATTATACATTCGATTAGGAATATAGTTGACCGTAATCGTGAGAATATTAATGATTGTAAATTAAATTTTATGATAAGGCAAACATAAAATTTTTATTTGAAAAGGCCTTGGTTATTTCTCTATATCTGTTAATTCTTAGGAAACAATATTACTAACCAAATAAATTTTTGTTTCAGAGAACTAAGGTGCGTCAGGAACAAGATACACACGAACCTGATGTTCACCTACATCCTAGCGGATCTGATGTGGATTCTGAACAACGTGACGCAGGTCTTTCCACTTTTAAATTTCTTTACAATTCTCCTCGCTTTAAAAATCGTTCTCCGTTGCCACGTACGTCCTCCAGGACACATCAGTATTCAGGGACGTACTTAAGAGATACATTTCTGCCCCTCCAGCAAACGTTCCTTTTTTCAATTCGAATCTTGAATGAGAAACAAGAACGTGCAAGCAAACAAAGTTTCAAAGGCCTGTTACACGAAAAAAGTTACAGGAGAACTGCAGTTCCGCCACTTGTTGCTGAAGCCGGAAATTACATCTCCATTCCACCGGTCGGTGTGCTTTAAGCTCTGCATAATTACGCGGCGTAGCACTTACACAGTCTGAATACTTAATGACAAATGGTATAAATTCGACGAAATTGATCGTTGTATTAAGATACTTGAATGGACTGTATTTCTGAACACGAATTTAGCCTTTGATATAGGATCCATTTGGACCCATACTGAATATAATATTAATATTATTTCTTGTAAAAAACGGTGATTTTTAGATAAGAAAATGAGAGTCTCATTTATAAGGACCCTATTTTAAGAGGAGTGTGCTAATGAAATCACAGAGCAAATTATCCACTGTTCAAGGGTTAATTCGTAGAGGGAGCTTCTTAAGAAAGAGAATTCTTTCTGTGTAGTGGAGGAATAATCGACGAACAGAAATGAGGTATTGATAAAAGTATGCAATCACGTCCAATTAGCTGGAAAACGATTCTTCCCGGTTCAGAGAGAATTTTTGACAGGACCAAACGCGTTTTCCATTAGTTGCAAAATCTCCGGGAGCCTCGTTAACGAGCCAGTGGAAAGGAAAATTAATTACGGCCGCTGAGTGGCCGACGTGGCTCTAGTTTTTCGATAATTAAAAGGCCGACGTGTACGATGAAATCGTTGCGTAAACATGTGTACATCGCCAATAAAGCTGTATGCTAACATTTATCACATCCGAAGCTTTTTATCATTGCCTCCTCTGTATTTGTTCACTAGCATAGGTGATTATTCTAATAGATTCGAACGTTTCTAAAAAAATAATTACCTAGAAATTAACTAGGACCATCTACACTTTTGTGGAAATAAATGTGTTTAGGTATCTACTTACAGAGGTGGTTAAAAGAAAGTTTAACTTTACGTGTCTGCGCTTCAAACTTAATACTATAACTACTATATTCTTATTTAGTAACCAGTATTACTATTTTAAAACCCCTCCAATCAATGAGATATAAATTTTAAGATATAATTCTTTCTATCCAATTTAACTTATGTTCCATCAGCACTCGCAGTTTAAACTTTCTTCTCACCACTACTGCATAGACCTTGAACCTATTCTTTCCACAAGTGTAGAGTACTGTCCGAGCACCAGAACCAATCGTTCGCAGGTACTATTTGATCATTGAATTTTTAAAAAAGCACTTGTTACTTACAGGTCTCCATGCAGCCTGATGTGCCGACCTGCGTGGTCTTCTTGTCTCTGCTGAATTATTTCCAGCTGACCAATTACTTCTGGATGTTCGTGGAAGGTAATCAACCTTCTCTATACTAATTTCCGCGAATTGGAAGCTGTCAGCCGAAACGTAGTCGAACGTACCACACTGTAATAACTTAACTATAGCTCGTGATAGAATAGCCTCTCGATTCTATATTTCTCATAAATGAATTTTGGATTAGAGTGAATAATCAGGCTGTTCTGTTCCAGGACTGTACCTATTCCTGCTGGTGGTGAAGACATTCACTGGCGACAATATCAAGCTGAAGCTGTGCGTTGTCATTGGCTGGGGTGAGACTTACGCTTCTGATTTTTTTTTCACTGCGCCCCCAATCGAGAGCACTCGAGATATCGAACATCCAAGAGATTGGGAAAGTCTATATCGCGAGACGGCCTCACTTTCCTTTACTGATCTGATTTATTTGGACAGGCGCAATTTTGCTTGGATCCAAAGTGGAGGCCAAACTTTCCACGCGTTTGAATATTTAATTCTACGGGGGAGGGGGGAATGAGTCCCTCGATCGATGGGGTAAAATATCGCGTTGGTTCTTATACTTCTCACTGTTTCGTTTTTATATACTGTGTTGGATTTATCAGTGCCTCTATTACATAGTTATTAGGAACAAAATTCCTCAGCTTCCTCAACACCCCGAAACACAAGATGTCTCACGTTTTACGATCACTTGGAGCGTCCCCGTTGCCTTCGACGAATCAGTAACAGATTCACGAACGTTATAACCCATCGTCTTCTTTTAAGAAAACAGAGCAAGCTAATCAAAGGCGACGAGAATAGTTTCCAAGAGTTTTGATCGTAAAAGCAGAGCGGGACACCCAGTGTGTACAGAGCATCGTATCGATTTAATTTCAGGTATGCCGTTTCTCTTTATCGCCATGTGGGCTATCGCGAAGTCGCTCGATCAGGGGATCCTGACCAAGGCGAACCAGGTAAGGGAGCAGCTTGTTCTGTAGCTAGAGAACGGAGGTGTGTGTACAGGCTTTCTGTACCGTGATCCGCGCAAACATCGTATATGAACGAGCGCCGCCAAGGGAAACACGGGAAAATAGCTGGCGCGTAGATTCACCCACCCCTTCGCTACGCGCGAGGGCAACCTCTCGGAATAGCTGGCATCGAAATTGTCGGAGTACAGTGGCCGTATTCCCCTCCCACCGCCGCGTAGCTTACAGGCGGATGTATCGAGAAATATATCGCCGGTGTCTGGAGCCGGGATCGTTGTTAACGCGCCAGGAGAAGTGTAGACGTGTAGGGAAAGTTAGATCAAGCGAAAGAAATCCCAAGATCAATTCGCACCGTTGGACCGAAGGGGATAGATTGCTAGGTTGCCACCGATCGGTAGACTCGAACAGGCAACTCGAAGCTAGCTGTTTAATCGATACGCGGATACGGAAACGTCAGTTAGCGTGCATCAGCTACTGGCAGATCTCTTTTCCAACGTACGCAGACGCGCGACCTTTTAATTTCGTTCTGGAAGTTTAATTTCGTACGAGGAATCGGGCTCTCGCAGATCCCCGTGTTCCTTGATGTCGGGTTGATTCTGGTGGGACGGGTATGTGGATTTTAGACTCTTTGATACCGGGAACTTTGGTTACTTTGATGATCAGCTGATGATCTTGCGTCGAGGGTAGTTAGAGGGGGCTTGGGGAGATTGGGATACCTGGTAAATCTGGCCTGATTACAAATTCTTTAGAGGGAATCGTACTGAATTCTCTCAGTTTCATTGGGTTTATAGTTGAAATGACGGTGATAGGTGGAGATCAACTGAATACTGGAGTTCTTTAAGTAGTATTCACTGGCATATCGTAGCCGAAGCGTGGGGACTAAAGAGTCAAATCGCTCGAAATTAAGTATTGTTTTCGAGTTAATTACGAGGAGATGAAAGCAAGCGCAGACTTTTCCTTTTACACAGTGTTTACTACTATGGCGTAGAGTAATGAAAATTTTTTTTGTCTACATATCTAGTTTACAAATGTGTTCAGAAAAAGTGTCTTTGGTTTTCCTTGATATTTAGCTTAAAAATAAAGACACAACGGTTTCTTTGGAATATTTTTCTCCTAGTGCCTCCAATTTTGGAGTGGACCTCTGAAAAAAATTCAACCAAAATTATTGAAATAGCGACTAAGAAAATACGACTTATACAATAAATGTAGATTTTCGCGATACACACATGGCTGTTTTTCTTTTTATCTCGGAAACTAGAGATTCTACACTTTGTGTTGAAGTACAATCCAGAAAGGAACATAGTTTAAACATAGCGTAAAAATTTCAAGTCGATCGGAACCTCGGTTTTCTCACAATCAGGGCAAAACCACAGAAAAAAAACGCCTAAACACCAGACGACTGTAGTGCCATCATATATTCCCCTCAATTTTTTTTACAGTTTATAGTATTAACAAACATTACCCAAAAGTACTAGTCACAATTCTTATCCATCTCCTTGTAATTAATTCGCAAAAAAGTACCGGAACCTCGAGCAATCTGACTGCCTATTCCCTTAAGTAGTTACCACTACCATATATCCGCCGTCCGCTTTATTCCTCGCCCATCCACGCAACTCTGCAAGCACACGCCTTCCATACGATCATATATAATTCTCCGCTGTTTCGCCAGCTCTCTCCAACGAATCTATTAACTTAAAATAATTATTCCAACAAATCTATTAAAAACTTTCACCTCCTTCGATCCACGAAAATTCCTTCGCTTAATGCTATCCGATGCATGGAGCTCTCCAGGAAACCCAATAAACCGGGAAGTCCCAGCCAATATAATTTCGAACTTGGAGGATGTCCTCGAGCAGCCAGTTGATGTTCGCCCCGCGATATAATTGAGCGATCCGACGGGAAGTCTCGGTTGGATGACAGTCGTCCCACTTAAGAATCACTATCGCGCCGCGCGTCGACAGTCGCGTATTACGAAGCAATGCCGATGTTTACGGTAGTCGTAAAGTTGGCCTAGATCCAGGGCGGAACAGCAGGCAGTAATAAATGTGCACGCGGTTCGCAGGAAGTCCCTCTAGGGAAGCACTGTCCCTGGATGGTGTCGCACCCTTACGACTGGTTTTATCAGGGCCCGGCCATATTGGTGCTCGGCGTGAACGTGGCGTTCCTTTTCATGATAATGTGGGTGAGTACGCAGCGATCTCATTATCGACAGCGGCCGCGCGTACGCCCTTTGGAAGTAAAATTACCGATAAAGGTCTTGGAGCTAATGCAACGAACGCTCGTTGCCATAAGGGAGGAAATTAAACCGTGCAATAGGTCGACAAGTCAATTACGTACCGCGGAAAACTTCTCTGAAACCTACCAACGAGAGCTACTCTTGCAAATAACTCTACTAATTTCGGAATCTTAACAGTAATTGAATATCTAAATCACAGATATGGTTTATTGTACAAAGTCATACCGATTCGACGTTTAAAACGACGAGTCTTCGCACAGACGTTTGTTGCAAGGGATGCTTTTGGATAATGAAAGGGTCAATTAACGCTAAAGACACTTTCATTTTTTTTTGTAGGGTCACCTTACGGGGGAATCCTATTTTTGAGCTAAAAACACAGCAAAATGTGGGATTCTTTTTTAGAAACTAGTGATTCGATTTATCTAGAATTTAGATTTGATTTTTTTCTTATTTTGTTGGTGCTGGGTCGTTTTTCCTATGCTTTCCCGGTTAGACCCTTCCAGATTAATTGAATCGCGAGTTTCTTAAAAAAAATCATTTTTAGCTCACAAAATAGGATTCCCCCTTAATTAACGTAGCCCTTTGTTAACGATCCCCTCCTCCTCGTTGCCATCGTGAGGAACGCTTGCAGGGAATTCGAGCAGATCTCCTCCCCTGGCAGTGGCCCCGTAACTCGAGGACGATTCTGTGCCGCAGGTGCTGATAACAAAGCTCTGGTCGACGACGAACGCGGAGACGCAGCAATATCGAAAGGCGAGCAAGGCTCTGCTGGTGCTGATACCGCTCCTCGGAGTGACTTACGTGCTGGTGCTGACAGGGCCCACCGAGGGTCAGGTTGCTAATGCATTCTCCTACACTCGTGCCGTCTTACTTTCTTCCCAGGTAATGCAACTGGTTGAAGTATCTCGTTACGAGAGCGAACTTTCCGCGAGCAACTTCCCAAAGGCTGCTCGCTTCATCGCTAGTAGTATATGTACGCTGCTACCTCCCCCTTTGACGAAACACAGACACGCCTTTTCCTCTTTCAAATCCATCCCCCGAAGGTTCCCGCGCCTTATTCCCTGGCCTTCAGTGTTTCCTGCTAACATAAGGGTACGAGGGTGAATTCCGATGGGCGAGAAAAGGGTAGAAAAATTTACGCGAATGCGAGTGCTAAACGGGTTCGTTAAATATCGATGCTGGGGGGTTGTTGACACGTGAAATGTAAGTGGAGGGTTGCAGAATAAGGGATTTAAATATGAACTGTCGTTTCTCTGGATTTTTGTTAGTTGAATAAGCGTCGGGTATTTTTTCTTAATCTGCTTTTGAGGTACTTTTGTGCTTGTCCTAAGTTCCATTCTCGATTACCCCCCACCCTTCTGATATTTGTTTGTATCTCCCACGTGGAGTTGGGCAATCCGGAAATTTAGAAAATTATGCAACTATGCGTGGAAGTAGAGTAGTTCATATGTAAGATAAAGCTACTTTTTTGGTGCCATAGTGCGGTTTTGGGGGGTGAAATCACCCCTTGATAAAAGCAGAATTTTCTTTTTCGTGGAATATCTCGAAAACAGTTTTAGATATCGAAAAGAAGTGTAAACAAAAGTTGCATTTTTTTATATCTGCAAAACTGTGTAAAAATAGTTGTCGAAAAATCTATTCTTTTCAAGTTCCCCCCCTACCAATCCTTAATTCGATTAATGCAACTTTTCTTTAAACTTCTTTTCGATATCCCTCACCGTTCTCGAGATATTCCTGGAAAAAGAAAATTCTACCTTTCTTCGAGGGGTGATTTCCTTTAAAAACATTTCACCCCCAACATCGCACAATGGTACTAACAAAAAATATGTTTCCCTTACGCATGAACTACTCTACTTGCGCACGAAGTTGCATAATTTTTTAACATTCCTTGTAAATTAGTAAAAATTTTATTCCCTTCACCAGACCGCTTCGCCCCTTGAAACAAATATATTTCCTATATACAATTTGGTCCCTTTCAAGTCGATTCTCTACCATAGAATAACTACCATGCGATGCCACTTCACTGTCTTTCCATCACTATTATCACTACTAATCCCATATCTTTCAGGGCCTGTTCGTCGCGCTATTTTATTGTTTCTTGAACACCGAGGTTCAGAACACGGTGAAACACCACGTAGTAAGATGGACGACCGCTCGAGATCTGGATACCGAAAGAAGGTATTATAACAATTGGTCACCCCGCTCGAGAACAGAGAGTATAAGGTATTTCATCCCCCTGTTTTAACTACCATAGTATTACGCCATTCGCAGCTGCGGCTACGCTTAACCGTAGAAACGGGAGGCACGGTGTTGTCGCCCCATGTTAACCCAGTTGAATTTTCAGGAAAGTTACCTAGTTGCTATTTTATTAATCCTCGCATTTAGACATATCTAAGTAAGGGAGCCCTCGAAGTAAGGAGAGCTTCTTGTCTATCGTTAAACGGGCGCGCGACAATGCTAAGCCGTCAGAGGTCTGAATCTTGTGATTTTCAGATTGTACTGCCCGCCGTCGCTTCCGTACAGGAAAAGGGACTCCTCGGTAAGTGAAACGACCACCACCACCGTGATAGGTTTAAACACAACGGCCACGTTCCTAGATAAATCGAAGAAGGCGATCTCGGAGGATCTGAACGAGTAAAATCGAAAAAAATCTCTCACCGACACCCACTCCCCTCCCCCCCCCCCCTTCGTTTCATTTAAATGGTAAACGGACGAGTCGCTTGGGGATGGTTCAGAGGGGTTGCAAGAATCGTTGGATGTACGACAATGATTCAACAAGTTTATTTGGAGTTGCCATATCGAATCGAGAGAAAGGAGAGAGAAACGAACGACCCTTTCGTTCTTCCATTCACTCCCGTCCATTCACGCCCCCTCCCCCTTCCCTCCCTCATCGCTCTCATCCGTCACTTCACCCCTTTGTCTCTTTTCGTTTTTCTTTCGCTTTTAGACACAGCGTTCGTACCCAGGGACCATCGATCTCTGTTCGAACGCGCTACGACGCCACTCAAATTTCCAAAAGCGGACTCCTGTAAAAAAGAGAAGAGAAACAGTATGAGACGCTTTCGGTCACCGTTCTTGAACAGTTCGAGAATCTCGAATAAGTATGTTATAAGTATGTTGAACTTAGGAATTAACCGTCGCCAGGTACGAGGGGGATTGTTCGTCTTTTTGCGGCGCGAGGTTTGCGTGAATCGGGAAAAAAAAAGTTGATTAAAATCGAGGGATGTAGTGGGGGCTTTGATTTTTATATTTTAAAATTATTACTTGCATTACTGTTAGTAAAGGAATCTTCCATGTCAGAGAGATACAGCAAGTATCCTCTGTTAATTCCTTTCCTAGGACAGTCATCTTTTATAGATCTTTTCTTGCTTTATCTGTTTCGTTATTATAGATTATTACTTATCTAGTATTTAGCAGATTTAGCTGAACGAAAAAAAAAACAGGGAATTCAAAAGATTAACTGTTGCTTTTGTAGATTACTGATCTAGGACTGTAATGAGTTAAATAAAATGCCATGGGCTGGGCACCGTGGAAAGTTTAAAAAATTCCCGTCGTATCTGCCGAGGGTTTAAATATAAAAGAAATATATATTCTTGTGTACGATGGCTAACGTGAAGTTTGCAATCCGTACTGGGTAAAAATTATATCCACGACAGACTTTATTTGCTGTTAATTTGCGTTACAGTCGCTCGGAATCTTTCTCCCTACTGTTAAACGTAACTTTCGTTTGTAAAAATTACCCTCAAAGTCGCGCGATAAGCATCTCTTATTTTACCCAGCACTGTTTGCGATCGAGGAGAGAAATTAAACGGTATTATAAGCGTAGGAATTAATTCCCTTCGTTGTGTGAAAAAGGAAGCTCTTGAACATTGGTCGATGTAAGATTACTATAAACAGATGAAAAATAAAATCATGTGTGTGCACTAAAGAAACAAACGGAATATTTGCACGCGAAAGAGACACTCCTTGTAAACGTACGGTATTCGCTACTCATTTAACCGCTGTTATAAGTATCACCGTTCAGTTTCGGCATGTTGAACGAAGAGAAAGAAAATGGAAATCAAGAAGAGCGAATAAATTCCACCGAAATAAAGCGTTCGATCGACATTCGAGAGAGAGTGAGTATTCGCACAGCGAGAAACTGTTGATTCGGACTTTTATTTCGACTTCGTTGCAATCACTCGCAGCTTTATTGAGTATCGAAAATATATTGTAAATACGTGTTAACAATCGCTTCCGTTAGACTGTGGGCATCGTGCTCCCCCAAGTCGTGTACATATCGCTAAGCTTTAAGTTTTACTCTATTTTACATATATTAAAGTTTATAAACTTTGTTACACAGATTTGCGTGCGTGGTTTTTGTGTGCGCGTATATCTACAGAGTCTAGAGTGCGTTACAATGGTCGATGCTAAGTTCAAAGAACAGATTTCGACTAATCAGCAAGCTGACTAATCTTTGGACTATGTTTGGTAACAAAAAAAGGAAACAGAGAAACAGAGAAACAGGTGTAACGCTACATACAGCCGGGAGTAACACGAGGGCTCTATTGCCCTTGGTTCAAGTTTCCGTTCAAAGATCCAGAAGAGGCTACTGTTAGTAACTACAAGGTGAAAGACCGTAGAAAGCGTACCTGATGACATAAAACTTTATTTTTGCGTTCGGATATAATCGGAGGAACTCGTATTTTATACAGATTAGAGTGTGTAACATAAGTCGATCAGTCGGAAGTTTGAAGACTCGTCGGGACGGTTACATGGTCAGAAGAATGAGAAGCAAACCAAAGAATACCAACAAAAAAAGATACTTGGTACGACTTTTTGTGTGATAAAAGGAAATATTTACTTTCATTGGCAAATAAAAGTTAATATTGTTTCATCGAGTAGATATTGATAAGATTGCGCGTGAAAGATGATCTTTGGACTTTTAAGTCATCCCCCCCCCTGATAGTACTAGGACCTAATATTTATTTTTCTCTGCGTCAGCAACCCGCGAGTGTTGTTTATCGAACAACTTTGTATATACAAAATTTGTATAGAGACGAGCTAGAGGAAATTCGTAAATGGTACGTGCTATTCGATGTATCGCCGTTTGTGATTACCATTCAATAAACCTATCTCCGATAAAATGCATCCACCTGAATATACTAGTGCGATGCTGATATAAAAACAGTTTCACTTCAAGACTAAATTGAACTAAATTGCTCCGCGGCACTGTATCTGTTTGCCAGAACTGATTAAATGCCTGGAGCACCTGGACAACTCTTGATTTCCTTTTCAGCAGAGAGATTTCTATGAAACTAAGTCATTATACTACATCTACGTGCGCGCGTGTATGTGTGAGTGTATGCGTGTGTGTGTCACTGAAAAGGAGACTAGCAGCCATAATTTTTAATTGTTACTACCACTTCGCAGAGCGAAATAAAATGGAATCAAAAGTAAAATTCTCGTAAAATTCTAACTTGACAAGGACCGTAAGAAGTACATAAAGAAGCGTAATCTTATACATGGAATGTTCGTAAAAACGGAACAAAAAGCATCGAGAGAGAACGAAAACGGTACTACTACGAGATTACGAAATGAAATAGCGATTATATTACGAATCTTATGTATATGAATTATCATTATTCTTTTTTTTCTTTTCTCTTCTTCTTTACATTCAGTGGATAATTTAATATTACATTAACAACTGCGTACTGTCCATATTGTTACTGTGTCCACGTTTATGTAAGACCTAACAATACTTTGTACAAGTTTTATGATACAAATATATTACGACAATTCAGTTTAAATACCATACAACATTATACTTTAGCATTACACCGTTCGTGAATTAAACCTTCTCTTGTACAAGGCGAATGAATCTTATCGGTACGTGAATGTCATTGAAAGAAATGAATTTGACTGCTTTCGATATTCAAGGATGTGTTGTTTCCCGCACGGTACTGGGGAAAATAGAAATCTACACGTTTATGCACCTCCATCGCCAAACATACTTCACACCTATTCACTTTGAAGGTATTAACCTCGAAGTATCCTCGTGGTTCTGGTACTTTGGTTTCCCGTGAGTGAAGGGCAGGTATTTGTATTTGATCATATGCTGTAAATTAGCAGAAAATTCAATTATTCTTCGCTGTGGATTACTGCTAATTATGCGATAATTATTACACTACTTGAATCATTTAATTCTATATTTTTATATTCTCTAGCTCGATCCAATCAGTCTAAATCAGTGTTTCCCAACTATTTTCGAGTCGCGATTCCCTTCTATAATATTCGAATAATATTCTTGCGAACCTTCGTAAAAGTTAAGGTAAATTCAATGTAGATGTTTCAGAATATAATTTAAAAAACCGAAAAACTCGTAGCGACCCCCCAGAAAACACTTCGCGACCTACAGATTGGGAACCACTGGTCTAAATGAATAACAAAGTAGAAGAAATATAGCACTGTAGATTGGAATACGATGGCTTACCTTTATTTGACGCTTCATTGTAATGCAAAACAATGTTATGAAGTACATAACAAGTATGGGCCAGAATACTGGTATATTGAAACAATCGAACACAGTACATATCATAGCTATGACCGTCGATTTCATCACAGAGTACCAGAATTTAAATTCGGGCAACCTTCTAATAAATGGCCTAAATTCCTCGTTGGATCTTGTGGGTAATTCTGGTCCGTCTCCATCTGCGAACAAACCTCTATTGAACAGGTATTTCGAAATTAACAGCTACATATTCCGCGATTCGATTCATACGAACCGATAGCTCCTTAATCCGTAATTCGATAATGAAGCCCTAAATACTCACCATCAAAATCCATTGCTGGATCGATTTTAGGAGTGAGGAATGCTATAAATAAATTCAAATGATAAATTCCTAACGCGTACGTGACGATGTACCAACCCTGCAAGCAGAAGGACACGATATTAGTTCCGATATTCTCTGATAATCGAAGTCGATTAATTTTCAGACGTCCGTAACTTACTTGTGAAAGAAATATACGCAGAATAAAAAGGAATAATAGGAATAACGCGACTGTCCATCTTGATATTACATGGGGCGTCCACAGATCCAAATATGTTTGATATACCTGCAACACAGGCATGATAACAGATTACAACGATCGGTGAAGTGGCAAGGCGTAGTTCAACGAGCGACCAATTACATGGAAAAGGAATGTTGGAATATAAAAATTATGTACCTGTGATATTCTTCCTATCGCTTGACTGAAAACATTTCGTCTCGCTGGACCACCGAGATGCTCATCTTGCATCATCTTACTTCCTGCAAAAATCATTTAATCAGGAAAACCACCAATACCTTCTATAATCTATAGTTTACACCTGACGCTACGCAACGCTTTCCGAAACAAGATATCTCTGAACAATCAAATGGAAAATTCATCGCAAAGTGGAGACGCTATAAATTATAAATACAAAATGAAGAATAGATTAACAACCAAGTTTATTCAACAGAGAACATTAACAAACTTCAAAGTACATGGGACAGTTATTAATGCTTTCAAATTATAGTATTAACAATACGAGGAGTACAATTTCTAATGCGCCTTATCGGAACCAGTTTTTTAAATAGATAAGAAGAAAATGAAGAAATTTACATCGCAGCGGAGCATATTGAATTTCAGCAAGCTCAAATACACGGGGCAGGTAATCGCAGGGGAAGATTACTTGTGCTTTCATTACGCAATGATTCCCATGTAAAATCGCGATTTCGTAATTGAGGAATTTAATCGATCCAAAAAATCATTAAAAGCGATCGTTGCAACGAAGTCAAGGTTGTTGGAATATAAGACTTCTCAGATAACACCTTGATCGGACTTTTCTTTTTATGCTAAACGATAACTTAAGATCGGAATGAAACGGGGGATCCGTGTTTGTTAATTGCGTAATTATTCTTTTCGCGTTGTTACGGAGGATCGTTTATGAGATTAAGTGGTATCTTCACGAGCTCCTAAAATCATGGAACAAACTAAGGTATATTCGTATAACCTCCTCGACTTATGAGCATGGTAAATATCGTGACAAATAGGGCGGTGCGATTGACACTGATCAAATTTACCTAAGGTATTTGTACGTTCTCAGCCAATCTTCGTGATCAATCCTCGCCGATTGTTTAGTTAAAAAAATATAACACGTCACAACATTAATGGCATACTATGATTAGATGTATCGTAGAATTTGTAACATAGATAAATAATGTGCTTGGTAGACAGACATCGCTGCCGATTTCGGTGGATATTTTGCAGCGTCGCGCGACGTCGTGGCGACAGTTATAAAGCAGAGAGGGAAATTTGAATTTTATTTATACTTCGTGGCTGGCCGGCTGAATTTGGCATTGCCCACACAGCACAATATCCGGCAAAGTCCCTGGGACGTCTACAGACGTCCCAGGAACGTCTTGTTACTGATCAGGACATTCAGAACGACAAGGAGAGAAATAGAAATATCACACAGTCACTGTAAATTCACGAATTTCTCATTTCTCGCAAATATTTTATGAACTTTCAGAATCGCGTCTCGAAGAATAGACCCTTGGTTACTTTCCTATGTGGTTTTCGCGTAGATTTTTATTACAATTAATTAGTTATTAACGATTCTTTGAAACGGTGACGAGAATCACGGTCCTATGTGAACACTCAAGCTTCGTCGATTGTAGGTGCATTTTCTAGATGTAATTTATCAACTTTTGCAATTTCATCTTGAAGTATGAACCCTTCACTACTTTCCTACGTGAGAGTTGTAATGATTCTGATTAGAATTAAGCAGCTACGATGTGTTTTTGGACAGATTTACAAGTTCCACTCCGCGTTTAGTAAATGCACACTTTCTTCAAGGATTCTCGATCTTTTCAAAATGATTTGTATATTTGTACATGTAGATTCGAGAATATAGTCTTGTGACAACGTTCAGCAATCACTCGTATGCGTTTTATTTACGAATCTCTACATAGTTACTAATAAAAAAAGCCTTTTATATAAGTTAGATTACCGATAATCGCGATCCCTATGTTACCCACAATTTGGATTGACACCAGTAAATTCTCCGAGTTAATAGGGGACCTAGTAATAGAAGAGGTGGCACGGCTGAGCTGTGCGAGAGAGAACGCTAGTGTGTGCGGCAAGGGGGGAGATAGGTGGCGTGAGCGAGAGAGAGAACGCTAGTGTGCGCGACAAGGAGGGAAATAGAAATATCACACAGTCACTGTAAATTCACGAATTTCTCATTTCTCGCGAATATTTTATGAACTTTCAGAATCGCGTCTCGAAGAATAGACCCTTGGTTACTTTCCTATGTGGTTTTCGCGTAGATTTTTATTACAATTAATTAGTTATTAACGATTCTTTGAAACGGTGACGAGAATCACGGTCCTATGTGAACACTCAAGCTTCGTCGATTGTAGGTGCATTTTCTAGATGTAATTTATCAACTTTTGCAATTTCATCTTGAAGTATGAACCCTTCACTACTTTCCTACGTGAGAGTTGTAATGATTCTGATTAGAATTAAGCAGCTACGATGTGTTTTTGGACAGATTTACAACTTCCACTCCGCGTTTAGTAAATGCACACTTTCTTCAAGGATTCTCGATCTTTTCAAAATGATTTGAATATTTGTACATGTAGATTCGAGAATATAGTCTTGTGACAACGTTCAGCAATCACTCGTATGCGTTTTATTTACGAATCTCTACATAGTTACTAATAAAAAAAGCCTTTTATATAGGTTAGATTACCGATAATCGCGATCCCTATGTTACCCACAATTTGGATTGACACCAGTAAATTCTCCGAGTTAATAGGGGACCTAGTAATAGAAGAGGTGGCACGGCTGAGCTGTGCGAGAGAGAACGCTAGTGTGTGCGGCAAGGAGGGAGATAGGTGGCGTGAGCGAGAGAGAGAACGCTAGTGTGTGCGACAAGGAGGGAAATAGAAATATCACACAGTCACTGTAAATTCACGAATTTCTCATTTCTCGCGAATATTTTATGAACTTTCAGAATCGCGTCTCGAAGAATAGACCCTTGGTTACTTTCCTATGTGGTTTTCGCGTAGATTTTTATTACAATTAATTAGTTATTAACGATTCTTTGAAACGGTGACGAGAATCACGGTCCTATGTGAACACTCAAGCTTCGTCGATTGTAGGTGCATTTTCTAGATGTAATTTATCAACTTTTGCAATTTCATCTTGAAGTATGAACCCTTCACTACTTTCCTACGTGCGAGTTGTAATGATTCTGATTAGAATTAAGCAGCTACGATGTGTTTTTGGACAGATTTACAAGTTCCACTCCGCGTTTAGTAAATGCACACTTTCTTCAAGGATTCTCGATCTTTTCAAAATGATTTGTATATTTGTACATGTAGATTCGAGAATATAGTCTTGTGACAACGTTCAGCAATCACTCGTATGCGTTTTATTTACGAATCTCTACATAGTTACTAATAAAAAAAGCCTTTTATATAGGTTAGATTACCGATAATCGCGATCCCTATGTTACCCACAATTTGGATTGACACCAGTAAATTCTCCGAGTTAATAGGGGACCTAGTAATAGAAGAGGTGGCACGGCTGAGCTGTGCGAGAGAGAACGCTAGTGTGTGCGGCAAGGAGGGAGATAGGTGGCGTGAGCGAGAGAGAGAACGCTAGTGTGTGCGACAAGGAGGGAAATAGAAATATCACACAGTCACTGTAAATTCACGAATTTCTCATTTCTCGCGAATATTTTATGAACTTTCAGAATCGCGTCTCGAAGAATAGACCCTTGGTTACTTTCCTATGTGGTTTTCGCGTAGATTTTTATTACAATTAATTAGTTATTAACGATTCTTTGAAACGGTGACGAGAATCACGGTCCTATGTGAACACTCAAGCTTCGTCGATTGTAGGTGCATTTTCTAGATGTAATTTATCAACTTTTGCAATTTCATCTTGAAGTATGAACCCTTCACTACTTTCCTACGTGCGAGTTGTAATGATTCTGATTAGAATTAAGCAGCTACGATGTGTTTTTGGACAGATTTACAAGTTCCACTCCGCGTTTAGTAAATGCACACTTTCTTCAAGGATTCTCGATCTTTTCAAAATGATTTGTATATTTGTACATGTAGATTCGAGAATATAGTCTTGTGACAACGTTCAGCAATCACTCGTATGCGTTTTATTTACGAATCTCTACATAGTTACTAATAAAAAAAGCCTTTTATATAGGTTAGATTACCGATAATCGCGATCCCTATGTTACCCACAATTTGGATTGACACCAGTAAATTCTCCGAGTTAATAGGGGACCTAGTAATAGAAGAGGTGGCACGGCTGAGCTGTGCGAGAGAGAACGCTAGTGTGTGCGGCAAGGAGGGAGATAGGTGGCGTGAGCGAGAGAGAGAACGCTAGTGTGTGCGACAAGGAGGGAAATAGAAATATCACACAGTCACTGTAAATTCACGAATTTCTCATTTCTCGCGAATATTTTATGAACTTTCAGAATCGCGTCTCGAAGAATAGACCCTTGGTTACTTTCCTATGTGGTTTTCGCGTAGATTTTTATTACAATTAATTAGTTATTAACGATTCTTTGAAACGGTAACGAGAATCACGGTCCTATGTGAACACTCAAGCTTCGTCGATTGTAGGTGCATTTTCTAGATGTAATTTATCAACTTTTGCAATTTCATCTTGAAGTATGAACCCTTCACTACTTTCCTACGTGAGAGTTGTAATGATTCTGATTAGAATTAAGCAGCTACGAAGTGTTTTTGAACAGATTAAAAAAATTGATTTATTTGCATTACTTTTTATTAAGTTATAGGTACTATAATGAAAATGGCATTTTGGCGTATGTGCCCTTTTTCCATCAAATGCCTCAATTATGAATGTACATTTTTCTTTGTTAAAGAAGTTACAGAAGAACTTTATTTAATTTTTTTTATGTAGAATTTAGTTCGTATATCTGAAAGATCGAAGAACCATAACGGGTAATTATCATTTTTCGTGATCTAAACGGATCTTAAGACAAGAATATAAAGTTTCATTGAAATCCATTTTGCCGTTTAAACTGTAATCGTGTTAACAAATACATGAGATATTTAAAAAAAAAGCTCTTTTCTAAATGGTCAAAACGTGATCAGGAGGTCTTAAAACGTGGTTTCCGTAACAAAAATTTTTCCAAATTTTTTTTTCATTACAAAAGTATTATGCATATGTCAGAAAGTGAAAAGTGGATCTCGAGGCACGAATGAATTACTCTCGTGAATTACTGCCCTCGCTGCGCTCGGGCGGTAAACTTCACTCTCGTCGAAATCACTGTCTTCTCTCCCTTGTCACGTAATGTCCTATTAACATAAAAATTTATATAAACAACATTATACGCGTGCTTTTGGGTCGGGTAGGAACAATCGAATAACATTTCAAGTTACATATTTTATTCTCACATTTTACCAAAGTATTGCAACTCAAAGAAATTCTTATACAATCGCAGCTATCGGCTCGGTTCTCACCGATTACCAGGTCTCACCGCGTGGAGGTTGCTGCGCTTGGAGACCCGTAGAGAGATAGATGGAATCATAGTTCCGTCGATCTCCCTGTACATGAAACCCTTAGCCTACTAAACCAAAGAGATGGATGGAAACAAAGATCCATCGATCCCTTCGGTTCAGATATTGAATCGGAGATGAGGAACCAACAAAAGGTTCATCCCGAAAAAAAACTCTAATCCCATCCACCCTCCATTATAATCAACTCATCGCGTCCCGCATTGCAAGCAATGAGGGAAGCGGCAATCTCACTCTACTATTTAAAAAAAAATCCGCGGACGCGAAAGAGATTTTACAATTTCATAGTCTTAACAGACTATGCTTCGGTATATTAACCCTTCGGACTGTGATTGCAATATACGGTAAAAGGCTACTAAAATTCTTTCAAAAGACTTTACTTTAATGTCTAGAAGATTAACATACACGCGTGAGAGAAATAGACGAGAGTTTCTCGTCGATCTCTTTGCTTTGCTCGATGCTTTCGAGTGACAAACAGATTCTAAGTATCTCATTGCAGAGATAGAAAAGAATTGACAAACGCACTTGCGTAACTTACGAGGGATATGCGAAAGCTAAGAATCTCCCGATTGAGATTGCAAAGGAGACTAAACGCGACATTCACTCTCGATGCACGGAATTTTCGTTTCTACGTGTCGTGCGTGGCCGAGAACGAGCCATCTGAGACTACAGAGCGCATCGACTTGGAAGCCCGGTATAGAAGCCCGGTATTCGACAGGATATAGAACTCAGAATGGTCATGAACTGGCGCACATCATCGACTTACAAGGGTCTTCTGTCTAAAGCCGACAGACGCGACATTCACTCTCGATGCACGGAATTTTCATTTCTACATGTCGTGCGTGGCCGAGAACGAGCCATCTGAGACTACAGAGCGCATCGACTTGGAAGCCCGGTATAGAAGCCCGGTATTCGACAGGATATAGAACTCAGAATGGTCATGAACTGGCGCACATCATCGACTTACAAGGGTCTTCTGTCTAAAGCCGACAGACGCGACATTCACTCTCGATGCACCGAATTTTCGTTTCTACATGTCGCGCGTGGCCGAGTACGAGCCATCTGAGACTACAGAGCGCATCGACTTGGAAGCCCGGTATAGAAGCCCGGTATTCGACAGGATATAGAACTCAGAATGGTCATGAACTGGCGGACATCATCGACTAACAATGGTCTTGACTAACAATGGTCAGACGGGACGCGACGCGACGCGACATTCACCCTCGATGCACCGAAATTTCGTTTCTACATGGAGACTCAGGTAAGTACTACGACTTTAGACACCCGTAAAAAGCCGTAATACCAGCACAGTCTGTCGCGCTCTACAGTCGAGCAACACCTTGCTCGAAATCGAAATCAGTGGTCGAAGGCGAATTGTATTTCTAGAAAAGTGCATTTGGCACTCTTATATGTAAAAAGAACGAGACGGAACAGAAGCTTATCGCTCGAATTACGCAAGTGCATTTTTTAATAGATGTCGCGGACGCGAAAGAGATATACACTTTCCATTCTCGTCTATGTCTCTGTACGTACGTAGGTCTTTACAATTCTCTTACTTAAATCTAAACGCACGATTTCCTGAAAATCTTGCGAAAATATATTAACCCTTTGAACTTTGGTTGCAATATTTCGAGAGAAAAGGCTACTATGTTCTTTCAAAAGATTTTAATTTAAAGTTCAAAGGGTTAATAAGTGTATACACGCCGCGGGGTATATAGGGGTGGCTCTAATTCGAAAAAGGAGTAGCAACTTTTGGCCCTCTTGTATTTTAAACGCGCCATTTCAATTATTTCAGATTCCTTGCTCCCGGAATGGACTCGTTGGGCAAAGTCTTTTTGTTTGCATTTTGTAGGATGCATATCCTACCAAAATGCACTGCGTGCAATTAAGTAGGATGCTTACCCTTCCAAAATGCACGCACAAAGATTACTACCCAGGAATACAAGGTACTCGTGTCTACAATCGCATGCAAGTAGGCCCTCTTTAGGGCCTATGCTGCAGGCCCTCTCTAAGGCCCACGTTTTAGGCCCTCTCTAGGGCCTATGGCAGGCCCTCTCTAGGGTCCCCATTTGGGCCCTCTCTAGGGCCTACGCGCTAGGCCCTCTCTAGGGTCCATTTGTTGGGCCTTCTCCAGGGCCCACAGCTAGGCCCTCTCTAGGGCCTAGAATCTCCTTGGCAAGTCTAAGCTGAAAATTGAAGCTAAGCGAAAATTTGACTCTACATCCGCGATAAAAAAGCAATTAGAGTACCGGTGCTCTGGACGAACTTTATATGCGCAGAAAATTGGCTCTACTTTCGCGAAGAAAATTCAACTGGAGCTTCGGTGCTCTGAACAAGTCTTAGATACGCAAAAATTTGACTCTAAATTCGCGGTAATACTACTCTAAGTAAGAGCCACGGTGCTCTGCAATACATGGACGCGAAAAAAGCGGGGACTCTACGATCGCATTACAAATTTTTCGCGGTGACTCTACTCGACCCGATCGATTCGGTTATTTTATGAATTATTAATCGGAATTGTCAAAATCGCGAGCAACTGATTTAATTTTCTGATTTTAAAGCAGACACATGCATGTCACTATCTACGAGTACCTTGTATGGTCAGCTCATTTGATTCTGCTCTTTCCAACACATATGCGCGGCGGTTAGTGGCCTATTTCATATAACTGGCATTCGTTTTAGGAATATTTCTGCAATATTTCGTGAATATGGTTTAGAAAAGAGCCACGTCACGAGGCTATTGCCTAGACGCCCTAAGCCATACTCGCGAAATATTGCGTAAGTGTTCCCAAAACGAATGTCGACCATGTGAAATGGGTCCCTGCATGTCGCGCATTTGTGTTAGAACGGCCAGAATCGAAAGAGCTGGCTACGCTACGTTTTCTACAGAAACCATTTTATTCTCTTGCATGCACCCACATTCAAAGAATTATAAAGTGACTTATCGTTCGCTGTCATCAAGAGTACTGCATCTCTGCAAACTCGAACCCCTGACCAGCACCCCTGGGACCAGCAACTCTGTGACCAGCACCCCTCGAACCGGCATCCATCGGACCAGCACCCATCGGATCAGCACCCATCGGACCAGCACCCATCGGACCAGCTCCCCTCAGCTCAGCACCCCTCAGCCCAGCAGCTCCAGTTGGACTCGTGCATGACTCTACTTTCGCGGTCAAAAAACTATTAGAGCACCGAAGCTCTCAACTAGTTTTACTTGCGCAAAAACACTGACTCTACGATTGCATTACGGGCAATCACAAACACTATTACTGAAACAGACAATTTGTATTTAAGCAAGTTCCAAAAAATTTTCTTTAAATTCCAGGCAGCCACATGGAGCGCCACGCAATTCAGACATTTAGAAAAATTTCGAGCAGCCACATTGGGCGCTTAATGATTCTTAACATTCATAGGAAAAAGGAGTGGCCCCTTTGGGCGTATAATACTTTTCAATTTTAATGAGAAGAAAAAACGAGAGTCCTCTACGGACGCTTAACGATTCTTAAGACTGATAGAAAAAAGGAGTGGCCCCTTTGGGCGCCTAATACTTTTCAATTTTAATAAGAAAAGAAACGGCAGCGTCTATGCGCGCTTAACGATGTCTAATCACAAAACGGAAGAACAGCAGCCTCCTTGGGCGCATAATAATTCCGAATTGTAACGTGAAAAAAGCAGCCTCGTCAGGCGCTAATGGCATGGAATGCCAGAAAAATGTTCTAATTCTACTCTACAATGTTAGTAATCCCGAGCCCGCCAACGAAATTCTGAGTGAATCTGTTAAAGAATTCACCAGAGAACTCTTCGGCGAATCCCTCGGCGAATCCCTCGGCGAATCCCTCGGTGAATCCCCCGGCGAATTCTTCGATGGAACGCTTAAAACTAGTGTTGCCTGCCCAAGTTTTCTAAGTTACATGCGGTTACAATTTCTTTCGCATATTTTAGAGGTACGCTTGCAATGCTTTCGAGTGACAAACAGATTCTAAATATCTCATTGCAGAGATAGAAAAGAATTGACAAACGGACACGGATTCGCCGTCTCCGTCTTCGGAAACATATTTCCGGAAAGAAAGAAAAGACAATCGAAAGTAGGGAATATAAAAGTCACTATGACAAGTGTTTAAAAGTATGCTAAATGAGAAACGGCATGGTGCACGGTCAAGTTAATTGTAAGAGAAAGCAAAAGCAAAAGGTGTCACTCTCGACAAGCAAGCCTACCTCTACCCTTAAATTTAGCCTATCGCACTCTTTACAATGAGCCCTAGTGGCATAATCTATCGCAAATATCCACTTGCGTAATGATTGCAATGTACGGTAAAAGGCTACTAAAATTCTTTCAAAAGACTTTACTTTAAAGTCTAAAGGGTTAACATACACGCGTGAGAGAAATAGACGAGAGGTTCTCGTCGATCAACAAAGAAGGAAAGACTACGGGTGAGCATGCAACGAGTATTGAATGGCGCAATTCCTACCACCCTGCTGAACGAGTCGAAAGGGAAAAGCGCACGGCATCTCTCAGGCGATTCTACTTGCTCCGACGCGTGCGACCCGCCAGGTGTAACCGGTGGGAAACACCCCGGCCGAACTTACTGTGCGTAGTTAGCAATCACGGCCCGAGTGACCTACGCAGGCAGCTTCCAAACGGTACACCCCCTACGCCCGAAACCTTTCCCTTTCGACAAGAACAAGGGATGAAACTGATCCACTCATACACATTCCATGCCTAGCTAGAGCATGAAACGAGTAATGAATGGCGCAATTCCTACCACCCTGAAGGAGTCGAAATGGAAAAGCGCACGGCATCTCTCAGGCGATCACTGTTGCTCCGACCACATGCGAACCTGCGAGCTCCCCCAGCCGCGTGTACCCTGGCTCAAGCCTACTTACGCGGAGATTGGGCAATCGGCCCGAGTGACCTACGCAGGCAGCTTCCAAACGGTACACCCCCTACGCCCGAAACTTTTCCCTTTCGACAAGAACACCAGGGGATGAAACTGATCCACCCATACAGATTCCATGCTCAGTCGCTTGCTTCCGGAAACGGAAACAGCGGCGACCTCCTCATAAGAGATGAGGAGCCAACAAAACAGCGACAAAGCTAATAAAATTCTGTAACTACTTGGCAACTGTACATGAAACGCGAAAGAGAGGTACTCTTTACAATTTTATAGTCTTAACAGACTATGCTTCGGTATATTAACCCTTCGGACTGTGATTGCAATATACGGTAAAAGGCTACTAAAATTCTTTCAAAAGACTTTACTTTAATGTCTAGAAGATTAACATACACGCGTGAGAGAAATAGACGAGAGTTTCTCGTCGATCTCTTTGCTTTGCTCGATGCTTTCGAGTGACAAACAGATTCTAAGTATCTCATTGCAGAGATAGAAAAGAATTGACAAACGCACTTGCGTAACTTACGAGGGATATGCGAAAGCTAAGAATCTCCCGATTGAGATTGCAAAGGAGACTAAACGCGACATTCACTCTCGATGCACGGAATTTTCGTTTCTACGTGTCGTGCGTGGCCGAGAACGAGCCATCTGAGACTACAGAGCGCATCGACTTGGAAGCCCGGTATAGAAGCCCGGTATTCGACAGGATATAGAACTCAGAATGGTCATGAACTGGCGCACATCATCGACTTACAAGGGTCTTCTGTCTAAAGCCGACAGACGCGACATTCACTCTCGATGCACGGAATTTTCATTTCTACATGTCGTGCGTGGCCGAGAACGAGCCATCTGAGACTACAGAGCGCATCGACTTGGAAGCCCGGTATAGAAGCCCGGTATTCGACAGGATATAGAACTCAGAATGGTCATGAACTGGCGCACATCATCGACTTACAAGGGTCTTCTGTCTAAAGTCGACAGGCGCGACATTCACTCTCGATGCACCGAATTTTCGTTTCTACATGTCGCGCGTGGCCGAGAACGAGCCATCTGAGACTACAGAGCGCATCGACTTGGAAGCCCGGTATAGAAGCCCGGTATTCGACAGGATATAGAACTCAGAATGGTCATGAACTGGCGGACATTATCGACTAACAATGGTCTTGACTAACAATGGTCAGACGGGACGCGACGCGACGCGACGCGACGCGACATTCACCCTCGATGCACCGAAATTTCGATTCTACATGGAGACTCAGGTAAGTACTACGACTTTAGACACTCGTAAAAAGCCGTAATACCAGCACAGTCTGTCGCGCTCTACAGTCGAGCAACACCTTGCTCGAAATCGAAATCAGTGTCGAAGGCGAATTGTATTTCTAGAAAAGTGCATTTGGCACTCTTATATGTAAAAAGAACGAGACGGAACAGAAGCTTATCGCTCGAATTACGCAAGTGCATTTTTTAATAGATGTCGCGGACGCGAAAGAGATATACACTTTCCATTCTCGTCTATGTCTCTGTACGTACGTAGGTCTTTACAATTCTCTTACTTAAATCAAAACGCACGATTTCCTGAAAATCTTGCGAAAATATATTAACCCTTTGAACTTTGGTTGCAATATTTAGAGAGAAAAGGCTACTATGTTCTTTCAAAAGATTTTAATTTAAAGTCCAAAGGGTTAATAAGTGTATACACGCCGCGGGGTATATAGGGGTGACTCTAATTCGAAAAAGGAGTAGCAACTTTTACGCAAGTGCATTTTTGAATAGATGTCCAGACCGAACCAAGCTCACCGAATGTGAGTTTGGCTTGATCTGGACCCTTAAACTAGATCGTAGGCTTTAGCTTGATTCCGTTTCGAAAGTCTCAATGCTTGGGAAACGTTACCAAGGAGCCGAGCACACCACTTGGAGGTACCTACGAAAGTGACCCATTTCTACGAAATATTTCTGGTCTATGTTCCACCAATGCTTAGCGCATTTTTGAAAATTTGGAAAAAGTCTTATGGCTAAAGTTCATAAACTATGACTTATTGCCAGACTGGTTTAAATATTGTAAAGAGAGAGAATAGTAGAAGTAGCGAGCACAGTGACCAAGTAGTATCAATATCAACTGTCATTCTCAATTATTAATATTTGTATGAGAAAGAGCTGCAAGTAATATAGTTGAAAATCCATAAGAAATTAATGCTTTCCATTCTCGTTTTATCAAGATAATCTAATGACTCGAATATAATTAAACTTGAGAAGTACTGAGAACTAAGTATAGAGAACTAAGTACGTATTCGTGGTCACTGTGCTTGCTACAGCAATCATTTGTTCAATAGCATGCAGAAAAATTGAAAAAATGAAAATGTACCACTCACCGATGGTTGAACACAGTCTCACTACTATCCATGCAGACAGGAAGCTTGATTTCACTGAGATCCGATCACTGTCACAGGTAAATTTCAACTGGCAGATCACGAATTCGGTAAAGGTTGTTGACGTTCTGTCTCGCTCCAACGACTCCCAGCTCTTCGAGAAAAGTATTGCTCGAGAAGTCTTCTAGATACTGGTTGAATTGTAGTGGAATCTTGTTAAGCGACCTCCCACATGGTCCAGTAATCGATGCAATTAATCCAGGAATCGAGATATCACGAAATAATATGCTCACGCGTTGACTGACATCCGATCACTGTCGCAGGTAAAGTTCCACTGGCAGATCACGAATTTGGTAAAGGTTGTTGACGTTCTGTCTCGCTCCAACGACTCCCAACTAACTTGAAATTCGTTCAGGCCAGAAATAATTTGATACAGCAATGTTCATTGCAAAATATGTACTTTTCGCAGCTGCAGCCATGCACCCTACATTTTCTTGTATATGTCTTTTACTACTGGGGAAATCCCAAATCTGGGGAGATATCAAATAAAATAAATCATGTAAACCTATCGAAGAAATGCATCAAATAAAATAAATCATGCAATCCCATCGAAGAAATACACGAAATAGAACGACTCATGCAAAAATCCACGAAGGAATGTATGAAATAGGACAGATGATGGAAAACAATCGAAGAAATCAGTTAAAAAGGGGAGAGAAATCGGTTTTGGCCTTGGCAGAATATTAACATTTTGAATGGCTTTTAACGAACCTGAAAATTTCATCGGCACCAAACGAATAAGCTAACCTAGGCTAGGGGGCCGAAGGGGTGTAGGAAAGACCAGGGCTGAAACCGTGAGGAGGTCCCCAGGAAGTCCAGGTTGTCCACTAGGTCCGAATGGTCCAGGGGGCCGAAGGGGCCGAAGGGGCCGAAGGGGTGCAGGAAGGACCAGGGCTGAAACCCTGACCAGGTCCCCAGGAGGTCCAGCAGCTCCAGCAGCTCCACGTGGCTCGGCAGCTCCAGGGTCTCCGGATGTCCAGGAGGTCCACCAGCTCCACGTGGCTCGGCAGCTCCAGGGTCCCCGGAGGTCCTCCCGGCCCGTAGGACCGACGACGACTGAGTACATGGAGCTCCGTGAGCTCCGTATATACATTTCGAGAAACTATGTCCCCCGATCAAAGCAAAGTCGACGGTTGATTACAATTGCGAAATCCAACGAATTCTTCGGCAAAAATGGATTTTCCGCTAAAATATCCATTCCAGTGTCTATTGCTATGACAAATAATGTTAACAACATTTGCACTAACCGGCCAGTATAAATTATTATTAAGTATAATCGATACAACTCGAGATATCAAGCAATTAGTAAGCTTTGGCCTTGGATTTGCAAACGATTTTCTATGCCAATTGAATTCTATTTTATTCTCAATGTTTAATCGTTCGATAAATGAATGTTAATACTTATACATGTCATATAATATTATTTATAATGTATAAATACATTTTAGTTGAACTTGGTGTAAATGAATAGTTAGATGAATGTTGGGAGAAATATGAGTGACAAACATCGACGAAATATTCAGTTTCTGAAAAAGTTTTTTAGGTAACGGGTATATCTCAGTGGAATCCTGTTACAAGTCCTCCCACATGGTCCAGTAATGGATGAAATTGATGCACGAATTGAGAAATCACGAAATAATATGCACTATAAGATGCACATACTTCACTGAACACTAAACCGATGAATTTCTCACAGCTAGACAAATTTTTATTTTTCAGTGCCGGTTTAAAAAGTAATTCGATTTGCAGTTGCACTCCTTGTCATAAACGCTAGGGTAGTGTCATAAGGACACAGTCAGCGATAGGCAATTCAGTAATGAGTATGCCAATTTCTATCATATCAGTATCCCTAATGGATTACTAGTTTTTTTCTGATGAAAATGGCACCAAACTTGATATAATCCTGATTATTTTTAAAGACTGTAATGGAAAATACTTGGAGTAAAGAAATTGAGGAAAGTAATGAAGAGTACCTGAATTCTTCGTGAACTGAGACGGAACTGATATGTGTGCCCAGAAAGGCTTAAGCGCTCGTAAGCGATACCTACGCTCGTGTACTAACATCGTAGATGTTTTTTATAATTATTAAATCCATTCAACAATTAATAAGGACGGAGCCAAACAATTTGTATTGAAATAAATTGTTGTCACATAACAGCCAGACTTAGTCACGTGGCGCTGCGAAACCAAAAAAGTTTAATTGTCTTGGTTAATAAATAAAATAAAACAAGACAAGACACCACTGAGACAAGAAAGAAAAAGATTTTAATGCAATTTATACATATTTATTCAGTTTAGCAACACCAATTCGGAGAGCAGCACCAAGTATTTTGAATAAAATATTTATTCGAACTAAATATTTATTTGTATAAAAATATATCTGCTTAATATTATTTAATACATTTTTTTCTTTGTATAAATAGCCATTGTGATAATTGGCGCAATTTGTGTATATCATTAGTTTTGTAAAGCTATTAATTTACGACAATGTTTTTAAATGAGATTCTTTTTGATGGGATTTTTCAAAAGACAGAAAGATTTGATACGGTAGTTTGCATTGGCATGAAACCGTGCTGCTCACTGCAGACCATATTCGTAATAAATGGCTTGATACTGTCAACAATTAAGCTCTGAATTTAGTAATGTAAGCTCTCAATTTAGTGATTCCTGAAAAATGAAATATAGAAGAAAGGAGAAAAAGAAAAATTTATAAAAGAATCAATAACATTGGATGTAAATACTATAATAAAAATGTTAATAAATATTTCGAAAATAATATCGCAATATATAATCATATAATAATGAGAAAGTCATGTCTTTGCAGTGTAATGCGACTGGTAAGTAACGCAGTACGTACATAGCTGCTGACTGTTGGTGGGGCGCGACATTTATATATATCGTCATATCTTCTACAATTATTTATTAATCAGTGTGAAAATTGGTGAAAAACTTCCTTGTATATACGATACTCGTATATACAAGATACTTTTTAACGGCGAACGTTGAAAAATATGGGTTATGTCCAGTGTTACTTTTTAATTAAATATTACTACATTTTTTAACATAAGGGTTTTGTGCATACATTTTACGGCTTCGCTAGAGTTTTCTGAGTTTTATGTTTCAAGTCTCATAACGATCCGTTAATATTTACTCAAGTTATCGCAATTTATGTTTAACGCAATAATGATTTTGGTCGAAGAAATTTTTTTGTTTATAATTTTTATTTCGAATACTAACGATTCGATAAAAAAACTGCAAATAGAAAAGATGTGTGCCGTGATGTGCTTTACAAGGCTATATTTTTTAAAATACAGTTTAACAACATTTAACTTTCCAATATTTCTTACCGTTTGGACAATACTTTTTCGCAATTTCGAGCGCTAGTCCCCTTATTGCATCCGAGCCCTCAATTGTCTTGGTTAATAAATAAAATAAAACAAGACAAGACACCACTGAGACAAGAATGAAAAAGATTTTAATGCAATTTATACATATTTATTCAGTTTAGCAACACCAATTCGGAGAGCAGCGAAAAGTATTTTGAATAAAATATTTATTCGTATTAAATATTTATTTGTATAAAAATATATCTGCTTAATATTATTTAATACATTTTTTTCTTTGTATAAATAGCCATTGTGATAATTGGCGCAATTTGTGTATATCATTAGTTTTGTAAAGCTATTAATTTACGACAATGTTTTTAAATGAGATTCTTTTTGATGGGATTTTTCAAAAGACAGAAAGATTTGATACGGTAGTTTGCATTGGCATGAAACCGTGCTGCTCACTGCAGACCATATTCTTAATAAATGGCTTGATACTCTCAACAATTAAGCTCTCAATTTAGTAATGTAAGCTCTCAATTTAGTGATTCCTGAAAAATGAAATATAGAAAAAAGGAGAAAAAGAAAAATTTATAAAAGAACCAATAATATTGGGTGTAAATACTATAATAAAAATGTTAATAAATATTTCGAAAATAATATCGCAATATATAATCGTAATTAGCGCAGTACGTACATAGCTGCTGACTGTTGGTGGCGCACGACATTTATATATATCGTCATATCTTCTACAATTATTTATTAATCAGTGTGAAAATTGGTGAAAAACTTCCTTGTATATTAAGGAAAAACTTTGTCGCTGCAAGTTATCTGTACGTCAAAATTGCCTCGATACTTTTTAACGGCGAACGTTGAAAAACATGGGTTATGTCCTGTGTTACTTTGTAATTAAATATTACTACATATTTTAACATAAGGGTTTTATGCATACATTTTGCAGCTTCGTTAGAGTTTTCTGAGTTTTATGTTTCAAGTTTCATAACGATCCGTTAATATTTACTCAAGTTATCGCAATTTATGTTTAAAGAAATAATGATTTTGGTCGAAGAAATTTTTTTAGTTTATAATTTTTATTTCGAATACTAACGATTCGATAAAAAAACTGCAAATAGAAAAGATGTGTGCCGTGATGTGCTTTACAAGGCTATATTTTTTAAAATACAGTGTAACAATATTTAATTTTCCAATTTTTATTACATCCAACCCTTCAATTTATGAATATAATTTTACTAAGACGTCTGGTTAAGTTTTACAAACTTAATTAAAGCACACTCCTCTATGTACATAGATGCTACATATTTTATAAACGAAGGAAATATATTACGCGTAATATTTTAATTCTACCGGTAGCTCTGTTCAGACGGCTAGGCCACGAGCCGTGACGTCACGCGGCGTGCGATAAGAGCTGTGTATTGCCGCGCGCGGCCTGCCTTGTCTCCCCCCACCAAAGCCCATATTCGCCGAGGTACGTGACGGGACGCGGGGGTCATTCGTTCCGTGGACTTCGTCGAGTTAAGACGTTTCGATAGCTGCGTACGTAAATGGTACGCTTACATTATCTATCGTCACATAATTACTTCTATTCATTATTAGCCTTCTTCTTTACTCTCTATCGTCACTTGCTGCTGCTATTAATACACTTTCGTCCCGAAATTGATTAAATATCGCGAGAAAACTATTAGATATTCGTCACGTATTCCCTTCGTTGCCTTCGTGCCGATATTTCTGCACATTTAGTGCACACATATCGTGTCTCGGTATTCAAATACATTACTTTTCGGGCATATTTCAAGTTTATTTGTTGTTTAATTGCCTTACGAATGTTTTAATGCTTTTGTTTCAAACAGACGTTGAGGCGGAAATCGAAAGCAAAGGGCAGGCGACGCCATGACACTTGGCGGTTAATTTGAACGATGCTTGGATGGCGTCTGGTCATTCCTTGGGAAAAGAAGATGATAATACGTGTGGTATACGTATTTTTCTCATTATTTTATTGAATCATTGTTGGCTGTGATTGAATTATGATAAATTGAATACTTTTAATCAGATTTGTTTAAAAGTTTGAAAATGGCGTCTTTCGATGTTTATGAAATATTGGAATGATTGAATTCTATTGCATTTCGGTCGCATTTACGTAGAATTCAATGATATTTCAATGATTTTAAAGAATCTATCTCTACGACGCTGTTGTAATTGCATTTACGTTCGGTTTTGGATGCAAGTTTTATTCTTTATTTTATTCTTTTTTTTATTCTTTATATTCTTTATTCTTTATTGTATTCTAAATAACAAGGAGCGAAAGTCCTTTGGCTGATTTCACGACAAACAATATTTCCTCGTGACAAACACTCGATGAAACCACATCCACCCCACCCTCCTATCCTACTTATTTTTCAGAGATTGTGATCGCGTGCAATGCGGTCAAATAGAGTCAGTGTTTATGACGTACGAAGTTTTTCGTTTTGAAGAGCACAGTTGCTCATAGTAGAGTTTCGTTAACAATTTCGGGATACGCGAGAGTAGAGCCAGTGTTTTCTACGCAATTTATATTCTTTCACGAGCGTCGCGGCTCTGATTTTCGAATCGCGAGAATAGATTCAGTGCTTTGTTCGCCGATTATGATCTTTGGGGCGCGTTTGTAGTCTACTATTTCTTTTTTTTTTACTTTTGAAAGAGAAACTCGTTGTCGGAAATTAGAGTCAGTGCGTCAGCTGAAGAGGAGACTTGTGCGCAGAATATTAATGGAATGATGTAAGTATCTATGTATTTGATTTAATTCTTTTAAAATAGAGTTCATTCTTCAAAATTTTAGAAAGAAAACAATTTTAAACAAATTAATCTTTAGAATAGAATCACCAAGAAATCCAAAACTAACGAAACTTTTTATTATTTAGACATTATAAGAAATAACTTTTGTTAATTTTAATTTTTAACATTTCATTTTTCTAATTTTTTTCTTAAAATGTCTAAATGATAAAAAGTTTCGTTAGTTCTGAATTGCTTCGTGGTTCTATATTAGAGTTCAAACAGTCGTAACTTTAGAAAGAAATTATAATCGTGTTCTGTTCCTTGGTTACAGTTTGGGCGCAGCTGAGCAGCTTGATGACTTTTCCTGAGCAGTAGCAGGGGTGTAGGCGTCTTCGGCACCGGGGCACAGCGAAATGTGAGTGCGCATGCATTATGGTTCCTCTGGTCACTCAATCATGTCGTAGGACGTTTGGTCCGAATCGACACGAGTGACCGGTTGTATATTTAACGAGCATAATGACCACGGGTATGATAATCATGCCCGTGAATTGTAACATTTTTGTCTGTGTATGTATTTATTAGACGAGGCTAGGGTCTTCTTGTACGCCGCGCCTTTTCAATAGAATCACATTATAATCATAATTTCCAAGATAAACGGTTCCTAACGCGAATATTTATCATTGATCATACATTGATGTAGATATTTATTAAATAATTCGGAAGGTATTGGTACGAATATCAATACGACTGAATGCTAATTTTTATATAGCGAAGAAGTCTGATACTCTCAGACTCCACAGCTACGATCATTTTTATTTAATATGTAGTGGAACGATTATAATGACTTGAATTTCTTTTATTTTTCTGATACTACGTGTTCAAAAGTAACTTGATTTCTAAATGATGATAATATACATAAAAGTGTAATTCCTTTCTTAAAAAGGTCACTCGTTTGCGTACACAATAGAATAATTAATTTCCATGTGCAAGAAGACAATTAAAGGTGGGGAAATTTCAGATTCAAAGTAATTAGCATGAGATCACACTTTCTTGTTTTATGAAATTTACTTTGACGATGGAATAGCCCGTTTTAGATTCTTAAAGTAAATTCTTCGTGATTTAGATTGATTTTCTTAAACAATTCAATTATAGAGTCTTTCTTCTCGCTAAATGAATGTCGAGTAGAGTCCTTTTTCTTGATCTAAAGTAGAGTCCTTTCTTATTTATCTTCACTTTAAACTATTCACAAGTTGAAAGTCGAGCCACTTTGCTTAATAATGTAAAATAAAAGAATATTAGCCTGCTAGACAGTATAGAAACTAATGATATTTTCTAGTTGAGGATTTTCAGGATATCTTTCCGTACTCATTGCCTTTTAACTCATCCACGTGCCCAGGTGCTACTTGGGTGGGTGAAGGCAATGGGGCACGATGACTTTCTTTACTAAATAATTACATGTCGGCGGCTAGCATTGCGTTAGTGTATCGTGCACGCCGCATTTTCCACCTATGTGTGTGTGGTTAGGCGGTGGAATTTGCGTCGATGAAAGATTTTCATTAAAGACCATGATAACGAAACTATAATATTTCGATACCAATATATCATATTCCTTGTTGCACACGATGATCATTCTAGTAAATAATCTGGGAATATGATATTTAATCAATCTCGTACAATCAAACCAGATAGTAATAACGATTCATGTATGTACATAATATGTACAATGCACATTATCAAGTAATCCATTGTTTGAAATTGAAAATAGTTAATTGTTTTATAAATCATACTTATACGCAATGGTCACTGCCTTTGCTAGCCGATTTCAGTGAAAACTGGTACGTACTTATTAGAGTGTGATTGTGTGTGAGAGACTGTTTTGCCATTTTTTAAATATACATAGCTGTTAGGTAGGATGGGTAACTTAGCTGTTCGGTAGGATAGGTAACTTAGCTGTTGGGTGGGATGGGTAACCTAGCTGTTCGGGAGGATAGGTAACTTACCTTCTGGTACGAATGTGTGACTTAAATATAAGTAGGTAGGGCCGGGGCAGGTCATCGTATTCTCTGATCGCATGTTCCCCCCTGCGATGACCTGCTTTCAGGAAATTTGTGAGAAAAGTCGACGGCCAGACTAGCGCGAGTGGGGTATGCCCTCGCTTCTAGCCCCGCTATGTCGACTTTTTGACGCCAGTGGGACATTGCACATTGTCGCTGGTCGCGATCGGCAGGACGGGCTTGGGCACGCTATTAAGGGGGTACTCCACTGTGAACCGTCGAAAAATCAAGCTATTTTTAAAGATTTTTCCTCAGTAAATACAACATATAATGAAATAAATCTTTTTGGTATTTATTAAGCTGCTCTTATATTATACCAAAAAAATTAAAAAGAATATTTTCAATTTGTGTTACTTGTTTTTTTACAGCGTTAATATGACACTTAAACAAAAACGGTATATTCGTGGTGCAGGTGATTTCCCGGCTTAGACTGATCCAAAACTAAAAATTCTAAGAGATTCTTAATCTGTATAAGTGTTTCTATCGTCCGTTCCTCAATTAACAATTTTTTTCCGAAAAATAACCGAGATTTTTCTCGGGGAACATTCGAGAAACACCATTATTTGGAGAACTTTTTCCTTCAAACAGGTGTCATTTTGTTATTTTTCAACAAAAATTGTTAATTGAGCTACGGGCGATAGCGACACTCATACAGATTAAGAATGTTTTCGGATTTTTTGTTTCAGATAAGCCTAAGCCAGAAAATCACCTGTACCACGTTTTTGTTTAGTTGCCATATTGACGCTATGTAAAAAAACAAATAAAACAAATTAAAATATATTTTTAATTTTTTTTTATATAATATAAGAGTAGCTTTATAAACACCAAAAAGATTTATTTCATTATATGTTGTATTTACTGAGAAAAAAATCCGGTCACTGTGGAGTACCCCCTTAACTTTCAGAAGGGCGGACCGCCCGAAGCAAAGAAGTGGCCAAAGAGCCGAAGATAGCCCGGCCAGTAAAACGGCCACATCATGTGGGCAACCAAGAATGGCCCTGCATCCTCGGGTGCAGGGTCATTCTTCGTAGGTATTATTTTGCCATTATGCTCGTCGGTAGTTGTAGTAGTAGTAGTAGTAGTAGTTTGGTTGGCTATAGGCTGACCCATCGATACCCCCTCCCCTGAAATTGAGCACACCGCGTTGTCAATTAGGGTTGCGAAGAAGATTACGTGGTCAGTTAGTGTTGCGACTAAATGTTGAACACGGTTTGAATTAGTGTTGCGAATCGAGTATTCCCCGCGTTTGGTACCAGCATAGCGTTGCGAATAAATATCGAACGTGATTGCTTGTAGTGTTTCGAAAAAAGAGTCGCGATTGTTTTTGAGATTGTTCTTGTATTTTGAATTAAAGTTACCTACTAGAGTTTGATTTATAGCATTAATTTTGATTCATTGTATTCTTTTTATTAGAGTTGCGATGCGACTGATCGCGTTTTTTTAATTACTCGTCCTAGTTTGATTGTTAATATTTTTTTGAGTTAGTGTTGCGATGATGATTGATCGCGTTTGTAATTAGAGTTGCGACCCCCAGCCCCCACTGCCCCAAAACTGTCCTGGGACATGTCCAGAGACATGTTCCTGGGGAAAAAGAGTCCCGAGCAGCTGGATTTGCTGCGCATGGGACTCTACACAGCCTTTAGGAAGGCTGCAACGATTTAAAGTTAGAGTTGCGTATTACGAGACACAGGTGCATTGAATTTTTATTAGTGTTGCGAAAAATGAAACCACCCACGTGGTGGTTCTCTGTAGCTTCTTATACTTATTAGAGTAGTGTAGCTGCTTGAGAGTATTAAGTATAGTAGAATTTTCAGTAATGAAGCACCATTCGGGAATTTTGAAGTTGTTTGAGAAATTAGTGCTGCGAGTAGTCCAAAGTCCTAGTGACTATGCTCGGGAGTTGATTTCAGTCTGTAATAAGCTAGCGTTGCGAAAGAAATAAACGGTCCACTCACGGTTTTCTTGCATTAATGAGTGGACAATGATCAGCTGCCATTCTGGTTACTGATCAATTTTTCTAGCAGCCCTAAGTGGCTGCACCATCCTCCTTTTCCTGCCACCACTTACCCACTCTTGAATCGAGTGTTTGTCACTGGAAATATTGTTTTGAAAGTATATTCATATTTTGCAAAAAAATTGTTTCCTATTTTTTTTAGAATATTTTTAAATTTCAAGTTCCAATTTTCATGGAATGGCACTTGGAAAATTGTCAATGTGCTTAATATTATGAATATCAATTGCTAATTTGCGTAATTTGTTCTATTTCATGTATTTTGTCTATGGTTTTGCGTGATTTATTTTATGTCCTGTTTTATTGTGTTTATTTAATTTCCTTCCAGGCTGGTAAAAGTTTTTGATTACCTACTGTATATAAGGAATTATATACAGCACCTTAATGAATTATAGCACTTATAATGAATTATAGCACCTAATGTGCTTAATATTATGAATATCAATTGCTAATTTGCGTAATTTGTTCTATTTCATGTATTTTGTCTATGGTTTTGCGTGATTTATTTTATGTCCTGTTTTATTGTGTTTATTTAATTTCCTTCCAGGCTGGTAAAAGTTTTTGATTACCTACTGTATATAAGGAATTATATACAGCACCTTAATGAATTATAGCACTTATAATGAATTATAGCACTTAATGTGCTTAATATTATGAATATCAATTGCTAATTTGCGTAATTTGTTCTATCTCATGTATTTCGTTCATGGTTTGGCGTGATTTACTTTATGTCCTGTAGGCTGGTCTCACTACTACTAACATAACGTAGTTATACCTTCGCGGTGAAGAGACTTAATAAAATAATGTATTTAAAAATAAAAGTGATAGTGAAAAGTAATAGTGAAAATTGTTAGTGCAAAGTGATAGTGATAGTCAATATTAACGCGTGCTCATTGTTGCTACTTTCTGTATGAAAGTAACTTCGATTACTGTGCAGTAAAGTGCAATTATTCCAATCTTCAACATGCGCATAAAAGTTTTTGATTATCTACTAAAAATAGGATTTCAGGTTCATCATCCTTGAGAAACGAAATCTCATGGAATTTTTATTAATACTTTTGCGAATGTTTCAAATATTGCCCCTTTATTCTTTTCTTCATTCCCAATTAGTGCATAATTGAAGGGTTGGATGCAATAAGGCGCCTAGCGCTTGAAAATGTGAAAAAGTATTGTCCGATCGCTAAGAAAAATTGGAAAGTTAAATGTTGTTAAACTGTATTTTAAAAAATATAATGTTATAAAGCTCGTCTCGACACACATTTTTTCTATTTACAGTTTTTTTATCGAATCATTAGTATTCGAGATAAAAATTATAAACAAAAAAAATTTCTTCGACCAAAATCATTATTTCTTTAAACATAAATTGCGATAACTTGAATAAATATTAACGGATCGTTATGAGACTTGAAACATAAAACTCAGAAAATTCTAGCGAAGCCGTAAAATGTATGCACAAAACTCTTATGTTAAAAAATGTAGTAATATTTAATTAAAAAGTAACACTGGACATAACCCATGTTTTTCAACGTTCGCCGTTAAAAAGTATCGAGGCAATTTTGAGGTACATATAACTTGCAGCGACAAAGTTTTTCCTTAATATACAAGGAAGTTTTTCAAAAAATTTCACACTAATTAATAAATAATTGTAGAAGATATGACGAGGTATATAAATCTCGCGCGCGCCTCCATCAGTCAACCGCCACGTATAATGTGCTATTTAGCAGTTTTAGGCACTCGCGTCGACAGTTGGCGCCGTGCGAGAATTATATATATCGTCATATCTTCTACAATTATTTATTAATCAGTATGAAAATTCGTAAAAAACTTCCTTGTATATTAAGGAAAAACTTTGTCACTGCAAGCTATATGTACCTCAGAATTGACTCGATACTTTTTAACGGCGAACGTTGAAAACCATGGGTTATGTTCAGTATTAATTTTTAATTAAATATTATTATATTTTTTAACATAAGGGTTTCGTACATAAATTTTGCGGCTTCGCAAGAGATTTCTGAGCTTTATGTTTGAAGTCTCATAACGATCCGTTAATATTTACTCAAGTTATCGCAAGTTATGTTTAAAAAAATATTGATTTCGGTTGACGGATTTTTTTTTTGTTTATAATTTTTATCTCGAATACTAATGATTCGGTGAAAAACCTGTAAATAGAAAAAATATGTGCCGTGGCGAGCTTTACAACGCTATATTTTTTAAAATACAGTTTAACGACATTTAATTTTCCAATATTTCTTAGCGATTGAATAATACGTTTTCACATTTTCGAGCGCTAGTCCCCTTATTGTATCCAACCCTTCAATTATCATGGTAGAAATATACCAGAAAATTCTTCAAATTTAAAACAGAAAGAAACAAAAAATGTTTTAAATTCTGCTTAGTTTCATCGCGGTAGCTTTTTACAGAATAACTCCTTCTTTTGCCTGCTTGTGGAGCGATCAAGGATCGTTCTGCAATCATGCATCAGGGGGATCGATGGCAATGAAAATAAAATTTTGCATAAAAGGAGGGCGGATGGGCCGCGGTTAGGGCGGGTCTCCACTCGCAGCGCCTCCACGTGGTGAGACCTGGGAAATCTGTTATATTTGAAGTGTAATTACTAATCGTATCACAAGTAACATTGTAATTCAATTATTAATTACATGACAAGTAATACGAGCCGATTGGCTGCGATCACCTATTTCCGTTAATTTCTATTCCATTTGTCCAGATTCGATTCTAAATATTTCTCCTATAATTTCATTTTATTTCTCAAATAAAAAAATTCTAAAATGACTTTTGATATACATAATAATAAATATATAACCCATAACCATAAATTCAAACGACTTGAAATCAGCCACTCGCGATAAAGACAAAAAGCCGCTACGTTCGGGTCGCTAGTCGCTTCACGATTTCCGTAAATACATAAACACTACAAAATGTGTGAAATCCCCACAAATTACCTTATTTAAAAAAAGGTACAAAAAGAGCGCCAAGTATATAACCCCATTAAAAAGAATCCCATTTAAAAAAATTGTCGTAAATTAATACCCATCAAAAAGAATCCCATTTAAAAACATTGTCGTAAATTAATAGCTTCACAAAACTAATGATATACATAAATTGCGCCAATTATCACAATGGCTATTTTTACAAATAAAAAAATGTATTATATAATATTAAGGAGATATATTTTTATACAAATAAATATTTTAATACGAATAAATATTTTATTCAAAATACTTGGCGCTGCTCTCCGAATTGGTGTTGCTAAACTGAATAAATTTGTATAAATTGCATTAAAATCTTTTTCTTTCTTGTCTCAGTGGTGTCTTGTCTTGTTTTATTTTATTTATTAACCAAGACAATTAACCTTCTTTTGGTTTCGCAGCGCCAAGTCTTTTGAATAAAATATTTATTTGTATAAAAATATATCTCCTTAATATTATATAATACATTTTTTTATTTGTAAAAATAGCCATTGTGATAATTGGCGCAATTTATGTATATCATTAGATTTGTAAGGACCCCCTCGTATTTATAAGGATGTTGCGGGGGTACGCGCGGTAGCGGCCTTGACACATTTAATAAGTAGGTCACGGTAGGACTTCCGGGGTTTTTACAATCGGTATGTCTATTAATAGACATATTTCGTCGCAATTATCTTTCAGGTGTTTTTATGACTGTGTAACGGAGATACTCAACCCATAGAATGGATTTTGGTTGTTTTAACAGGAAATGGGTATTTGTGGTTTTGATTTGGAGGGTCGTAGAGAAGGGGTGAGACGTGGTCTCGATTTAAGAAGAGTTTGGGGGCGAGGGACTTGTTTAGATTTAGTTTGAGGAGGGAATTTGTGCCTCGTTGGGCGAATTAAGCGAAGGAGGTTTCGTACCGACCATCTTGAGATGGGGACCGCTAAGGTACATCATCAAGGTGATCAGCGATTGGGGAAAAGGGGTAAGAGTTGAGTTTGAAGGACTGTGGTGGAGTGATTTCGTGATTTATGATAGAAACTTTATAATAGGACCGCGCGAAAAATATTGGGACGTCACACAACACCAGTAAATTGTGCGTTAAAAATATTGAATCTCGTTTATTTTCGCTGAATTATTACCATTAGCATTTAAATTTCCTGCAACATTTCCTGATACATTATGTAGTCTCTACACTCGCTATAGCAAAAGGCCACTCTATTTCTATAAATAATAAGTTCTATGTTAAGTTGTATATAACTAAAATGTGGCTTTTATATTTATTTACAGATAATCTCAGCAGAAGATGATGCAGTGCGATCTACGTCAGAGAAAACAATTTATTGAAACATAGCATTATTATTATTATCTTAATTAAATGAGTTTATTCATATGCTTGCTTTATATCTGAAAATTCAAATTTTTAAATAAACCAATTCCACCAATCCCAATTATCTGATTTTATTTTATATAATTAGGATTCTTGGAATCCTAAGGATTCTTGGAATCCTTCGGACGAAAGCGAGAGCTTTCCTCTCGCTCGATCTTGGGTTTCCTTACTCGTCGGGCTTATAACGAGTGCGTGCTGTACATGAAAACAGACAATACAAGGCACGAAGCATTTTCCTTAAAAAGAAGTTCGTTTATTCATCATAATTTACTTCCTATAATATATTTACATTGAAGATTATTAAAGACTTGCATTCTTTATCCACATTCATCCCTCGATTATCGTGTCCATTCTCATTTTAAGAAACTTTCAATCTAATCACGAAAAAGTATCTTCAAACGCCCACTAGATTTTCTCCCTACTGAAGGAACAAGAAAAACAAGAAAAATCACTCAAATCTCTCACATTCACACTACGCAATCGCAAAGACCCCAAATTCATCTCCATCTGCCTAATGATACAATCTCAGGTTACAAAACTAGGCCTCATATTACAAAAATATCGCGTATCAATATCTCTTCAGACGAATCTACACTTCGATCATCTGAATCTAACAGCAAAGGGAAGAATTTCCATCTTCCATACTCCATACTTTCACATAATTCTATACCAACCGATCAATTCTCAGGTGGTTTGTGGCGACGAGACTTTGCTCGAGTGTGAGTGCGTTGGTTTCGGGCCGATCGTTGGCGTTTTACTGGAAGCTGGGCACAAAATCTGTTTGTAAGCCTCCCTGTAGAGCTTATTGGTGCCAGCATAGATGAAAGGGTTGACCACGGAGGAGGCCCATGCTAGGATCGAGGCGATCACGTGGAGAATCGGTATATTGATCTTGTCTTCGATCACGTTGGCCAGCATCAATGGCATGAAGCACAAAAGGAAGCAGAGGAATATCGTCAGCATTAGTCTGGTGACCCTCGAGTCCTCTCTGCGTTGAAAGCCGCCTGCTTTCCTTCTGGAGATACCTGCATGGGCCTCCAGGTTCTTCCTGCTCTTCCTCACGCGCCAATAAATGCACAGGTAGGAGACGCTGATGACCACGCAGGGTACGACGAACCCCAGCACGAACAGGAACTTCTTCGGGCTGGTGCCGTTCTTCTTAAGAATCGTGCAGGAGAAGGTGGTCGGCTCCAGGCCTAAAGTGCCCCAAAAGCCGAGCAGTGGCGGCAGCAGCAGGGAGAAACTCAGTGTCCAAATGACGATCAGCATCAGGATTATGCGCCGCGTTGTGTAAAGTTGAGCGTATATGTCTGATCTCGAAATGAGTATGTACCTGGAATGTGACGGAATTTATTAGTGGAATTTGACTGGATCTATTTTCTTGTTACTAGGGCTGTTCGAGTATGTGGTATTGGAAAGATCTGTGGGAATCTGGAGGGAGCTGAGAGTTTCATGGTTTGGTGAATGAATTTTAACCCTTCATTGACACACCTCTTTTTTCGATCAACTTTGACACACCTGGGTGGCTCACACCCAGAACAATTTTTGAACGAGTGCCATTCTCATCCAAAGAATCCAATTATTATGAAAAAATCATGGGTCGATTTCAAGGTCTCTAGAATGTATACCAATAACTTTTTTATTGAAATTTTATCATAGTTTTTGTAAAATAATTCTAGATTACCACATGTCGAGAAAAAACGAAGAAAATCGTAAAAAAATTGTAACTTTTACAAATTTCAATATTAAAAGCTAAAAATCTACAGAGTTGATGTTGGATATAATATTTTTGAAGAAAAAAAAATAGTTTGTAAGTCGGCTTTGAAAAAATATAAAAGGTTCAGAGCGTCAAAATCAGCTTATGGGTGGTTCACATCCAGAGTGTCAACGAAAGGTTAATGGAATTTCGTGTGAATGTAGAACATGTTGGTGCATACAAAATGTCACGTCCTGGGTGGTGGGTGATGGGGAAAAGGGCATGATTTCGATATTAAGAAATTTTAGGGAAGGGTGTTGTTTTGTTTTAAAGCTGTTGTACTTGAAGAAAATATAAAAATCGAAAAATTGATTTTTCAAAAATTTCTGGGTAGGCCTCCCCCCTTAGGAGAATGAAAAAGCACAGTAACTTTAAGGACTGATTTCACCCCTTGCATCGATACTCCAATATGTTCTACATTTACAAGAAGTTTCATTAAAATCAGAATTTTCGGATTGGGAATGTTACTTTAAGATAGGAATGCTTTTGAAAGACGTTGAAACATGAGGAATTCTTAAATAGAGTTTGCTAAACTCGTAGACATTTATAGTCAGCGCGGTACTGTGACATTGATAAATAATCGTTTGACTGAATGTTCTTCTCGATAATGTAATGCAAATAGATATTGATTGTAATTAAATACGGTATTAAGAGCAGCTGTTTGCCAATGAATTTATCGGAGGAGCATATGATACTATCAAGATGAGTAAGACGGTGATTAAGTTCCATAGAACACTGCTGAGTTTGCAATATCGATAGTACATTAGGTCAGCGTATTTTAATATAAACAAAATCGCGAGTGATGGCTATAAACGCGACAGTTCAGCAGTACGTTATCTTCTTTAAAAGTTACAAGAAGTTCTTTGAAACAAGCTACAAGCATTGAAACACTAGTTCCATATAAAAAAAGCAAACTGTTTAAATCCTTATGAGACTGAAAAATTCTAAGTTCACATAAATACGTGAAAATACAAACCGATTGATCGTAATCGCCACCATACTGAGCAAAGATACTGCGACGTTCCCGTAAAAGAAGAGCGGGAATATTTTGCATAGTGTTTCGCCCAGCACCCACGCCTCGTTGAAATATCTGCTCGCTGTTAGTGGCAAATTCACCGCAGAGAAAATCAAGTCCGAAATACTGAGACTTATCACGAAGGCAGTGGTTGCGTGTCGTCTCAGTCTTGTGTATTTTAACAGTGCAATTACTGTTACCAAATTACCTGAAATTTAAAAAACACACTCACAATCTTTGAAATTGTCGTAGGTCGAACTATTTTAATAGAAATTGGTGTCAGTGAAAAGTCAAGCTTTTATGTAACAAATTCATATTTCATTAATAGATTCTTTTTAGTTGAAAATACATGGTTTTTGGTAATATCATTTTTCTTCAAATTCTCTTTTCATGTAGGATTTATGAAATTATTAATTCGAAAAAAATGGTAGTTAGAAAATGGAAATTGATTAAAGTTTGGTAAAATAATCGAGCAATTCTTGTAATTATACAGAGAGTATCGCATGTCAGTCCCATCAGAGAAATGGGCAAGTGAATAATTAAAAATGAAGGAATTAATCATTCTATATAATTCCTGACACCCTCTGGCATAAATTAAGGACGTTAATGGCCATAACTCGAGAAAGGCTAGCCATGGGTCAACAAGAACTTAACATGACCATAGAATTCGAGCGTTCAATTAAGGTTCCAACTATTCTGAAAGCACAATGCATCTTCTTGGCACACTGAATCTTTGTGAAACGGAATTTTCTTAATCTTTACATTAAACCTAACTAATAACTTTTCAAAACTTTTATTTTCTGTATGTTTGTAACATTACTATTCAATTTTATCTTTTTTCTGAAATAATTTTATCTAGTTTATTTTTAAACAATTATACTTAATTTTGTAATTGTGCTGTGCTTCCTCAACCTCGTTACAACTGCTTGCACTCCCTGTACTGTTTATCATTTTAAAAAATCTCACTTTATATATAGAGCGCAGTTTATTGAATATTGAAAGTAAATTTTACCTGCGACTCCAACGATGCTGAAAATTATCGCGCAAACAGCCGCTGCGATGGTAACTGCTCGAGGAAAGTGCTTCAGACTCTCACCTCCCAACGCGACACCGAAAATCGTGCCATTTGTCACAGGGCTGTCCATTTTTTATCGTATTTATGCGCTCCTTCGTAGTGGCGTGGTCCCGTAAAGTGAAATGCAAAACGGAGTAAATGCGCTTTTAAGAAAAGAAAATGACGTCGTTAAGGAACACCTGCATTTAATACCGTCGATATACTCGCGACATCATTTTTGTATTATGTGGACCGTTTCAACTATTTAGCAATATTCATTGGACGAACATAATGTTCTTGAGTGACGCGTTTTAAAAACAGCTTACAAGCAGCAAAGATTACGGAATCAATTATGGAAATTGTCACAGTACAGATTTTGCAATCATTTAGTACAAAACGCGTAAAATTGGAGTTAAAAACAGTGTCGCAAAATATACTTACGATATTCTTTTGGTATCGCTCATTATGCCTTCGATTGAAATCGAGACTTATTTGCAACTCCTTTGTCTTCCATATTCCCAAATTTCGTTGCACCAAGGATAGTCATTCGAAATATAATTAATTCTAAATTAAGTATACTCTGAATTTTACAGGGAATATTTTCCTTCTTCTACTCGAGCATTTCATTAGACTGGCAACAGATTTGGAAATCAAATGTTTTCTGCTCCAGCACTTTCTGAGGATCTTCGTTTCTTCCATGAAAGGTTTTCTTCATCGACGTCTAAAACAAAATAAGAAAGCGATTAGATAAAGGTATGAAATTAATCATCCATGATTTATGCAGATCGAAATCTTGGTACACGCATTAATTAAACCGAGAATAACTCTAATGTGCAAATAATAACATCCTCTCCAGTTCTCTTTAAAAATTAATCATTCCCAAGGGTGCCATTATCACGACACCACAATCACCGAGTAATTCAGTAAATTTCTGTTTAAATAAAACAGTAAACAACACTTTCTCCTTCGTTTCGATACAAATTCAGTAACATATCACTGTTTTGATAATTTGAAAAATATAAAAACAAGGGGTCTTACACTTCAAAGAATCTTTAAATCAATTCCACGATCGCTACAGTAGCAATGTACTTTTACGAATAAATTATCCGACAATATGTTATAAGATATATTATTCCGATAAGCCGATCGGACACAACATTACGCAAACTTCTGTTATTCAACGGAGCAAGCAGTTCTCGATTCTCACGCGTCCGACGACGATCGTCGCTCCGACGAGGCTCGGCAGCGTCTGCGACGATTAAATACACGGGGGGCTCCTTATCCGACGAGCCACTTGAATTCGCTCTTCGTTTCTTCGTTTTGTCTGTTCGTTAGTGGCCACTCGCTCTATCCGTATCTTCCTCCGATTTTCTTGCCTTTGATCTCTGCACGTGGAAAAAACGGGACGACAATCCTTTTCTCCCGTCCGAAGAAAGATGGTCCCTTTCGCGTCCAAGAAGCTAACGAAGAACTTCTTGCGACGATGCTCTGTGGGAACTATCTAATGCCCTGTGAACTTCGACCTTGCTTATTGAAAGTAATTGATTTTTACCGCTTTCTTAAGAATATCGGTCTTTCTTGACACTAGCCTCTTTATCTCGCAAAGGCTTTCTTCACCTCCACAAAAAAAAAATCTCCCTATCGAAGACGCGTTTCGAAACCATTGAAGTTTCAATTAGGGGAATTCGTGGGTTACTATCTCACTGTCGACTTATCGTTTCGATTAGTGACGTTGCATGCATTGTCCGTTGCATTTCTTCTTTTATGCATCGTTGAGCATTGGCCGGTGCAGAAATTGAATTAATCCAATCGCGATATTTAGTCTGTGACTTCGCCATTAAATTGTAGTAAATCCTCACAGTTAACAGTGCACAAGCTTACGTGCTTTCTTCAATTAGATAGCAATGAACTTATTCGATAACATTTCCTTTCACCACTTCCCCTCTCTGACATATAAATCCCCCTTTTCTCCTCTCTATTCTCCCCTTACTCCCCTTAAGTCATCAAGCTTCTGCATAATAGACCACCGCGAACAATCTTAAGAAAACTTATCACTCGAAGCTCCTCTCTTCTTCTCTATTTTTCTTCCTTGTATCAAGATCGTGTCAGAGTTGCGCGTCTCTGTTAAAAAATAACTCGAAGGAGAGTACTTCATTTCACACTCGATCACTGTGCAATGCCTCGCGAATAACCAACGCGTGTCTTTCCTACGGTATCTCGATATTGCTTCGAAAAACTTGCGCCTCGAACACTCTGGCCCTCGAGTCTCTTCCACCGCGTTTCTTCTGACACTCTCGAGGAAGTCCGACGCGGGGCAAGAACTGTTCGCAGACTCTTCTGGCCTGGCTAGCGCGCAACGAGCGCTCTTCAGGGACTGACGGCCTCCGACGATGTATAACTCCCCTTTTGCGACGAGCACACGAGGCCTCCTTATCTGCCACTTCTTGATTTAACTCTCTCGCTAGCTCCGCCGTCCTCTGCCCTTTTTTTTTCTGCTGTTTCGTGCACAGCCACCCGCCGTTTGATCTGGTTTGCCCAAGCACCACTGCCGCCGTGGAATCGTAATTAATTAATCTCTTCGGAGATGATTGTTAGGCTGACGAGTATCGTTCGAGTGCTGTCGAGTGAAATGATAGCCTGTTGGTGCCTGCAGCGCGGTGAGAATTTTCAGGTCCTTTGATAGCTTCCTGCCTCTCATTAGTGCCCCGTTTGTCTCGCGCATTTATTTCTTACTCTCCATGGACAACTTTGAAAGCATTGATAAAGTACGGCCTGCAGCTTGTTCCTGTGGTTTATGCAGCGGAGTAGGAAGTTGTAGTAAATGTAATCGGTAGTTGGTAAGGTTCAGATTCTATGGAACTTTAATTTGTTGCTAGAAGAATACGTGATTAAATGTTTTTATAGTGCGCTGTTTTTTTTTTAAGCTTGATTCATACAGTGGATATAATTATCTTGTGATTCACGATTCCAGTTCGCTAAAAATCGAAACAGTGACTGATAAAAACCGCTCCTATGTTGATTTTAGAGATTCTGGAGATAATTTATTTGCAAAAAATAATTCGAATGGTTCCTTATATTTATACAGTTTTATCAGAATAAAGTACCCGAAGTATCGACCATAAATCTTCCACAAAATTTCTCGCGGTGTTCACATATTCTTTAATTTAAAAAACAAAATAGTGTTCCTAATTTCTGCGCAAACATCGTCATTCTAATTTTCAAAGAAACCACTGACACCACTAGCACATCATTGCACTGGAATCTATCGCTCACCTCGTCAGAAGTCACGCTATGACTTCTCGCTGTTGATGGAGAGTATCGATTCGATGCTCAATACTTAGGCTCAGGAAAAATTGTTAAAACTTCTCTACCACAAATTCTTAAAAAATTATTGCTTTCAAAATTCAATGTTTCACTCGAATGTTTCTGCTGAGAATTTCTTATAAAATGCAGGATGCAGCTCGACCTCACCTTTCCGCGCGGTTCGTTCCCCGCGGCGCGCACTTCTCGTACTGACGACTGTTCTTCACGGTTTGGTGGTGGAGACCATGCTGAAAATGGTCGAAGGCCCGGTGGTGGAAGCATCGTTGGCACGCGCTCGAATTAACACTGTCAACAGGGTGCAATAGGGTAGCGCAAATATCGATACGTTCGAACGTTTCCATCGTGCTATGGTCTATTAACTCTTCGATTAAGTAGGATCTGCAATTATTAGGGTGCTTGAGTCATTTCTGATATTAACGTTACTTGTACTATAAGTAACACAATATTAGCTTTAATTTTTATTTTGGAAATTATTGGATTCATGTTTAATATTTCTTTCACAATACGATTACCTAGGTATTCATTTTTTATTTTATAAATCAGTTGAATAACACAATATTAACTGTAATTTTTATTTTTTAAATTAATTAGAAATTCATATTTAGTATTTATTTCACAGTGCGATTGGGGATTCATTTCTTATTTTATAAATCAGCTGGATAATTGATTTTAATTTCATTTTATAATGCAGTTAGGAAGAAATTTATTTGGATTTGAAATCTTGCTTTGCACAAACAATATTGATGCTACTAATAACGATAATGAAATGCTGTTGAATTATTTAGTAGAAGTAGTTGGAGTCGTACAGTATATTCAGTTATACCAGGACGTTTTCATAAATAATTTCAATGCAAGTCAACCCCCCTGTCGATGGTAAATTGAAAAGACAGCCATAGAGTACGACTTTCCGCAGTGTAGGCCAGCTGTCGGTGGACTCTGCACAAAGCCGAAACGAACGGTCCAACAAACAACACTCGCCCTCCGCGCCCCTTTCCATCCCTTCGATACGTTTCACCTGGCTTCCTACCCCGCGATTAAAAGTAATCTTGAGGAATGAACGTTGGGATCAGACCTCGAGACAGAGAATTTTTCTCTCACAGAAAACGAAGGTGATATCTCCATTTCCTTCCGTTATTTGTTCTTGCAACTTTTGTTTACCTTGAACTACAGGTTCTCCCAAAATCGCGTGGTAAAATTCGGCGGGTATTCTTCTTGACAAAGTAAATCGAAAAATATACCATTACACTTTCAAATGCACCAGTCAATTTTTAAAAGTGACTGAACTCGTGTTCTTCCCGTGCAGCAGTAGAATTTTCCACCTTTAAACGGCTAATATGTTAATATTTCAAAATTACGATGAAACGTCTTCTTAGAAATATTTTTCTACATACTATTCTTACTCTTACTTTTTATTCCTTTCCACTACTCCAATCGTGTTTCACATTCGCATAGAATATTTTTCCGATTGGAATTTCGAATTTATTCCCTTATTCCCAAAGAGTATCACAAAAACACCCAGGAGAACCTTAACAAAATGCTCGAATACCTAGAAAGGGCGTCCAATGGGCTATTTTGCATAAGCAACCCCGATTAGACCGGTTGAAGTAACCTGCCCAAGTGAAGGAACGCACCGTGAGAAGAAGAGTATTCTTTGACCGTTTGCAGGACAACAGAGCTTAAACATTTCCTGGGGCGAGGGGTTCACGTAATCAGACTGTGCACACAGGGGACCTTTTGCCTCGGCCCTTACCTATCGTTACGGCAATATTTCATATTTCCGAAGAAGAATTCATCTCGTTATCTTGGCTGTCCCTTCGAAAATAATTTTCGATTTACACGGGCCCGCGGTAGTTTACGACGATACAGGCCATTCTTGGCATCTGTAAACAGTCGGGCCGTAGCAGTAGATTTTAAAACATCGTAAACGTCTCTTTACCTACCAAACTTTTCACCACCTCCCAAATCGATTTTTTAAAAAAATTTAAAAATTTTTTATCAATAGAGGGAACATTTTCATTTGAAATATTAAAGGGAAAATGTAACATTATTTTTGAGTGGAAGAAGGAAGTATTCTGTATTCAGTTTTACCTTCATTATAAATGGGAAATAATATTTAGGTACATCCTCAGGATAAAATTAAACATTTAGATATAATAGTGTCAAGAGGAAACTTCTATCGTTCATATTTATTCCTGATAAGCTATCTAGGGTAGAAGCATAGGAAACAGTCATGCTCTTATAAAAATTCCGTCTAATTAATTTCTATACTTAACAGCAGGAAATTGATTGTAACCTGAGAAATACTATAGATTACGATTTACATATCTCTTCTATGTGATACAATTAATATAGAACAGAATATTAATAGCAGACCTGCTGGTATAATTCAGATACATATAGTAGCTTATTATTTCATCGTTGTTTCATATTTAGTTGAATGATTACGTCGACTTTGTGGAACAGAATTAGAAGATAAAAAAGATGCTTACTACTTCACTGTAATTAGCAATTTCCTCTGCGACAACAATTGTAGTTTTACATTTGCATTTCAACCGGAAAGGCTAAGATTCTGGCTGAGCAAAAAGCCGATTAGTGCCCATAGATAGTCATAATCTTCGACCAATAAAAACGATCGATGGCAATAAATCTTGGAAGGCAGTTCAGACAACGATAAGGGCTGTGAATTGTGCATTGAAAAACGTACTCTTTGGCGGCGATAAATGACTACGAGGATGAGATACACTTCTCCAGCTTGTACCTCCATTTATATAATCCATTGCAATTTTAAAAATGATCGTGAGTCGCAAACAGAGCGCTAAAAGCACCAGAAACATTCAATACAACAGATCATATTTGAAACGTGATAAAAGAATGGCGAAATTTAAGTGGAGAATAATTGATGCGAAAAAGAAAATAAGTGGTTTTAAAAGGAGCAATTTCGATGTTTAGAGGATTCTTTTTAAAAGATATCTATCTAATAAGGACTGTGCTTATTCCTATCGTTTTAAGTTATATTTCAAATTTCGTCCCTCCACTTTCTGTGGACCTCTTTGAAAATTTTTATTTACATTTATCTATATTTTTGGTTTTACCAAAGTTCTCTTACAGTCACTCTTTCATTCGTTCAAGTTTCTAATCCTAATGGCAGAGTGGAAGGGTGGACAACCACTGCTGTGTGTTCTGAATGAACTCATTATGCATAGACCCGGGAGCCCATACACCATTTCGATTCAACAGTGCTGTCTATTCACGAAATCCTACGGCGTCTGAACTCGATTTTAAAAGCCAAAAGGGCACGACTTAAGGGCGAGGCGCGTCGAAATAATAAATAAAAAAGTTCCATATGTAAGAGCAGGGATCTTCAACTGCGATGCTGTTCGAAAGCTTCCTCTACCAATACAAAGAAACTAAACTTTTCCCTTTTCAATTTCATTTTCAACTTAACACACTTGATTTCTCCATAGACCTGATTACAGTTTTTCCTAGTTAATTATATTTCGTCGTCCTCTTGCTAAATTTTAAAAGTATCAAAGTAACCAGCATAATAATAATAATAATAATACGTCTTTAATAATTGGGCTTACCCCCTTATGCAATAACTAAGAATAACTGAAACTTCGTTTCAAAAAAGTTCTCTGCAAAAACATTTCACGACTTCTTCAAGCATCATCAATATTTCACTATCACGAAAAAAGAATAAAAAAATAAATCAATATCACATTCTTTCAAGACCCTTTCTTTTTCAATATCACGACCAACTGTATTATTTAATGCACTCTACCTACGTATTATTATTCGTATAACTGACCTGATAATATATGGTTGTCTCTATTTACGCGCACAGGTAAGCTGCAGGTACGTACTCATAACAAAAATAGTTGTTAATAATTCTCATAAAAAAAAAAGAAACTCTTCGCTTGTTTTTGAAATCGCAATTACATTTTGTCGTGGGCTCTCTATAAAATTATTAGACTTATTTATAGATTAATCGGTTTGAAGCTCCCTGTGCGATTTGTCACAGTTACTGGTTCAGGAAGTTTGGGTAGTGACAGGACACGTTGTCCAGATACATATTTGACAAGGGCTCACAAAATGGAGGGGCGCACGTGTAGATAGGAACCAGACTCTACGATAATAAACTATAAATACTATTTTTATAAAGGAGCCGTGTTACAGGAGATGTTTCCACTGAAACTAAATAAGCCTCGGCTGAGAAATTTCTTGCTTAATGCAACGCGTTTTTTAATGAATGTAAAATACTGAACAGTGTCATTTTTTCTGGTACCGAATAAGATACTTTCATTTGCAAAAGTGGACTTTTGTAGTGGAAAAATATTATTTATTTTTCCATTATTTTAGGAGAATAGATTTGTAATTTGTACAAAATTTTGATTATTATTGGCTTTCTGTGGCAGATTATGTTTGAAATAAAAGTTAATATTTTATTTTAACTTCCATAGAATATAAAATATTCTACTGCTGTGCTTACAAATCTTCGACATAAGTTCTTGATTTTTAATGGAATGAAATTAAAGCTAATCATAGGGAGAAATATTTTCTATGGAAACCGTACATTTCACAAGTGTTTTATCGCTTACCGTATTTCCGGCGAGTTCCTCCCGTCTTTTAACCAACGATAAAACGAGCACGCTAAGAAAATATTCTTATCATACTCAAACTCATAGAGTTTCATTTTTTCAATCGTCAAAAAATGATCGTTTTGCGTTGGATAACATTCTTTTTCACACAATTTTTTCAGCGGAATTTCAATTTCTGCTCCAATATTACTGCGACTATTATTACGACTGACAGTAATCTTAAAACTCATAATTAATTTGATGATACTTCTTTATGAATATTAAATTATCATTAGTTTGAAAAATAAAATTTTATCTCATCCATACCACAAAATAAAACGTATCATTAAACATATATTTATTTCTATATATACCAATTTCAAAAATATCAAGAACAATTCAAGTCATTCGAGATCATTTTTTAATTAATTCACCATTCAAGTAGGATCGTAAGACATAATTACCTGATTATTAGCTTCTTCTAAATTTTATTTATTTCTTTATTATATAATTCTCTATCGTCGTACAAACATAACTATTTCTTAAATATAATTAAAAATCGTTTTGGTTTAATTAATAGCGTCGTTCCATTCTTCGCCCGTAATAAAGGCTGGTGATTGATAATGGGTCAGCGCTAACAATATCAATGCGTCGATTATGACTCTAAAATATCGATTTATAAATAACTACAATCCTTTTTATCAAAAAATTCTCTTTTTTTCGCGTTTCCAACAACTTGTTTTTCTTGCTACCAATCTTTAGACTTCTTCACTCTCGAAATTATGTACTTTTTTATTACAAAATATCTTAGAGTCTACATAAATTTTTCTTGCTGAAATGATCGTGTAATAAATGTTAAATTAATCTGTGCACATGTACAATTTTTTACACCTGTACGTGTATACTTAAAGACATATAAAGTTCATATTAAAAACATTTTTGTTGAACAATATGACGCGTAAATTTCCTTCGAGTTCTCAGTGGTAGACTTTCTTACCACCTCGTAGAAATAGATATATATTTTTGGTCTTCGCCCTTCGACATTCGTGTAAAATGTAATTATTAAAAAACGCTTGTAAGCAGGAAGAAATGCAATTCATGATTTAGTGGTATATTTACACAAACTATTAAAGATAAAAATTCTATGTCTAACTATTGCACCGTGTTCAGCAAAATCCTATTTATATTCGAAACGCAAGTATATCGCATAAGTACAAAAACTTATTCTGTGACGTGTGTATGGTCGAATCTATCTGTGCGTCTTAAATCTGCACTACAACTAGTTCAGTCATTTTCTTTGAGTAATATTCGGTTGATTTCAGTGTTAAATTGGATGAAAATCCTTCCTTAATCATGTAAATTGTTGACTCGTGATCAAATTAGACTGTCGAGAACTTGAAGCCTCTTTCAAATCGAACTTTCGAAATTGAATTAATTATCATTACAGTAAGTAAATAGTAACTCGTTACTGGGAAGAGATAGGTAATCACATGTTTGAGTTTAAATCATTAGGCTACCAATTAAATATTTTATTGGAATTGGTATTCCAGCTCTGTCTATCAACAACTGATTGTAAATATTCTAAGGACTGTCATGATGAGAGTTGTTCAAATTTTTAATGACGTCCTATTAAAGTTGTCTCATGAATTAAACGACATGTAGTACTCGAGATGGAAAGGCATTCATGTTCTTATCAATCAGCTTTGACCACACATCTCTGACTCATCAGATCAATGATACTCTCCGCATACTTCTCCCTGACTTCCCCAGAGAGAGGTTCTCAAAGTAAGAATCGCACTCGCGCATTCTTACTTCTGCCATGGTATAAAAATATTCGAAAGCTTTTTCTTATAAATTCTAACAAGTATCAACGTCTCAGCTATCTGTATCATTAAACAATTACGAATGAACGTGCATGTTAAATTGTATGCATTTCTCAGTTCGTCTTATAAGGCTTGGTCCTCTGTAATAAATGCAGAAATGAATGTTTATTAAAAATGGTCCACTAGACTTTCAAAATATATATAAACACGTGTAGGCACATGATACGTCTCTAACAATTAAATGGCCCCTTCATTAACAATTATGGCACTGAAAAATAAGATGCTTTCCAGAATAATGTGATAAAATTCGATAAGTATTTACGAGTTTTAAAAGTCTCGTTGAAGTACCATTACAATGGAAATCATTTTCTAAACATTCATGAAAATGAATTCAAATGTGATAATATTCATCGATATTTACAGTTGAAGAAAAAAGCATTCCAGCATGTGGGCCTTTTAAACCACAGAACCACCGGATACATTAGTTAAGCGCTTCGAGAGCAAAGGATTAATAGAAGAAGAAAATGTTGCTCTGAGTATAAAACCGATACAGGATAAATGGTCCATGAAAAAAAGAGCACCGTGTCAAACTGCATGTCGTAAAGAACGGTCTCGAGAACTTTGACCAACGGTTACCTCAAGCTTTCAAGAGGTGCACTGTCTGTACTGCTGCGCCTTCTGCGCGATCTCCCCCAGGTGCTTCTCCATCTCAACTGTCAGAGAGTCGACCTCGGTCATCAGGTCGAACAGCATCTTCTCGTTGTCCTTGTAGACGCTCTCCATGCCGTCGAGGTCCTTGAATTTAGTCGACGTGTCGGCCGTCAGCTCGGACGCCCTTTGCAGAAGCTTCTTCGCCTTCTGAATATTACCCTTGCTCTTGTTCACCCTCGAGTCCAGTGACTCGTCCACTCGCCTGTACTCCTCGGCAAGTCTCTTCGTCTTCGTGTCAACGTTCTGCGCTTCGTCGGCCACCTTACGAGCTTGCACATCGATCTCCTGCTCCAGAACGAATTTGTTCCTCAGCGACTGCGACTGCAGCTGCTTGAGACGAACGTCCAAGGCGTCCACGGTTTCTGTGGTGCTGTTTGCTTGCATCTGAGCCCCTCTGGTCACCTCTGCGATCTCCTCCAGGTCCTTCTCCGACCTCTTCACGTCACGTTCCGCCTGGTCGATCGCCGACTGCGCCAAATTCTGAGCCTTCTGAGCGTCGCTCAAGAGGACCACCACTTTGTTGGCCAAAGTCTGTTCCTCGATTGCGTCTTCCTTTACCTCGTTCGCTTTGTCCTTCAACACCTCGGCCAGGCGAAGATCTTCCCTGGTGTCTGCGAGGATCTTCTCCGAATCGGTCAAAGAGCCTACGATGCTCTTTATACGATCAGCTAATTCCGTGATCTCGTCAGGCTTCAGCTGAATGTTCTTAGCGAGCACCCCCTGCGCCAGGTCCCTGACCATGGCTGGAGTCGGTTGTTCCTCGTCCAACGTGTTTCGAATACGCTTGTTTATGTCGGAGAGATCCTTCGTTACGTCGTCAGACAGGTTTCGAGCTTTCCAGGCGAAATTGAAAGCATCCTGGGCATTGGACCGGGCTGCAGTTGCGTCCCTTCTCACTTGGATCATCTGAAAACAGAGAACAGAGAATGGGTCACTGTGAATTAACATTAATTTGGTAACTTTAGCAGTTTCACTCCTCTGGTATTGATGAATACCGTTCGTTAAAATAATTTCCTACCATTACCACAACTTACAAGGGAAGTTTGGTTATCAGAAAAAAATTTAAGACCGTATAGGTTTGTGGAGGACCTTAACAGAAGTATCAAACAATTTTTCGATTGTGCCTATATAGTTTCGGTGCTTCAGGGTGAAAACGTCCCTTAAAGGTTTAAGGTAATGGGTGAAAACACCCCCTTAAATGTGTGATCTCCTACTTTCTTGTATATCTCGAGAACTATAGTGGATATAACAAAATGATTACAATGAAAATTGAACGGCTTTTTATGCTCTATAAGACTGTGCAATCGAATTGTTTAAAATTTGCAGTTTAAATAAAAAACGTTCCCCGTTACAAACTTAAAAAAATTCGATTACATAGTGTTGCATTAAATTTTCATTGTAATCATTTTTTTTATGTCTAGGTACTATACTTTTCAAGATACACAGGAAAGTAGGGTGTCACACATTAACCTTTAAGGGGTGTTTTCACCCTAAAGAAATATTGCCTAATACTTCTATTCGGGTCCACTACAAAGAAGCAATGTTTAAAAAAAAGTCAGAATGTTCAGATAACCGAACTTCCTTTGTTACAACAGACAAAATGCTATTCTACGATTTTTGAAGGCTAATAGTGCCACTGAAACATAAGTTTGTGGAAGAAGAGGCCATTATCAACCCTCTTACAAGCGCTGGAAAGTAGATCTGAAACTTCTAGAAAGTACTCAGGGAACTTACATTGCGCAACAACTGTTCAGCCTCGTCCTTGTGGGTCTTGATCTTAGTAGCCTGTTTCTTAGCCACGTCCAGGGCTTGATTGGCCTTGGAAACAGCACCCGCGTCGCAAGACAATCCTCCACAAAATCCGCAGCCAGCTCCGCCGCACACGCTGCTGCAATCCGTCACATTGTCCCCGCACATCTCGAGGTTCAGTTTAGGCATGATCCCGTTGAACGTCTTCAGTTTCTCGTTTATCTTGCCCAGGGACTCCCTGTTCCTTTCCTGGGCGTCATCCACGGAACCGCGATTCTTGGCCAGCAGACTTTCCGTGTGCTTAGCGAACCTCTCCGCATCCGCAAGTACGTTACTGGTGTCGTTAGCCATTTTCTCCGCCTGCCTCGACTGCTCAGCCATCTGCTGCGTCACGTTCAGGGCACCCTGCACGTTCTCCTCCTGCAGCCTGGTCGCGTTCTCTTTGAGGTCTGCAGCGGTCTGGTGCAAGTTATTCGTCCTGTTCTTGAGATTCTTGAGCGCGGCGTCGCCCAGATTCACCCTCTGGCTGACGTTTTCCAGAAGATTGTTCACTTCCTCCAATTGCTTCGTGGACGCGGATACGTTCTTGTTCAGCTCGATGGCTAGGTCGTTCAGCTCGTCCAAGTCCTGGCTTCTGATAGAAGCGTTGCTGATCAATGCTTTTACTTGGTCCAGCGACTTCACCATGTCGTCGAACTCTTGACTGTAAACGCCTGTTGTTCCGACTTTCTGGATCCTTGACGCCTCCTCGATCACCAGGTTCGTTTTATTTCTCAAGCCGGTTAGAGTGAGATCCCAGTTATCGAAACACTCCCCGCAGGGGCTGCACTGAGGAGCGCTCCCGTAGAAGCCGCGATAACATTGATCACATTTCTCGCCGCCGATTCCCTTTCTGCAGAGGCACATGCCAGTGTCCCTGTCGCATTGCTGGCTGGAGGAACCAATCAGGTCGCACTCGCAAGGGCGGCATTCGATGTTTGGATTGCCCCAGTAGTTGGTCTGACACTCGTTGCACTGCCTGCCGCCGAAACCTGGCTTGCATTCACAAGTTCCGTCGAATGGATTGCATCTGTTTAAGAAAAGACAGATAAGAATCGCTTGAAATCAGAACATACAAGTGAAGGCAACTCGACAATTGAAAAAGAGTGAGACTTCGCAGAAATGTAGTTCAAGTGATGCACACACCGTAACCACTTTTTGTTTCGGTAATGAAACCCCCTCGAAGAAATTGAGAGTTTTTATATTAGTACCGTGAATATCTGCGAAACCATAAAAGGTATTGAAAATAAGTTTAATTCAGCGTTTTATGTTTTTTGATATCTTACAATATGACGACAAAGAATATTCGAAAAAAGTGGCGATGGCAATAAATTTTGGCAAAATTAATTTGTTGAAACTTAAAATTTGCGTTAAATGAATACGTCACTCGAAGACCACTTGTTCTATGAAGAGGATAATTTAAGGGGTTACATAGCCTTGACAGGTCAGAAAATAGGGACATTTTTATGATTTCTTTTTTATGTAAAGAAACATCGAACTTAAAAATCAAGATATACACCTTGTTTTGTATAAATTAAGCTGTATTCCCTTCAAAAAGAAATTTTACAGCTTAATCTTCAAAATATCTTGACCATCAAAAGATTTTTTTAACAACTATCGATATATTCCATTTCCTTATTGTCTGACGAATTGACCGAGAAAAAAATTGTTTAGATCGGTGCCATAGCAGCCCCTTCCCTCAAGGACTCTTTATAGTTACAGCATTTGCGATACCGTAAATATCTCAGATATTAGTGGACCGATTTGAATAAAATTTTGCGCAAATATTCTTAAGATTAACAATCTAGTACTTGTCGAGACGATTTTTCGATTAGCGTCTGGCTTTGTTTTTTATATAACAAAAGAAGATGAAAACTTAGGTCGAACATCACATGCTTTACTTTGAATAGCTACATCTTTCAAAAAATAAATTATTTCAAAATCCGCATCAACAAGTACTAAATTATAATCTTAAGAACATTCGTGCAAAAGTTTATTCAAACCGGTGTAGTAATCTCTTAAATACTTTTGGTACCGCAAACGCTGTAACTATGAGGAGATCTTTAGAGGTGAGCCTGATATGGCATCATTTCTTAAGATATCAAATATCTTTTTGAAGAAAATACAGCTTAATTTATACATAACAAGGTGTATATGTTAGAAACACCTTTTGAAGGGGTTGTAAGACGCTCGCCCCAGGACTGTTCTGGGTTAAGGACTGAGTGGTCCATCACAGTTCGCATACCAGAAGGCATAACCTTCCCCACTCCAACAGAGTCCCTATTCTGTGGCAATACGGCGCCAGGCCGCTTGCCATAACCATATTCTCTATCTCACTCTAAACAATCAATTCTTCGATACTCGATAGTTGGAAGACCCAAAGCGGTCGCCAGCCATCATCTGTCGCCAGGACTGTTTAGTCTCATGCATTCTCTATCAGGACCGCACACAGGCTAAGTCCCTGCCATAAAATCCTTGAAGACAGGACAGCGTGGAACCATTTCTTTATATGAAAAAAAAAACATAAAAATGACCCTATTTTCCGACCTGTTCTAGTGCATGTAACCCCTTAACCAGGTAACCAACGGTGTGGCGTAAAAAGTCCTGTACGAACTTGTCAGAGACGCTTCCAACCGCGTCACACTCGCAAGGATCGCAACCCTGCCCACTGGCGATCCTCCAGTGATTCTCCTCGCAGGAATCGCAGAGTTGACCGATAACGTGGGGCAGGCAAGGGCACTGTCCACTTCGATGGTTGCAAGGGCCAGCCTCGTTGTCAGTTCCCAGAGGGTCGCACTGGCACTCCTCACAGTTCTGTTCCAGCGCGTTTCCGTGGAAGCCTGGCTTGCAGACCTGACAGTTCGCTCCGTCGGTCTCATAGAGACACTGCAGGCAACGGCCTGTCTGCGGATCGCAGTTCCCAGGTCGATGAAGGTCTGTATTGTTGTTGCAGTTGCAAGGCTCGCAGCTACCACCGGGAACTTCCGGATTGCCAAAGTAATTTTCTGCGCAGCTCTCGCAACGGGGGCCTGTGTAGCCCTCGAAGCATTCGCAGATCACGTCGTGGGTGACTGAGTCCAGAGAGCAACTGTCCGCGTATGAATGACCAGAATCCAAGGTTCCTGTGGATCAAGCAAGGACTTCTAATCGAACATTGCTTGGAGGTTGAAAGAGAATGCTTTTGTTGGATAATAAGGGTTTTGTTGTTCCTGAATTAATAAAAGACTATATTGCTTGCACCTCAGATCCCAATTAGCCTTTTAAACCATCCTCGACGTACCTGGACAGGGACATGCTCTGCAAGGAATATCCACACCGATCCTGGGATCGCCATAATAGGTCTCGACGCAACGATCACAGTTGTGCCCGGTTGTGGAGTCGCGACAATTGATGCAGGCGCCATTCTTCGGGTCGCAGGTCTCGGCGTGACCGTTGCACTCGCATCGCTGACAGTGCGGGAAATTCCAGAAGCCAGGCTCACACTGGCCGCAGGTTCGACCATAGGTGTTGGGACGACACTTGCACCGACCAGTCTCCACGTCGCAGAAATTGTCCAGGGCACCGACACCGTCGCAATCGCAGGAAATGCAACCCTCTGGGCCGAAGCCGTAGGTGCCGGGCGCGCAACGATCGCATCGCCTCCCAACGACATTGGGCTTGCAGGGGCATACGCCGCCATAGTTCTCGCAGAGCAAACTGTGTGATCCCGTTGGATTGCACTCGCAAGCTGAAACAAGGTTGAGTAAGAGCGAGCTTCTTTCTTTTTAGATTGCAGAAAATGTGATTTAGCGGAGGTACCTATAATAAAATTTAGGGATATGTACCTTGAGTATTAGAGCAATAGCTACTCTGTAATAAATGTGAAAAAGATTGGAAATTTATTGAAGATAAATTGCACTGGGGTCTAACAACTTTTACTTTATTTGCTATTGTAACGCATTTTACGGAAATTGGGCGATTTTGATCAAAGTCACAGATTCTCATTCCTCCTTTACTAATGTATTAAGTATATTTGGATTGAAACTCCTTTGTACCTTTAAATAACTATTAATCATAAATAATAAATAATAATAATTCATTTTTTATTCTTTTTATTGTAGAAATTGAATAAGTTCTTAAAATATTAAACCGTAATAATTAAATGAACTGAGTTTTATTTTTATATGCTAGTGTCGTGTAAATATATGATACTGGGTGAATTTCACCCAAATTTACTTATCCGAGTAATTTCATTAGAAATTCCGTATAATATTCCGTATAGATGCAAGTAGTCAGAAATTTTCTAATGCGCTTTACTTTAATTCGTTTTTTACAGGTGGCAAGATTATTACTCACAATGTGCACCGTCGTAAACGAAGTATCCGATGCTGTTCTGGTACTTTTTGCAAACGTCGGGGACATTTGTCCATACAGTGGCGATGTCATTAAAGAATTCACTGCAGCGGTATTGCTCGTATTCCTGACGACGTAACTCGCCAATACTGGATTGTTTGAAGAAGGGTATTGCGTCTATCCTCGGTTTTAGAACGATCTAAATGGACAACAGACATTATATTGCAAATGGTACGTGCATAACTTTACCTCTAGCGACAAAATATAATCTAATTCTATAGAAATAAAATATTTATCCAATACACTAACAATAAGTGTAATACATTAAGATTACACTAAAGAAAAGAAGAACGGAATCTCAATTGTATCACATCAAATCCCTTCGAATTCAAATGTCCCTCACCGAGTCGACCAAAATGGATGCTGAGGGTGTATCCACTTGGCTGTTGAATTTACGGAACTGCAACAGGAGATTGTATCGTTTTCCTGCCTCCAAGCAAACGGAAGGGTCAGCGACGATGCTCCTAGATCGCACAGGAAGCTGCGCCCTTAATTGATCGTAATCTGGGTTCCAATCAGCACAGATACTATTGGGATCCACCGGGCCGTCTCTCTCGATGATTATTCGGACATCTTCCCAGACGCCAGGCTGCACTGGCTCGTAACGTATCACCACGTCGTACCACAAAGTTTTACGTATGTCGTCGATAGTGAAGTTCAACATTGAACCCTCCAGGGCCTTCATAAATCCTGTCCCAGTCCAGGTGCTGTTCCTTCCGTCGCGGTTAGGCTCTCTGATCACCACTTGGCAATTCTGGAAGAGTGGTTAGTGGAGGACTTTTATGTAGGAGTATACACTATTTGTTATTTAAAGTACTTGAAACTACATGAAAGTGTTAGCGTTTATAGGATCCTTGTGAGTATGCCTTATTATTTACTTTGCTTATTATCTGTGCGTAGCGAAACGATAAAAATACTAAACTGCCCCCCTTAATTAAAATGTCCAATCTAGAATTTTCGAATATTTCAAGAGAAGTTGAAATACTTTAAGTTCCACGCGTCTTTTACCTTGTATGTAAAGTTATAGAACCCTAACAAGGAGTGTTTCACAGGTGTCCGCCTCGGATTGCTTTGATTTTTGGATGTTTTAGACGACCGAAAAATAAGAAACAGGTGTCTTTTTATACTGGCCTGTTTGCGTATTTAAGGGGTGATACCACCCCTCAAGTTTCATAAGAATTTCAAAAACCAAAGCAATCAGAGACCAACACCTGAAAATCTTATAACTTCGAGGGGTGGTTTCACCCCCTAAACATGAAAACAGGCCACTATAAAAAAACACGTATATCTTATTTCTCGGTCCTCTAAAACATATCCAAAAACCAAAGCAATCGAAAGTGGACACCTGGGAAACTCTCCTTGTAAATACTTCGTAGAGATCTAGAAAAAGTCTGATTATGGTAAAACTTCAGTTTTCTCGGAAGTTTCGAAATGCTAGATGGGACATTTTAAATAAGGAGGGCAGTATATCAGGTGACAGCAGGGCATAAGGTCCATTCTAGGGTAAATTGAATTAAATTCTCATTTTAATTAATGAATTTTTAATATAGGGGAGTAGTAAGACGTCGAGAAGTCGAAGCGAAGAACTTCAAAATGACCCTATATTACGTGACACCAGAGTTCGTCGTTTTTTAAAAACCGTTAATCTTTTTTAATAAATTTGAAAAATTCGAAAACCGGTTTTTAAATTTAAACAACTGGTTTTAGATAGGTACTAGAAGTAATACGTGTTAGTACTAATCTTCGTGCGTTCATATTTCCTGAAGAAAAATACTAAATGAACTAAAAATTTATAATTTATATTTTGTACGGATTTTTGTTATTTTAGTTTGTTTTTATTTGGTTTTGTATAGATACGGTACCTGTGTTCTATTTTGTTATATTTTTGTAATTCCATAAATATTAAGTAAACTGAAAAACTTTAAAGTAAGTATAAATATTGCTTTACTGTTTTAATTGTATTTGTTTTTTTTTTGGCAAAATTCGAAAACAGGATTTTTAAAATACTGAAATTCAAGACCGGTCTTTTCCAAAGTCGCTTTTTATATAAATCCTACTTGAGACTCCGAAATGATTGAAAATACTTGGAGGTTTAACCAAATTGAAATAATGTGGAAGTAGTAAAGAAACAGAATTACATTGGTAGCATTCGATAACTCGCCCTCGTAGATCAGAAATTCCACAGACCCAGTGTAATAACTCTGCTCAGGCTGATTACATGTTCTGCCACTGACATGGGGTCTGCAGCGACATTGACCAGTTATAACGTCACAGGAGTTTTCGTATGAACCACCAGGATCACAGTCGCAAGGTTTGCAGCCATCTGGATCCTCCGACAGGCCCCAATATTCCGGATGGCACTGATTGCAGTCGCGAGCAGTGACGAATCGCTTGCAAGTGCACTCGCCAGTTGCCATGTTACATCCACGGTTGTCAATAGTGCCCAAGGTGTTACAGGTGCAAGCTAAACCAATCGTACTTCTTTATTTTCCTCAAAAAGAAACTGCTCCATAGCTAACAACTAATATTCACGCGCTCGAAAAGCCCTTTCATAATGTGGAACTATTTAAAACTAGCTGTTTCGTCATCTATAGAAGAAAATTGAGGACCTTGCGTAAATGACGAATGAAAAATATCTGTTTCTTCGTATAGATCTCAATGTGCAGTTGTCCAAATTTTCGTACTACATGCTTCTTGCAATCATGTGGACATCATCAATAATTGTGCACCACAGATTAGAGCTGTAATTATCCGAATATTCGAATATTCGAATAATTAGGTGTATTCGAATACGAATAATTAGAAGTATTCGAATATTCGAATAATTGAAAGTATTCGAATATTCGAATAATTGGGAGTATTCGAGTATGAATAATTAGGAGTATTCGAATATGAATAATTAGGAGTATTCGGATATGAATAATTAGGAGTATTCGGATATGAATAATTAGGAGTATTCGGATATGAATAATTAGGAGTATTCGGATACTCGAATGTCAAATTCGAATTCTCTGGTATCGGAATATTCAAATATTCAAATATTCAAATATTCAAATATTCGGATACTTACATTATTCAAATATTCGTTACAGACCTACCACAGATGCAATTAGAAATTTCTTACCTTGACACCCCTCGGGGCTCGCAGGATCAAAGTTCCAGAATCCATTTTTGCAACGATCGCAACGACGATTTTCCACGTTCGTTTTGCAGTGACATCGTCCAGATTCGTCTCCACTTAGAGGATCGGTCCTCGAGTCACAGATACCGTCGTCCAAGGAACCACCCAGGTCACAGTCGCAAGCTGCATTCGATACAAAAATTTAGAATCAATATTGCAAACAGATCGAGTTTTACAAATAAAGTACACTATGGCCTCGAAAGAAGACCGGATAAATATATAATATAATTATATTACATTAAATTCATAATATGAAAACTAGAGGCAGCTAAAAAATTTGTGAGGCCTTCACGCCTCCTTTTGAAATACATGGTTCTTTCCTTAGAACTGTGGTTCCCAACCTATGGGTCACAACCTTCAAGAGGTTCGCGAAGTGTTTTATGATGCGTCGCGGCGATTATTTTTAGTTGACAATTCTTAGCACTCATTTATTTTAATGTGGTTACATTGTCGTGTTCCATTATTGATGTCACACTGATTTTTCATAAACGAAAAAAAGGAAAATCTGGTTATCCAGACGCAAGCACAATCATCACAAATAATATAATTGAATATATTAAGTATCTTTAAATACCTTTAAGCATATTTAATATATTTAATACATCTTTAAATATATTGAATATATTAAATGTCTTTAAGTATATTTAATATATGTATTAATATAGTTAAATATTATATTCTGAAATAACTATTTTTAATCTGTTTGCTTTACCTTATTAAATGTACCTTACCTTATATAGGGGGAGGGCGAGGTCGTAGGATATTTGAATATTATAAAAGAGTGTTGCGACTTAAAAAGGTTGGGAAACGTTGCCTTAGAATATAAAACTAACAGGTACTCCTGTATTGCATAAAAATTCATATACGCGAGTCTACCACCAACGAGGCAAAAAAACGATTGGAGTAATAGCTTTTTTGTTCCTCACAAATATCTATATATTTCACACAACCGTAGAAATAGACTTGTTCTTTTGAGAATCCATAATGATGTTGGGCCTAGTGTCTCCAAAAGTATCTACAAACGCGGCCCTGAATAAGCGATCTACTTCTCGCAAACCACCCACCATATTACAAGTGACAAAGGAACCGTGACGATATCAGAAGCTGAAACTCACGTAGGCATGCTTCAGGATGTGAGATGTCCTTCGAAACGTCGTGATAATAGAACGGTTTGCATTGTTCGCAATTCTGTCCACGAGTGTTGTCCTGGCAATCGTCACAGACTCCGCCAGAGACTCTGCCGGACCTCTCGTAGACTGCCTCGTCGAAGTGACAGGAGGTGGAATGGTTGTTGCAGTTGCAAGGTCTGCAAGCGTTCGTCTGCTTTCCAACAGCTGGCTTCCACGGCAGATCGTTGTAGAAGTCCTGGCATTTCTCGCAGTTGAGTCCTGTCGTGTTGTGGGTGCACTCGCACCTGCCGTGCACCATGTTCTCCTCGTGAGAGACCCCGGGCAGAGGAAGGCACCTGGAAGCGTGGCCGTAGCAAGAGCAGGATCCACGGATCACCATGTTCTGAATGGCGTAGTAGTATTTCTCGCGGATCTCCGCGCGATCGTCCAGCAGATCGTCTCCCAAGGTATGCAGTCTGGTCATGTTGATTCGGAGATTGGTGATTTTCAGCAGATTCTGCACCTCCTTTGAGTATGGGTTGTCGATCTCCAAGTTTCGAGGCAGCACCCTGAAAACAAGAAAGAGAAGACAATGAAAGGGTGTGGAAGAAGTTTGCTAATACCAATACAAATAAGGACAGTCAAATAGAAATAGGGTAGAGTAGTATTTTTTATGGAAAAGTTGACGCTGAGCACTAAGGAAATCAAGGATTCTTTTGGGGAATTTTTTGTAAGGAAACTATGACACGGAATGTTTTTTAAACTTTCAGGATATATTATTATGTATTTCAAGAAGTAAACAAATATTTTTTTATATAAAAATATCACGGTAATTACAAAATACCAAAAAACCAATAGTTTTGTGTATTTAATAAAATTACGGTATGGATGCACCTCAACCCGCATTCAAAAATGTAAAATGAATTGTTTGAAAAAGTAGTTGTGTCTTCACTAAAAACCTTCACCGTTAATTGTGCAATAAAACTTATTAAATTTAATAATATCATTCCGGACTGCGGTCCTATTGATCTTTTGGTTTCAGGCCACCACCACGGACCTCAGACTCCACACAGTTGAACAACTTGGCCGCTCTGAAACACTTACGCCATTTGGAATTACCGCGTTATTTTTATTTAAAAAAATGTTTGTTCACTTCTTGAAATAGATCATAATATAGAGTGCCAGTTTTAAAAAGATTGCATGTATAATTTCCTTACAAAAAATTCTGTTGAAAATGCAAAAAAAAATGTTTTTGCATTGTATTAAGGATGTCCTAAATTATAGAAATATATTTTTTGTTTTATAATTAGTCATTGCAGACGGCCCTGGGGAATCGTTAAAGTCAAGGCACCAAAAAATTGATCCAAACCGGTGGGACCTGTATCTCCAAAAGTTATTATCCGATTCGGCTGAAACCTTTTTTATTTTGAAGATTATTCTTTTGGTTAGGGAAGAACTAGAAAAATTACAAAAATGACATTTTTTTAGAAAATAACGACACTTCAAGTTTGAAATCACTTTTCACTGTATTTTTCGTCCTTTCAACGCCTTTGAAAATGATAAATTTTCAAGTTTTTGTAATTTTTTCTGGTTTCCCCCCTAACCAGAAGTATACTCTTCAAAATAAAAAAAGTTTCAGTCAAATCGGATAATAACTTTTGGAGATACAGGTCCCACCGTTTTGAGAACACTGTTTCGAGAAAAACGCGTTCAAAGTTTTACGTGAGCGCCGAGTAGCCGTGTTTTACCCACGCATTTGCCGCTACTCAAATGCCTATAACTTCGAGAATTTTACGAATTTCAACAAATCCTTTTAAACGCGTATTCCTAAAAGGTTGAACATTCGAAAAATGAAATAAAAAAATCAACTGTTAGACCGGAAGGTCCTCTTAAGGATGTAACAGACGTGCAATATTAGACAAAAGTATATGAAATTGAAAATACTTGAAAATCTACGTTTTAGTAAATCTATATAGATGTAAGGAACACGAACGACAATTAGAGCCTTATTTTTATTCTTAGGTGCTTTTTTACGCCTGCTGAACGGGAGCAAAATGACCAATTTCAGACGTATTTCCCTCCCTTTCTCCCTTGCGAGAAAGACTTTAAGCGCATGCGTATTCACAATTTCTTACTTTTTCTCCCAAGGAAACTGGACTACGCCTATTTTCATGCAGGTGTTGAAAAAAATATAGTACGTGACAAGGTAGAGACGCGATTTCGCCTCGCGTGAATTACTGCCCTCGCTGCGCTCGGGTGGCAAACTTCACTCTCGTCGAAATCACTGTCTTCTCTCCCTTGTCACGTAATGTACTATTTCACTTTACAAATGCTTTTTCAAGCACTATTTGCTAAACTTTTGACAGTGAAAATGCCCTGAATTCGCAATTTTCTCACGTTATAATTTATTTCTTTAAAACGGTGTATCGAAACAAATTGAAACTCGGCAGATATTTTCGTCTATCCATATACTACATGTACAAAAAAAATTTGAAAACATTGGTACCATTTCTTCAACATTTTTTCAGCTGTTTCACCTATCAAGATCGTCTCTTTCCATAAGAATACGCGTAAAATCAGTGAAAATTGAAATCGCTATAACTCAACAACCGTTTGGCGAATTCGTTTAAAATTTTTTGAGCATATCAGGAATATTATAAAGAACAACCTCATAAATTTTCATCAACTTGGTACCATTTTGAAGATAAATCGGATACATCCTTAAGGGAATTGCTTCCTAATGTTGTCCAGTTTATTGATATTTGATCCAACAGCTTTAGAGGCAATACCTAAAAGTTTTCTGCATGCGCAGTGTCAGTTACGCGTGGAAGTTCAGTTACAGTTATATTAGCGTCACATACGCATGCTCGTTCCTTATCACTGTTTATATACCTGAAGATAACGTCGCCTCCTGTTGATGGCGCCACGCCAGAATACCTCGTCTCGCAGATAACGTCGGTCAGTCGCTGGGGTTGCTCGGTGGAGACCCCAGGGAAGTACTGCTCGCAGTTATGGGCAAAATATCGATAGACCTGCCAGGACTTTCCAAAATCGTAGGATCTCTCGATCAGCATCGCCGCAGGTCGGAAGGTTTTGAAGCGGATGATGATATGGGTGAAGTGGAACTCCGCCTCAAGGTCGAAGCGTATCGTCACGTTCTCCACTCCATTTTCCGCTTGCCACCAAGTCCTTGAGTTTCATAAGATGGATTTCTTTGTAAACTATCTTAATTTAGTTAGGTGAGAAAATTCTTGGAGCATAAATTCGATTGATATTTGAGAGAATAGTGGTTGATTTTAGTAATCGTGGCACGTCGATTTTGTACTGCAAGTTATAAATATAGTATAATAATAAATCTGTATATTCCATTTTGTTTCATATTTAACAGCGAAAGAATTTTATAATTCAAAGGTCCTGAAGTTTTGTAGGGAAATAATATTTTTGTGAAGAATTCAATTTTAAAGAATATCTTGGAAAATTTTCGACTTCCAGGGTAGTAAATTATATTCTTCCGTTGGAAAGTTGATTCTTACCCGCTAACAATATTTTCGATATTATGTTGTTGCTTCGGCAATGATGCATCGCAGAAGAAGCACTTTTTCCTGTCCTTCAGATGCGAAACGATGCAGTATCTTTCTGGTCCGTTGATGCCGCAAGTGGAAGAAGCGTCTAATCGACCTTTCCGACCGATCAACAGATTCCCTGTGGCTGGGTAACAAGAACTCTGTTCGCAGGGGTGCTTTCTCTTCATATGTGGACCTAAGAACGCGAGAAGAGAATTAGAGAACGATTTCCACGAGAGTTAGGTCGAGTTAGCCACGATTGGTTATCTCGGTCCCCTTCGATCGATTCGAGTCTCCTTACACCACCATCTACAGGGGTAATGTTTGTTATTTACACTGGTAACGATTAACAAAGTCCCCAGAGACCAGAGTTAGTCTTTAAACACCGTCCACTCGACGCTACCACAACCACAAATTAAACAAGACAAGAGAAGAAATTCGTGTCTCCTCTAGGTCATCTTGAATTTTCGTATTAAAGATACAAGATGCTTGTTAAATATTATTATCCTAATTAAGTGCAGTACTATTATTATTTTTACATTTGTACACGTTTGATTGTAGAGTGTTTCGTGTACTTTGTACGCTCGTGAATGCAGTCCTGGCGTAGAATTAACACATCGAGTGCGTATGCAGACAGAAAGGGAAGATTAATCCTTAATTATGCAAGATTATCATGCTGGTTTTAATTGTTGAACAGTATTGCGTATTTGGGTGGATTATTTGTGGAAACCAGCGATAATGGCTACCTCTTGGACTAAGGACGGTCAGCCTTGGCCAATTATGGCGTTCTGCTGTCACCTCCACGGGTGACATATCTCCTCTCTGGATTGATCCTATAACACCCCGTGCTTTTATTTCAGATGCTTATTCGTATCTAGCTCTTACGGAGAAGCTTATCAAAGAAAAGACACAGAGTCTGCTGCTTTGAAATATTCGTAGGTCGAATGGAGAATACTTTCAGTGTTTTGGATTTAAGTTTATAGAAAACTAGTTGTGTAGAGTGTTTTCTATCTGGTGGTACGTATAGTCCAAATGGGTGTGATTCTTCGTCAATAATACGTAGAATAATTTTTTCTAAACGAAGCTTAATTTTCGAGAAATCGTATACACATATATAGTTAAATCTTATATATTTATTCTACAATTTTGTTCCATTTTTATGTGAAGAAACATCCCCCTTTGATGCTGTACCACCAGTTCGGTGATACACCGATTGATAATACTCTCGAATAATTTTGGAAGTTTGAAAAAAATTGGTTGATCGTTATATTGGTACAATAATTATAAAGCGCCATCTTAACTACTGAGATGTTTTGTTATATAAATATATTTTTTTAAAACAGGTAGTAATTTTGAAATCTTGCTAAAATTTTTTAAGATTTTTCTTAATTAATGAAGATATATACATATGACTTACCCCTGACTGCAGACATTTCTCTAGTATACTGTGGATCTGCGACATCTAAAAGAAGGAATAATCTCGTTGAAAAGGACCTTAGCTTTTTAATTTCATTTTAAATTGCAAATTTGGGACTTCTTCTACAGAATGAAAACTACAAATTGCGGTTTCTCTGAAGAAACTTTCAACGAATCTAGAATATGTAGTTATCAAGTAGCGTTCTACTACCGGTAGAGGCTATCGCAAGGGACAAGCGGATGTTTATGATGTGGCGTCTCTGGAAATCGTTGTTAAAATGAATGAAATCCCTTAAATCGAGCAAAAATTACCAGACCTCGTTTTTTTCATTCCTGGTCACCCACAATTCTTCTTTATTATTTGCTGCTCGTAAATTCTTACGTTATCATTTATCAATATTACAAAACAGTAGGTCACATACATAAATACTGAATTCTTTCACGATATTCCTTTTAGCAAATTTTATTGTAAAGAATCGTGCCACTTATAATATTCAATGCTTTCAATCTTCGCGCTTCAGATCCCCAAAATATTCAGACTTTAAAAACTGAAACGCCCTTAAAACTTATTCGAAACTCGTAAGTATTTTTCAGATATTTTCACTTTTGGTATTAAAATAGACCAAAAAAATGTATTTAAATAAAAAAAAAAAATTGTTATTATTTAGGGCACTTAATGTTCTCCAATATTCCTGTTTCGAATTTCTGTAGGGCTCGGATTTTGGGTATGGATATAATTTCGATAATTTTTTGCTCAAAGGGGGACCTAATCATGAATGGATTTTTAATACGCCTCCTGATCATCGTGTTTTAGATTTCTAGGGCGCTTAGATTTTGGTGACCGAAATAAACTTGAGAAGTTCAGAAGAAAGGCAGGTCGAGAGGTCGAATCTTTATCTAATCGAAATGGATAAAGTGTCTTCTCGTAAGGGCAATGAATGGAAAGCACGGTGAGATCATAAATAGATGAATTCCAACTATTTCGTTTTAACAGAATTCTTCTTACATTCAAGATTTCTTTTGTATCCTTTCGGACTAGCACTGAATCAAATCTAGTGCTTCAAAAAACTAACTATAAAATTCTTTACTGAACGTTTTAATTGCAACTCTTTTATAAACCAATCTTATCGACGACTCGAGTTTGTGTAAAAAAAAAAAAATAGAATACTAACAGCATACGCATACGTGATGTAATATTTTCGATAACTGCAAGAAATGTGTTACTAAAGACTACTTACTTGACACAATTGTTAATGCAAATAGCAATGCTGTTAGGACAGCTTGACAGGAATACATTCGAGCCATTTTCTCGCCACCCCTCTGTCGTTTGAACTTTTTGAAATGAATCTAATCCATGGGCATTATGTTCTATCTGAAAGCAGAAAATATAACAGACCGTGAATTGTTTTAATTTTAAATTGTCAAAATTGAGATTTCTAAGTTTCTTCGAAGTGAAGGACTTCGTGAATATTTTTTTTAAAAGGGAACAGAAAACTGTTTAAAGCTTTTATAGAAATTCAGTTTATTCGACGTTTACTAAATCATCAAGCTTGTTATTAGAATTCTAAGCTTCCTTCAAGCTCAGTGAAGAGAGTGCTTTGAACCCAACAAATTCTTATATCCCATCATAAATCAACTCGGCATGTGTGGTTTAGTATTTCCTTCGAAGCTCAATGAGTCACCAAATTTTTCCCAAGGGAAGCTAACGTTTAGGGTCATTGGAACCTTGAAACTTTTAAGTTCTCAGAAGAAACTTGTCTTATGGGGGTAGGTTACCCTCGATAGTCCTAAAAAAGGGCATTTTTCAAACGCAAATTTTAAAAGTGATAAGCAACAGTAGAGAGAACGTTTTCTTCCAGTTTTAATCGTTATTCTATGAGCTTTAACACAAAAAAAGAAAAGTCTAAATATCTCTATGTACATAAAAGTTGTGAGTAAAAACGTAAAGGCGTGTACGCGGTGCACCGTTTGATGGTGAACATAAAATCTCGAAAACCGCTCCAATAATTTGGATGAAAATTTAATGAGAGATGCAGAAAACCGTTCCCTACGATGTGTCGGCAGCAGAATTTCAAAATAAATTCTTGAAAAATGATACAAATATTTTTCATACAAGAAAAAAATGATAAAATCGTATTTTTCAACATAAAAATTGTATTACTTTCTTTTCTCGAAAATCTGCCCACGACACATCGTAGGGAATGGTTTTCGGTATATCTCATTAAAATTTCATCCAAATCGTTGGAGTGGTTTTCGAGATTTTATATTCACCATCGAGCAGTACACCGCGTACACGTATTTACGTTTTTACTCACAACTTTTATGTACATAGAGATATTTAGACTTTTCTTTTTTTTTATTAAAGCTCATAGAATAACGATTAAAACTAGAAGAAAACGTTCTCTCTACTGTTATTTATCACTTTTCAATTTACGTTTGAAGAAAGGTCTGTTTTAGGGCTATCGAGAGTAACCTACCCCCTTAACTCTACAACTTTTCATCTATCACACTTACGTCAAATTTGTAAATCAGTTTGAAATCTCTGATTGTCTATTTTCTTCCGAGCTCAATGAATCTAGGTATTTTTCTATTAAGTCAATGAAACTCTAATATTTTCTTCTAAGCTAATTAAATTCCCCAAATTAAATTTTCAATATATAAAGGTGTCTTCGTCCATTTTATTTTGTTATTCGCTTTGAAAGGCTTATTTTCAATTCACTGTCATCAATTTTTCGCATATTTAATGAAATTGGCGAAGGCTAAATCGAGTACTGGAATTAATCAAGCAAGAAACGAGTGCATCGTGTGTCTACGATGCAACCGAGAATCGCGTTGCACGCGTTTCGAATCGGCGATGAAGCATTTTCCCTTCGAGGAATGATATCAAGTGCTACTACAGTTCTATCTACGTTTGAGAGGAATGTATTCTCCAGCGTTCCAAGCAAATACTTTCGTTCCACATGAAATAACTTGTTAGATCTAACGAACTCCAATTTTGCAAATGTTTATCACCTAGGGTTCAACGACCGAGCGAATGCGATTCTTTCATGAATGTAGAACGCCTGATGAATAATCTAGTAAATCCTCGCCTGGCTAAAAAAAATTCGCAGTAAATTGTAATCTAATATCACAGGTCTAAAAAAAATACTCTTCCTTTAAAAGGACAAGTCAACGAATTTAATCTTCCCCGATTCGTTATTGACGCCTCTTCCTTTAATAACACATATCTGCCAACGAATATAAAAAGCACGAGTTATCTTCCATACTAGATAATCAAATACTTATTGCACATCATCTACGTACAATCTAACGTTAGTATTCACAACTGACTTTGTTGATGCTCTACGCTTCTTCTAAGAAAGAAACACTTTTACGATTCTTCCCAGAAGAAGATCACAAATTCCCTGACTCTCCTAACTTAAATCAAACGATCTTCATTAATTATCTCTATATTCTGTTATTTTCCCCGTTTTTAGATTTTTGAGAATATTACACATTTTTGTGTAATATGTAGTTTGGTTTCACACGCTTGAGAAAGAAAATCTTTACCATTATGACAAGAATTAATGTTTCGGCAGTTTATTGAAAGGTTATTTCGTGTTTTGCATTTCAATTTTTCAAAACAGTTAACGGTTCCCATTGAACGTCGCCGTTTAGACCATTTTGGCTTTACCCTCTGGTTGTTCTTGCCTTCTGTTGGCTGTTTACTTTAGTCACTCTCCAACCGACTTGTGTTTCGCACGTTGAATACGTTGCGAAATTTAGAAAAGTGAACGCAGTTTTCTTGTGATTAATCTTTTCCTTGATAATGGTCTCAATACAGTCCGAAACGTTGGGAAATCAATCTTAAAACTTGCAAAATAGCTTTTTTCTTTTCAACTGACCGAGCCTACGCGCCGTTAACATTTATTATTGAAATTAAAAATTTCTTCGGTCGAAATTCCAAATCATTTTATTTTGATCTTCTTTAATCTATTAACTACTTCAAACTACTACAACCTACGATATCTTCTAACACAACATTCCCGGATGAAATATCAAAGCTACAGTGCACATGAATTCTCTCAGCTCCGATCACGCAGCAGAGGAAACTGCATCGATATCTATCACCAGCTGAAAATCATAAAAGTCACGTCTAACGCCAAGCACGAGCTTCCATACAAATCACCCTTGCATCCCAGAGCCACTTGGGTGCTCCACAATGGAAAAGGAGGCTTTCCCGATCGCTTTTCCATCAGCGTCAGTCGATCATCAGAGTGGTCGATCTCTCAACAGGTAACGATCTCCCGCTTAATGCTGCGTCGCTACTTAATATAAATAAAAAGTAGAGAGAGAGAGAGAGAGAGAGAGAGTATCAATACCGAAGTGCAGGAAACGTCTTACCTAACTGAGCGCGTGCTCCCGCGGGGAAGAGCCTCTCTCGTTTCTCAGACACCGCAGCTCGGCAGACTCCGCTATGAGGGATCCAGCTCGTCGTAAAAGTGATAGATCAACACTGGGCGTAACTGATCGATCACGGGCACTCGATCCCCGCGTACCGCGACGATAACACCGGGTCAATCACAAGATGTTGAACGAAACGAGAGGAGCAAAGCGGTGGACGCCTGGTGACGCGTCTCTCGCACTGTTTCTCGGTTAAGGAGAACCTCCGACAGCAGCCAGTGCCGTACGTACAGTGAATAAGGTTCCTTTCCTTGCTCGCCAAGAACGCGAGGGTGCTGGTGGAAGCTGAGGGGAAAGGTGAAGTTGTACAGGAAAAGAGAGGGAGAGAGGGGGGGGGAGAGAGTGAGAGAATGAGTGGGAGTAGGGGAAAGATGCGGGGGCGTCAGACAAGAAGACGCTTTTAGGGGATTAGCCGCTTGCAGTTTCGTTATGAATGTTCTTCTTTTTGTCGTTGGTTTGTTTAATGGGTAGATTGGATGTGAGGGAGTGATTGCGGTTGATGGTGAGATTAAGTGGTCGAGATATTTTTTATTTGATCCTACGCTGGTTTTCATTTTGGAGCACTGTGCGATATCCTTCCCCGTTTCTCTTTCTTCGTTTCAGTATTTTTGTAACCGGTAGATGGAAGATGGAAATATTGTATATTTGTATGGTAGTTCAAAGACCGATAGAGTTTAGTTCGCTTCCTTTCGGGAAAATTCTTTAGTTTCTCGTGTCTCGCTCGATTCTTCTTTAAGTATTTCAAATCTCAAACATAGTCGGGCAAATGAAGAGCCAGCACAGGGACTCAAGTGTCGCATTGTGCGCTACATAATAAACCACTGTTCGCAAATTTCACACTTTGAGCTATGTGCTTTAATAATCCATTTAATAATAGTCCATTAACTTTTAAATAAAATAATATCTTAAAAACTGTTTAAATAACAAAGCAATTAAATAGAAATTATTACTGTTTATGAAGATGCTCGAGAAGGTTTTTTCGACTTAAAAACTGAAGAGTCGTATCGCCTGTTAAAATATTCTTCTTTTTCCGAAAACAGTAGTTCTTAATACCAAATACCTCTGTGGTTAATGTATTACTTACATTATACACAAATCAAAGTTAAATCAACATGCAATTTACTGCCATTTAACAATTCTGTAGTAATAAATAGAGTTATTAGCGTTGCTTAAAAATAATCGTTCAGTGATAATAAGAATTGCGCAGTTCGACGAAATTTGACTTTTTCTTTTGGACTTGTAATTTTCAATAGCCGTTTCTTATAGGTTTTCGTGAGTTTCTGAGAAATTCGATTTTGGAAAAAATGCAAATTTTCAACTTTAAATATCCTTTGTGTCCAAACAGTAATAGTTACTTGTTTCCTTGTTCCGTCAAATTATTCTATGAACCCTCCCGAATACAACGATATAAGTTTAATTTAAAGTTAAAAGTTTGCATTTTTTTCAAAATCGAATTTCTCAAAAACTGAGGATGATGGCGACAAACGGTTTCCGGATTCGTTTCCAGCGCACGAAAACCTATAAGAAACGGCTATTGAATATTATAAGTCCAGATGGCTGTCGAACTCTCTTATTTACAATTCAGACCATTCTAGAAATTAAGGGATCTTCCTTGAAACATTTACAAGCCAGCACGAGTACGACAATTTCCAGTACCTTCAGCAGTTGGTTACTGTTACGACGAACACGTGCTGCACACTTGGGTTCGTTTCCTCCGGTTCTCTTCAGCATGGTTTACAGCAGGCACGCCAAACCATTTAGGCTGACCATTACCACGGTAGTTAGCCACAATGGAAGGCACTTTCTATGGTGGTGATTCAACGTCGACCTTTGGGAAAATCTGCTATGCCCTTTAAATCTAGGAATTCGTTCTTCAGACAGGAAAGTTGAATCCACTGTATAGAAATTAATCCTCGGAACTACTCATGTTACTTTTCTGTTACTACTACTAGTTACAAAAAATTTTGCAAATCTCCAAATCTTTAGGAAGAAGAAAATGAAAATTCTTCTAGGAAGAAGAAAATGAAAATTCTTCTAGGAAGAAGAAAATGAAAATTCTTCTAGGAAGAAGAAAATGAAATTTCTTCTTCCCAGAGGAGGTATAATAGAAAAGAAACATATAACTCCGATTATTACAAATAGTGAAGAATTATTAATATAATAAGAAAATAATGTATATTATTAGTATATAATATTATCTAAACATTTGAAATACATTTGGAAATGTCTATTACATTTCTAAATGTATATCCAGTACTTCTTCTAATTTAACAAGCGCTAATTTCTATTTATATTCTCGGGGTTAGCGCGAGGAAATGAAGAAAACGAAGTGTATTGCCCTTAAGAAGAGACAGAATTGAATTAGGTCTCGCACACGCGAACTGTGACGAGCAAATGCGATGATCGAAAAGGAAGGAAGAGTAGCGTGGGTGATGTTATCACTGTAGCGTGTCCCGGTTATGATAGTAGAATACCATCGCCTTTTCATTCTCTTCTTTCCTCTTCCATGGGTCTTCCTTTCCGTTTCTCTTCTTCCTATCGACGAGAGAATGTTAAACCGACGCGGATCTACTCTCGATAAATACAACGTACATTCAGTAGCCATTCTTAGCCATTCTTCTTCATTGAACACCCAGCCAATAAAATTCTGTTTCAAGTAGAAGAGTTTTTCGATACTCAAAATATTTAAAATAAAAATGAACAAGTAATTTCGTTGCCCTTGAAGTGAATTTGTTAATAGTTTCATATACGTTTCCAAAGCTGTGAAGTTTATTTATTAGTAATCAGTTTTAGAAGGAAAGGTATATAAATATTGGCAAACTATTCTGACTGGAAAGAACAGTTACTCTGCATATTACTTTTCTTTATTAAATCTGTATACCATCAGTTAGTGTGTATCATGAGTTATAATAGTTACCATTGAACTTTTACCAATCTTATTATACAGGATATATAGGTTCAAGATTTGATTTGGGTAGAAAATAGTACTGTAGATATATATTTTGGAATGTGCGTTTTATTATAATTTTTCAGTAGATTTATTGAGTAAGTCTATGTAAGCAACTGCTATCAGGTCTTCACTTTTTATGTTTAACTTATTCATTAAATCCTGGGCAATCTCTTCTCCAGCTCCCACATCCTGTTTATCAGTCAGAACCACCTAAATCAATGGTATTAATAGTTTTTTTCAATAATCAATATATCAATGATCAGCATTCTATTCATTTTAGGGGAAAACAGAATTATGTAGCGCATATAACGAACCTCCAACTCTAAATAATTTCCTAGCCCTTCAACATTATCAACATGTACACGAGTCTGCCCAATCATGTACAACTGCCTCGTTTTCTTCACAATTCCTATAGACCCATTCGATGCGGTCAAAATGTTTGTAATTCCAACACAAGCATCTGCATCAAGGGCAGTTTTTGCATAGTCGCAAAGCTTTGGGCCTAATGTGTCAGACCTTTTGTAGTAAAGCAATTCTCCTGAACCATTCTGCGAAGGGAAAAATATTTCCTTATGTATATACATATTGCTAATGTAAGTCAGGTTTAGTAATTATTATTAAATTTTCACACATAGTGCAATGTATACTAGAAATTATTAATAGAATCCAAAATATTTTAGAAATTGAGATTTGACTATAATATTCAGCTGTTATGTTCCCAATAAAAAATAATTTATCTTTTTACTTCGAATTTTCGTAGTTTCAATCTTCCCTCCGTTACTTTAAAAAAAGTATCGTGTTGTTTAATAATGGTGCAATCAGAATTGGTTAATTGCTTAATTTGAGAGACCACACGCTCTAGATCATCGATTTTTGCCTTTATTTCGATATTGCGCATTATTAATCTTATGTTATACTTAATTCTGACTAATAATAAATAATGAATCCTTTATGACTGTCGAAGTAACTTCACCCGTTGACCTGTACACAGTTCGATTTTATTATAAGACAGCACAATAAATATGGTTCTTGTATTTATGTAAAATTATATTTAATCTGGATATTTTGGTAAATGCAATAAAAAATATTAGGATGTTACACGGAATGGATAAGTTTTTAATAATAATCTTAAAATTAATTTTAGTGGCTAAAAATTGATATTCTTACGTGCTATACGCAAAATTAAATAAATTTGTTTATTTCATTATTTATTTAGAATCTGAGATCCTGGGACTCTTATTGAGATTTTACAAATCATTATGCAATCTTTTTTAACAAAACAGTTATTTATTCATTGCTCTAAACAACAATGTGAATATTTGGTGAGTTTACGGACACACAGAGATAGCGGCGCGTAGCGGTAAAAGCTATGAATTAAAATGGTCGTTAAAACACACCCAATTGCCAGGGTTAAAAATGGTTAAGAACACAAAAGTGTTGTTTACTACAGCGCGGCATCGACGTGTTTTGACATGCGTGGGGTGCAACAACTATTAATAACTAATTGACTAAGAAATAAAATGTATATTTTAGAATAGATAGGTACAATATTCGAAGTCCAAATTTAATTTTGGAAAAACAGTACTTTCGAATTTAGCAAAGTGGAAAAGATAGAAACTTCCGGAATAGCGCTTAGGCCGGTATTTATAGTCGCTACTTATTCTTACGATCGCCTTAAGCATGCGCCATCCTCTACTAACCTAGTAGACTAGTAAAGGATGCCGAATGCTTATGATGATCTTAAGAATAAGTAGCGATTGTGAATATCGCCCTTAGACAGGAAGCAGTAGGCTTTCATGATTTATGTGGCGTTGATGTCGCGGTGGAGTTGCATTTGGATCTGTATGTAGTACATACATACACGATCTGTTGGATCTTGCTGGAGCTTGCACTGGTCGGAATGTTAGAAAAATATATGGGCGGTATTCGCAGTGCCTTATTTTTAAAATCACCTTAAACAAATGCTCGAGACCCATCTAGATTCGTAGTTGGGAAATAAGCATCAACTCAAGTACATTTGCTTCATAAAGTAATTCTTTATTGAACTGAGATTCAAATAGGCGTGTTTAAAGTCCGTCTTCGTTCATGTCTTTCACCGCTATGCGCCGCTAACATTTCTGTGTCTGTAGGTAGTGCAGAGTATGCAGGTTATGCTGATAATTTCGAAAATGTGGTGATGTTAATAAATGTAACATCACCACAAACGAAGTATACAATAAACCGAACATCTAATGTATTTTTTGCCCCGACTTCGTCTGTGATCGTAAAGTTTGTTGCATAACGTTTAAGTAAAGTCCATTTCTACCAAGTTTCAATTCTATCACAGACAAGGTATAGAAATTCTATCCGCTAGGTAGTAGAATTACGATCGAACTTCATCCTCAATCGATAACGTTGCATGTGACGAAAATGGAAGGGGGGCTCTAAAGCTGCCCGAGACGTGATTAAAAATCTGCATTATATAAACCTTTTGTCTACACCTTTAAATCCCTTATCTCGTCTTGTAGTTAATTGTATACAAGTACAGCAGTAGGTCTAAAATCAGAAATTAATTTGCTTATAACTGAAAAGCATGAGGAAAGAAATACATATTGAAAGAACTAATTCGCTACGAGTAAAATAAGTCGCATCCCGCTTAGTGAATTTCAGAAACATTAACATAACATTAAAAATGAAAGACAAGCATTGAATATATGTATGCATATAAAAATATATGTTAAAATATAAAAATCTTGTTTTACGCGTTTATTGAACATTCGTGTTTTAAAAGCAATGTTTCGAAAATGAAGAAACGCACTACATCTATATTATGCCAGTAATAAATATTTTCAATAAAATGAAAATGGTGCTCGACACATACAATGTTATGTCTTAAAGACATTTATTTATCTTCAAGTATTACGATTGTACAAGAGATAATGTACTGATAAATAGTTTAATAACAATGGATATTCAATGTCCTCGAGTACACTGCAATTCGCACAGTATTCCCATTACTTTTTACAATGAACTAGCCCAGACTCGATGACTGTATTTCTGTTTCGTCCAGTCCAAAGTTTTAAGCCTTCGCAGCAAGCCCCTCAAGATCTTTAATACACTGCTGCAAATTAGCTTTTTCTTGTTCTGGAGTAATAGATTTCAGTACATTGGTAATAATCCACTGCACCATGTGTTTCTGAGCAATTCTGCGCTCCACGGAGTCTAGTTGAGAATGGTAATCGAGCCTCTTCTTGACCTGCGAATAAAACATATTTTTTATAGATATTGTTGAGAGTGTAAAGTCTAAAAATTTTGTACAACACGTTCGCTGGGAAAGTTAAATTCAATGCACCACCGGAGGTGTAGTTCGAGAATCGTCTGTAATTTTCCACAGATATCTTAGTCAGGCCCGGATTAAAGAGAGGGCTGCAGCCCCGGGCCCAACTTTCCGGGTGGAGGGGGGGGCGTTCTAAGCGATTAGCTCACTACCCTCCCCCCCCCCCCCCCTCCGTTGTTCAACCACGGTGGAGGCCTCGAAGGTTTGATAGCCCCAGGCCCCAAAAATCAACCACGGGGGCCTCGAAGATTTGATAGCCACGGGCCCCAAAAATCTTAATCCGGGCCTTATCTTAGCAATAGTGTGGTAAAAGTAGAGGTATGCGAGTACTTAAATTTCGAAGCGCATAATGATCGGTCGGTCAAGCTGAGTCGGGCGTTTGAATTTTCCGAGCTGCTTGACATCGACGAACTGTTTGAAAAGAGTGCAAGCTACTTGAAAAACTCAAACGCCCTTGTAAGACTTCGAGTTACTTGGACATCAATTTTCGGCACGGAAATTTTCAAGTTACATAAATACAATCGAACAGATCTCCAACTTGTGAGTTACTCGTAAATATTTGAATTACTCAAATTATTTGATAGTAAATAAATAAATGTTCGAGTAACTCAAGTAATTCGAATATTTACAAGTAACACAAAAGTTGGAGATCTGTTCGAATATATTCGAGTAATTCGAAAATTTCGAGCTGAAAATTTATCTGCAACTAACTTGAAGTCTTAATAGGTTCAAGGCACGTGTCTTATACTATAACTTTGTAAAATTAGAAACTGTTCACTATTCCCATCACAACTATACAAACAAAATTAAAAAACATACCTATTAAATTTATACAAGCGTAGTGTAGTTAAATATGAATACAAATACATTACCTCGTTGTAAATTTGCATAGCGCGTTCTCTATAGATAGCTTCTAACTGCATTAAAACAGTTTGTTTTCTGATATCAAAAATCATGCTTTGCCCATCGAGACGCCATTTCTCTGTTTCCATCTCTTTGATAGCATCCTCGTGCGCTTGTATTGCCTGCGTTCTCCCGCTATTAAGCTGTTCTTCTTGTTCATCTATCTTTTTATCTAAGAATTTAGCAAAATTGGGTCCGAATTTCTTTACAACGAAGACGCAAATCGTGAACAAAGAAAGTGCATTATAATATTCGTGTTCTAATACATAGATCTCCTTGGATACTAAATACGTCGACAGGGTAGCTACGAACACGTATGGACCTAGACACAAAATTAAATTCTTATATTAGGTAATGAACATTTTTTTCAAGTATCCAAATATGAAAAATAGGTGACTATATTATAAATTCTCAACTTACCTGTGGCACCAGTTTTAGGGTAAAATATTGTGAACCATTCTTCTGGAATGAATCCATGCCTGACTGGACTAGGATCGATGAGACGTTTTGGACGTGGTGGATCAGACAGCACTGGTGCCGTAGTCTGAATGCCACGAGCGGCTACAGACAATGCTTGAGCTACGGAAGCAAAGTATGAAGGCAGGAAAGTTTTTCGAAATCTCCATAAATTTCATAAATTTCTTATACTGTCAGAAAATCCAATAATTGTGATTATTCGTAACTCGGAATTTTTTATTCTTCTTAATTTCAATTATACGTTATACAAATAAAGTGTTGAATGATCACATTTTTTGAGAAAAATATCGTCAAAGTAGCCTTATATTATTACATAATGGCAGTAAAGTAATCGACATGTATTTGACAATGACAGTTACGGCATATCGTAAAAAAGTCTCGTACTGATACACGAACTTTTTGATAGTGTAATTGATATTTGCCTCGATGAGAATTCTAACTCACCATTACGAAAAGCTAATCTCGACAACATCTTGCCTCTGGGAGCACCTTGCAGCTCGATCTCGCTACAGTGCACGAGAACGCTTGAAGTCGGCTGCACGAAGATTCTCCTTACAATGCTTAGGGCGAATTCCACTTATGCTCAAATCGACCGTGAGTTTCATTAGGGTAGGTTTCCGTATACGCGACTGGACGCAACGTCAAGAATTTCAAAGTCAATTTTCTCAAAAATGAAGCACGATATGAAAAAGTTACTTTTTTCGATTTATAACAAGTAAATAAGTCGAGAAAAAGGAATAACTTTTTTTTGTTATTGCGCTCCATTTTCGAGAATATCGACTTTAAAATTCTTGACGATGCGTCCAGTCGCGTACGGGAAAACCTAGCTTAATGAAAATCACGGGCGATTTGGGCGTAAGTGGAATTCGCCCCTAGTAAGTAGATAATTGTGATACTATATAGATGAAACATAAACTACTAGTGACCAACTTCACGTGGATCGTTTAAAATTTAGAAATCACTTGCGAATTCAATATAACACAAGTAGCCTCATTACCCGGCATTTGAGAATAGAAAAGTTTACGGCAAATGTATTTTAACAAATATATGAAAAGAGTTAACGCGAATAAGATTTGAATAAAATTGATAAAAGCGATTGATCAGTAAAGAAGATGTCACTATAATAGGGACATTAATTTATTTTTAATGATTGGGAATATTGGAATGCTTTGGATTTATTTATGCCTGTTTGCATGGTTTGCATTTTAAAACGTAAAGGTTTATATGCATAATTTTATTGAATATTTTTTTAATTAAATTAAAAACGTTAAGTTTCAGTGAAATTAAATGAAATTGTACATAGGAGAATATATTAATTGAATTTTTAAAAGAAGGTGATGTTATATTTCGAATGAATGCGCAACATTAATGCTGCAAAATTTTTCAAAAGAAAAATGTCAGAATGATCTAATTATTGTTCTATACTTGCAGACTCATAGTTCTCACGAGATTGCAATGTATATGAATAATTAAATTTTACGGGATTTAAAAAAAATTAACACTTGTTGCAGTGAGAAAAAACATTAGCTTTATTAGAAAAAAGGTACAATAAAACAATCAATATTGTATCAATTAATTGACGTCATAGTATCTTTATTAAACGACAAGGCATTTACTTTATCTATACATATATTGTATACATATTGCGAAGCTTGAAAACGGAAATAATTCTTAATTTCATTTTATACCGTATTGTCTTATCAGCATGGCTTTAAATATAATAAGACGTCATTTGTTATCGAACACATTAAGAACACGTAAGAATATAGATTGTAATATAGATTTTGAAGTCAGCAAAGAGGGTTAATAAAATTCTTATTTTTGCCCAGAAATACAACACAATTCTAAAATGAATTATACTAATGGACAGATTTCTGAAAAGTATAAAACGTTAGCAGTATCATCGCCAAAAGAGTTCGTCTACGTAGTACATTTAAATAGACCCGAGAAACTTAATTCTATGAATGGTATTATGTGGAAGTATGTATGTGTATATGTTAAACCTCAATTAATAGCGTATTTTAAATTTGATATTGTTTATTCAATGATTGCGCAGAGAATTTGAGAATTGCTTCAATGAATTAGCAGTAGAGCCCGACTGCAGAGTCATACTTCTTTCGGGTGCTGGTAAAGCATTCTGCGCAGGTATATTGAATTATTCTCTATTTTATGAGATCTTATTTAATGTAAATACATCTTTCTAACAGTGCGAAATTTATCTCGTAGGTATCGATGTTCAGGACATAATGAAACTAGCACCGCAACTAGCAGAAAGCGAAGATGTCGCACGTAGATGCAAGATTTTGCATTCGAAGATAAAGAATTATCAGAACAGCTTCACAGCCATAGAAAAGGTCGATCGCTAACTATAGTTTTACTGCCTGCAGTTATTTACCGTTTGACTTATTTATTTTATTAGATGCTTATGAAATTATTTTTCAGTGCCCGAAACCTGTGATCGCAGCTGTACACGGCGCATGTATCGGAGCTGGTATAGACATGATATCCGCAGCTGACATTCGTTATTGCACTTCAGGCGCGTGGTTTCAAATAAAGGAAGTTGATCTGGGCATGGCTGCTGACGTGGGTACATTGCAGAGATTCCCAAAAGTTATAGGTTCCGACAGTTTAGTTAGGGAACTTGTATATACCGCCAGGAAATTTACAGGCGTCGAGGCATTACAACATGGTTTCGTTAGTCGTTTATTTGATGACCAAGAAAGGTAAACATTACTACTTAATTCCTAGTTTTTGAGTAATGTTTGAATTGGAAATACATTTCACTTCTTTCAGCTTATTAAAATCCTCAATGGAACTTGCAGAAGAGATAGCAAGAAAAAGTCCAGTTGCGATACAAGGCTCAAAATTAAGTTTAAATTACTCGAGGGATCATTCTGTCCAGGATGGTCTCGATCATATTGTAAGCTGCAGTATTATTCCACCTATAATAATAAAATTATTGTTATGTACGTATAAACACATTTCTTTTAATTACAGGCAATGCATAATCAAACTATGCTACAAAGCGAGGACTTCATAAATGCTACCATGTCACTAGCTACTAAATCCGATCCACCAGTGTTTTCCAAATTATAAATATATACATGTACAATGTATATAATAATTATGCATATGAAATGCATGTTTCAGAACGATTATTTTTATATAAATATTTTTACACGTTATATAAAGTATGTTAGTTGTTAAAAAAGGTTTATAATGTAAAGGTATTTTGAATATTTCTAAGAATATTTCAATACTAACGAATCTTTTTCGCTAATTGTATTTTCTTAACCGAAGAATGCTACTAGAAATGATCGTAAAAGTATGTTTCATGTTGCCATTTGGAAGGTAAGAAGGAGGCTCTCCAATCTACGTTTTTTAGGCATAGCTTCTAATTCAGCAGCATCCATTGCATCAACAATACAGTATACATTACGTTCCTTAGGTATTTTCGGCTAGGAGTGGTAGTTAAGTATTCTGTGAGTGATCTACTAGTTTTAATACTAGTAGTTTCTGTAAAAGGAAGTTAACGCGATCGTACGTATCAAGAAGAATTATACATACAATTAGCAAATTAATGTAATGTTCATAATTGATTCTTTTTGTTTCCGGGTCGCACGCAATGGCCATCATATCGGCTATTTCTTCTTTCGAAAATGGTTCTCCAATTTCCATCATTGCCTTTTCTAGATCGTCGCGCATAATAAATCCTTGATTTTCGGGATCTAATAATTGGAATGCTTTTAACAAGTCTTCCGGCTCGGCTGGTTTAAATCTAAATCAGGAATTTTAAATCGGAAATTTAGAAAGAAAGAGATACTTTATTTACTATCCTTACTAAATTCAAATACTGCAATCAACTAACTTCCGTTCGTTAATAGCTTTGCACATGTATTCTAAGAATCTGTTTAATGGCACACAGTTGTTTGCCACATCTTCTACTTCAACTTGTATCTCTTGCAATTCTGCCTCAGTAACAACACACCCTAGGGCTCTAATAATTGTTCCTAAATCTCTAACATCTATTTCATTGATTTTCGCACTATCAAACACATCGAATGCCTCGCAAAGCCTTTTCTGTAGCAATGATGGTTCGATACCGGACACTGCATAAAAAAGGACAAAAGTATATATGTACGATGCGTAATTTAACATTATAAAACGTTTACAAGTGAAGACGGTACGAAATAGATCATAGATAAAAGAAACTGGATAATGTTGCAGACCAGTAATTTACCGAAAATGTCACTTACTCTTTGTTTCTCTTTTAGAATTATATACAGCAATAGATCAGTAGAAAATACATTACATTTATGCAAACTGACTGACTATATCCGGCTTGATATAGTTTGATCAATATGGTCTCTAACAAGGGAAGCTCCGGAACGCGGAAATTCAAAAAATTATGAAACTGAATATGTAGGGGATTTCCTTCTGATTACAACGCATTTTTTATTTGCTGCCAAAATTCACTCTAAGGGGGGTATAATTGACCCCTGTAATCCGGTTATTTTATTACTGTTATAACTTGGTAAAATAATTGTTTTACCAAATAATAAATCTCATTAAAAAACGTAACTTTTGTCTTGAAACTTTTTTTCTATCCCTTACAGTTCGCGAATTATACCACAAAATTGGAAAATAACCGAATTTTCAGAAGTCCATTTCAATCCCCTCGAGTGAATTTGGGCAGCAAACAAAAATTGCGTTGTAATCAGGAGGAAATCCCTTACATATTGACCAAGTTTCAGAATTTTTTGAATTACCGCTTCGGGATCTTGCCTTGTAAGTAGAAATGTACATACCCCGATATATGTGTATAAAATTTATTATTTGTTACAATAACGCAATTCCTTACTCGTTTAACGTAACATTGAAAGCACGGAATGTTTTGTACATATATATAATTTATTAATACATACTCCGTATAGTTTCGCGTCTGGTTTGTCGTCTCACAGCAATGCTTTGCCTGATAGATACTCGGCTTGCTGTCTTATCTGATTCGGATAGTGAAGAACGCATTGTGAGGTAATTTTTAAACTTATGCTTCCGTTTATGATATGACGGGTTTTTTTACAGATCCGCAAGGAACTCAAGATATTTCAGTCTTCGCAGAGGTTTATTCTTTTAAATTAACGTCACGTATGTTTCCGTAATACAATATAACTTATGAATTTAGCGAGTTATTGAATCGATAATAGACTTTTGATTTGTACAAAATTCATTCGATATATATATATATATATATATATATATATATATATATATATATATATATACCTACATCGTTCGTATTCGTTTATATATGCACACTTCAGAGTTTTTACAAGATATTCGAGAAAAATATTAAAAATCATCATTTCCATGATCCGATGTGTACTCAGCGCGAAGTATAAACACGAGTAGCTACTTTTATTCAAGATAGAAAAAATACTGTCTATATTAAACGTCTCGCTGTTTGAGAAATAAGTGGAAGTATTTTTAATAAAATGTTGCGCGAAATGACGGAAAGGCACTGTGTTAGAAATGAGCAGTTTGCCGATCTATTTCTGTGAGATCCTCTATTATTTCTTGCACACGAGTTCCGATCTTCTTCGCCACATCAATTTTCTCGTTGTTGGGTAAATAGAGATAACGCCAAACCAGATCGCCATCGATGATACCTCTTGCAGGATTGCCTTGAGTTCGAACATAGCTGTTGTAAGTACTGAAAAGTGAGAAATTGTTGCTTCAGATTTCAATCTTCGTATGTAATTATTTCGGGTAAAGATAATTACCGATATGCCTTGGGGTTTAATCCAGCTATGTGGCAAATATGAGTTACCAACACATTTTGTAACATAAGTAATCTTCTATACGTTTTCTCCGGCACAGGCAAAATGTAACCAAGACTGCCATCGAGAGATGCTGATGTGAAATAGAACGAATGTAATTGCAGTGAAATATTTAAGCAAGATCCGATTTACTTTTTCTTTCATGAATTTAACTTACCATACATGGTAACATGTCTTTTATCCGCGCCAGAAAAGTGTTTCTTATCATTCGCAGGATCCGAAACTCTACATTTTATTCTGAAGAACGTATTCACTTTCTGGCCCAAGTGGAAATCAGCTTTTCGAATTAATTTCTGCCCACCAAGGCTTTCCCTCGATTCTGGTTGGTACATAAATAACGCGACGTTGCTTTCGCCGTCAGCCACGAGAAATCCTAGATTGGTATTATCAATTAAGTATTCAATAGTGTACACCTCCGCTGGTCTGAAATCCTGAGAAAAATATATCCTTTTAAAAATCTTTCTACAGCAAAATACGTAATTTAACGCGAACCTCTACTTACTCTGCTAACAAGAGATAAGGTTCTATACTCCTCTTGGAATCTTAATAAGCTAATCGATTTGTATACATCTGCTATTAAAATTAAGCTTTTAATGCTTAACATTTGATGAATGTAAATCTGCGTATCTATGAAAGCAACTCCGACAAGATCGTTGTCCTTCAGTTGCCAAATATATATCTTTTGTCCAACTGCGGAGACTAGAAACCCCGATACTTGTGTGATGGCAGTTATCGGACCTTTTTGTTCTTTCGCGTAGATTTGTTTGAATCTATTTTTAGTTAATGGTTGGCCGGGTTCAGGTACAACTTCAATTATATCAAATATGAGAATCTGGAGAATAAATGGGAAAGCAATATGGTAGTTACATTAAAAGTAGCGAGGGGTGTATTCAATTTGAATTTAGGACTCACCCTTCCTCTGCTTGTAATATCTTCACCATAATTGTAATTCGTTCCTAGCACTATATAACCCTTCAAGCCAGACCGCGTCCCTTCGTATGCCAGAGAAACATTTTTCAGACAAGTCACGTGTTCCCATTGATCGAGTTCAATCTTAGTATTGGGAATAGTTTCCCAGGAAACAGGTGAGAACAGAACTATTGAAAACTGTTCTTGCGAAGGGAAAATAAATCTTTCTGGTCGATCTTCCTCTGTAAATTCCTGAGGAGAAAGGAATTAGTTAGTAAACGAAATTACTGTGCCTTTGAAAGATACAATTAGTTTCTGTGCCCGTACCTTATCTTCGCCATTAAATCTATAATAACTTTTCAGTGGTTCGGCTATACTCGTTATAACGCAGTAAGTTTTACTTTCAAGATGATACGTTACAAAATGTGGCGTACATCGCAATGGTACTTTTCTAACGGGCCATGGAGCATCGTACGATAAATGAGTTGGCAAAACACATATCCTTAGCTCTTCCTAAGAATCAAGACGTGGAAACGTGTATTAAATATTTGAATCCGATTATATAGCCAATGGTGGCAACAATTGCATAAATGTAACTATACCTTTCTGTTGAAATAGAGAAATCCTTGTGGGCAATTTATATTATTAAAGGGCGCAAAGGAGGTAACAGGACCATCGATACCCATCGGATGGGTACGCAATTCACCACGTCCTGTGAGGAATATCCAATGCGGATAATCACTGCAAATGAATACACCATTGTATCCAGCAATATTACTGAAGTATCGCATCATACAATGCCGAGTGTCATTCATCGAAGGCATATCTTCATCCTTTGGTTTTGGCCTACGAAACAAAGTAATAATTGTAAGCTTCAAAAATTAGAAACTCAAATCAACCCAACCGAATTCAAAGAAAATGTGCATACTTCAACTGTCCTGGTATTATGCCATGATCTAATTTTTTAAATCTTAATTTCAAGTGGCCCTTTGGATACCTATATGCTTGATAAATTTGAAGTTCAGAATCCATTCGTACCAAAAGCATTGGCCTGTTTCCGTGATGACCCAATGCTACCATTAAAATTTCACGCACCTGCAATAGATACATTTTTATGCAAAAGCATGCATTTGTTTTAATTCGTACTAAAGGCCGTCGGACATTTTGGCGAATTGATGAAATTAATATTTAATTAATTGTCGCTGCGCTTCGGTCTGGCGTGTGCGGCTCTATAAGAGGCAATTGTTTCTAAACTTTTCTCTTCGCTTCGCCGCGCTTCGCCAAAATGCGCGACGGCTTTAAATCTGTCCCATTAATTTAAAGCACCTGCATTTCAGGATTGGGAATCTCGTTAACCGGTGTTGTCTGCAACGTTGTAGACTCCATACTGTCATGCAATACATATTGTCCATATCCAAAATTACGAATGAGGTAAGATAAGCGTAAATCAGGAAGAGAATATATTTCTAATGTTCCACTGTCTCTGTATACTAACAACCAATACGTCGGTTTTATCTCTTGCAAATGCTTCTGCCACCTGTAAAGAATTAAATTATATAATTTTATACAACAGGCTTAATATTATAATAGATTCAATTTTTTAATGTAAGTAAGAATATTACCAAGGAACCTTTTTAAACGGTCCTTCAGATACTTTATTATGAGCCGGTGCAGGCATTTGAAAAGCTGGTGCATCACCATAAAGAAGATCGTCTTCGTTATCGATATTACCAACTATGGTTGGTTCTTCTACGTTATGCTCCTCTTCCGTCACTTCGTCGTCTACACTCTCAGCTAATTGCGTTGTGAATATTCCACTGACATCCCTGTAAGCACATAATGCTTCTATTTGGGGACGCTAAAATTAGAACATTTCTAGTTATAAATAACAATATAATAGCGTGTAAAAAAATTTCGAATAAAATTATTCACTTACAAACAACAAGTTTGCCGCTTGAGCGTGCAATTTCGCAGTTCCACGTCCTTCTCTAAGAGTCAGCAACATGACTTGTCCGTCTTCAGAGAGTAATGTCACGTAAGGATCTGCACAGCTTGCATGTATAATTGGACATCCAAGATCTATGGGCATGTGTTGGATCTATAATTGCGATACGTGAAGGTATATCTAGAATTGTTTATAAATCGACACACAACTGGTTATCGTATCAATATTATATGCACCTGCTCAATTCCTTGTAGAAGACGTACACCCATTTGAGTGACTTGCACTATGTATCTATTCGCGCCAAGGTTTCCAGCAAACACTGTACTCCCCTGTGTACTGAATCCGCTTTGATCCACCTCATTAATTTCTTGACCAGTTTGTAATATCTATGAAAATTACAATGTTAGCTAACGTATGTTGCGTTTAAAAGCAAAGATTTTACATGTGCATGGAATGCATAATACCATCGTCGAATCTTCTTGGCTTAGGATTAAAAAGGCATGCGACCCTTCCGCTTCTGGTCTTACTTGTTCGTCATTGTTTAATGCGCCAATGACAGTCCACATATCTTCGCATCCTGGTAATTCGAACGTTGTTACAACCTATTTTGTAACGGAATAATATTTTTATTAGATAATTTGAGCAGTTTAATTTCTAAAATGTTACGAGTTAAAATAATCACCTGAGGTCGAATACAACATTGAAGAACACACAGCGCGCCATTTTTACCGTAACCAGAAGTCGTAACAAGTTCAACGTCGGGATCTTGACTGTGTGAAAATTCTTCTGATAAAAACGCTGGTTCACCCATAGATATATTGCCACACGGACCAATATTTAATAAACTATCACATACCTACAAAGGTTTCATTGGATAGTAGAAGAAGGTTTGCGATATATTTTTACATCTAAATACCTCAAATATATATGAAGTGATCTGGATGGAAGTGTGTGTTTCACTTCCATACACTTCTAGCTCTTCCGGATCTTTTATATCTAATACATCGGATGCCATCCAGTCTCCTATGAAATCTTGCTTTATTTTCTTCGCTGGGGTTTCTTCAGTGTCGTCTTCCTCGAGCGTTATTTCAGTTTCATAGATATTTTCGATCTGTTCTGACTCCTTTTCGGTAAACCTTAATAAAAGGGAATTACCAAGTCGCGACCCCAGAAATAGGTAATTATCGTCGCACATACACACCTATGAATTAAATTTTGTTTTACTATACGCTAAAGCGATACTTGCTGCGTAATTGATTTTTAAGATATACTCACACATGAAGTCAAAACACTCGCTGCAGCTTTATCAAAGTGAAAACCTCTTACCGAGCGCATACTGTCGGCAAACAGAGATAGTACATATAATTCTCCGCTCTTTAAAGAAATTACTAAACGATCCGAAGATATGAATGCAACTTGAGAACCTTCTAAACTTATCTTCACTCCCTCCTGTGGTTCTGTAATTGTAAGATTCCAATGAATTTGAATATATTCAGAGTGATGAGGTACTTGTATTATTTAATACTAACTTAATGGAAAATTTGTACTGCTTTCGGCTAGGCTATTCAAGGAAACTCCGTAAGGTGGTATACTTTGATTTAAGTAAACAAGAGAATTGACTGCCATAATTAAAGTCCCGCCAAGTGGCTTCTTTACTGGTACCGCTTGATAGCAATCAAACGGTAAATTTGATACGGACCAAATTATGGGATGTACTCTCTGCTGAATATTTAAAGATATCGCAACCATAGCGCAAGTATCTTGTCTGACTGCAATCCGCCTAGAATTTTGTATGATATTGTACATCGAAAGGTTTCATCGAAGTGAGCCACACTGAAAATATATAATGATTACCCTGAAAATGTCCTCACTGGCTCGTACAGTATTAGTAATGTCGGTTCGTAATAACCATGTAAGAACTGTAAGTCTATTATATTATCCATTTTCTCCTCTAAACTTTTCAGCACTATCATGTACGACGATAATATAGGAGTTTTACTGGACGATATTTTTGTATTATCTAGTAGATCTCCGTCATCGAGACTAGGATCCTTTTTAAAAGGTAATACAACTAGCTTTCGGCCATATATCAACATTACTGCACACCTTCCTTCTGGATCTACCCTAACGATAGGAATATGATGATGATTTGTCCACCCATCCTATGAAAATAAACAAAAGCATCTCATTATTTCTCACACTTTCGTGTTTTCACTTGAATGTATTTGAAAGCGAAATGCAATTACCCGTATTTCTTCTTCTTCAAAATAATGTAAAGATACTGTTCTCAGATCGTGTGTATCCTGATCGTACTCCACAACAGACAACTTTGCGTCCCTGAAGCTCAATAGAAGAGAATCCCTTTGAGATCCGACAAGAGTTACAGCTTGCATCGACATTACATTTCCATGTAAAGTAAATTGAGCTAAGCATTCCAGCTTCATTTTTGGTGGGCGTGATTCTGAAAGGGAAAAGCCAAATTTTATAATAATAGCAATTGAATGTAATTTCAGCAATATCTAGATCCGTCTCAATGCATTCTTAACTTTTAAAATCATATTTAATCATGCGCGAGAGGTAAGAACGCATACATTAAAAATACACAAAATTCCAATCATATTCTTTCAGTATTAGACTTTAATGCCACTTATATTAATAGCAAAAAATCTAGCATTTTATTTTGAAAGAATGAATGTGACCCAAGGGTATCTTCTATATCTCTGCTCATAGAAAAACTATTAATACCATATCAAGGCCCACTTAACATCATACATAATTTGTACTTAATATGTTCCAGTATATCAAACAATAGAAGATCTATTTCATAGTTGCTGCTCCTCCATATATACACAGCAATATTCATTACTTAAAAGCAACATTTTCTGTGTAAATTCTTACGAGATCAAAGAGACCTTATCATCGTGGTATTTATAAAATATTCCCCCATCCAAGAAGAAATTATATAAAAATGATTGAATTAAAATCTGTCATCGAAACTCGGCTCAAAGCGCGCCAAGCGAAACACTAGAATGAAAGAAAATCGATCCTAAAATCGACATGTAGTGGTGCACTGTTTGGACATTAATAAATTCCGAAAAATAGATAAACGATTGTACCTGTATATTTCTCTCTTTTCGTTATATCTACGTCCGGTATTAAACGAAATACTCGGATGATATTTGCACCTGCTACGACGAGGCATTTTTCCAAACGATTGAAGAAGTAACATGTTATCGCGTGTTCTACTCCCGTGGAGGGATGAGTACTTTTGCAGATCGAATACATCGTGATTTATACCACTAATTGTTATAAACTAGTCATATTCCGTAGAGGTTAATGTACATGTAAGAATTCTTTACAATATTGTCATTTGAAGTGTGTTGTTTTATACACCGCGTAATTGGTTGTGCCAATATCGACATAAAAAAAGCTCTGCATCAGTGGGTAAGCAGTGCTGACAACGTATTAGATCTGAATTACGCTATTACAATATTAAAGCAAGTTTTTAAATTTATATAGGGATATTACTAAAAGTTATGCCAATTTTCTTTCCGAAAATCATTTATATAATTTTAAAAGTTGTAATATGCACTTTGAAGCACGTACTTTACAGAAGTAAGCGTTCTCTCTCGCACAGCTCAGCCGTGCCACCTCTTCTAGTACTAGGTCTCCTATTAACTCGGAGAATTTACTGGTCTCAACCCAAATTGTGGGTAACATAGGGATCGCGATTATCGGTAATCTAAGCTATATAAAAGGCTTTTTTTATTAGTAATTATGTAGAGATTCGTAAATAAAACGCATACGAGTGATTGCTGAACGTTGTCACAAGACTATATTCTCAAATCTACACGTACAAATATACAAATCATTTTGAAAAGATCGAGAATCCTTGAAGAAAGTGTGCATTTACTAAACGCGGAGTGGAACTTGTAAATCTGTCCAAAAACACATCGTAGCTGCTTAATTCTAATCAGAATCATTACAACTCTCACGTAGGAAAGTAGTGAAGGGTTCATACTTCAAGATGAAATTGCAAAAGTTGATAAATTACATCTAGAAAATGCACCTACAATCGACGAAGCTTGAGTGTTCACATAGGACCGTGATTCTCGTCACCGTTTCAAAGAATCGTTAATAACTAATTAATTGTAATAAAAATCTACGCGAAAACCACATAGGAATATAACCAAGGGTCTATTCTTCGAGACGCGATTCTGAAAGTTCATAAAATATTCGCGAGAAATGAGAAATTCGTGAATTTACAGTGACTGTGTGATATTTCTATTTCCTTCCTTGTCGCGCACACTAGCGTTCTCTCTCTCGCTCACGCCACCTATCTCCCTCCTTGCCGCACACACTAGCGGTCTCTCTCGCACAGCTCAGCCGTGCCACCTCTTCTATTACTAGGTCCCCTATTAACTCGGAGAATTTACTGGTGTCAATCCAAATTGTGGGTAACATAGGGATCGCGATTATCGGTAATCTAACCTATATAAAAGGCTTTTTTTATTAGTAACTATGTAGAGATTCGTAAATAAATTTCATTACGGGTGAACTTTATTCGCCGAACAACTTGTCTTTACGATATCACAGATTACACGTTTCGGTTTAATAAAAGAAAATGAAAATAGGTACGCCCAAATCGCTCGCAACGACCATTCCAAAATTTATGAAAATCTCTTGAAATATGGAAGAGAAATCTATGAAAGAGCTATTATCGAAAAATACAGGTTTTTAACTATAAATTACGACTGAAAAACAAGAACATATAATTTATGATATTCAATTTATTACAAAAACGGAAAAATCCTACGGTCGTAGGATTCTCGATCTTTTCAAAATGATTTGTATATTTGTACGTGTAGATTTGAGAATCTTTGATTTAAATCCTGAGTACGCTACTGACGACCAATCAGGTCAAAGGAGAATAGAAGTGGAGTTTATACTTTATGCCCTCCATGTTCCATGTGTTTAATAGTTTATGGTGAACACACACTCGCAAGTGGAATACCGCGAATGTGTGTCAGTGTGTATAATTCAGTTTAATTATTGTTAATTATCAAAGCGCGTACATAATGTCGCCGGTATTAATTTCATAATCATCACGCGCAATGTAACGTTTCCTCAGAATACACTATTATCCATATGATTTGCGTGACTAGTTTATACTGCTAGTTGTAAGGAAAAGTTGAATACAAATGAGAAGCTTTTTAGTTACTCGAATAATACAAGTGCAGCTATAATTGTTGCTCGATGTTATATGTAATATTTCCTTGAATACACAAGATAATGTCAAACACGATAAGTGGGAAGAATCTTTTACGGCCTACAGGATTGCAATGCAAAAATCTTCAAGAGTATTTAAAGTCACGACCACCAGAAGTTTTGAACAAACTCTACCATAACCCCCCGATTTGTTTGGCTGTGTTTCGCGAGCTGCCAGTAATAGCGAAGCACTACGTCATGCGGTTATTGTTCGTCGAACAGCCGGTGCCTCAAGCGGTCATCGCATCTTGGTGCTCCAAGCTTCATTTCGAGGAGCACCAAAAAGTAGTTTCCATATTAAACGAATTGAATGTGTGGAAGGAGGCGTCGATACCAGGAGGATTACCTGGTTGGATTCTGAACACTACGTTTAAGAAGAATTTGAAGATCGTTCTGTTAGGAGGTGGAAAACCATGGACGATGTCTAACCAAATGGAAACCGATAGTAAACCTAGGGATGTTGCTTTTTTGGATTCGTATGCGTTAGAGAGGTGGGAATGCGTTTTACATTATATGGTTGGTTCGCAGCAGCAGGAAGGTAATTTATTTCAATTAAACATAAGTCAAGATTTTTAGCACAGTGAAGAAATAATTAAATTTCATATAATTAAAAATATTATTCTTCCATATAGGCATATCAGCCGATGCTGTTAGAATTCTTTTGCATGCTGGACTGATGAAGCGAGACGAGGCTGATGGAAGTCCTGTTATTACACAAGCCGGTTTTCAATTCTTATTATTGGAGACTGCATCACAGGTAGTTAAACACAAATTATTAAAGTTATTATTTGTACTTACTTGCTTACTTTCTTTCATGTCTTATTTGTATACTTATTTCATTGTAATAAATGTATCGTAGGTGTGGTATTTTATTTTGCAATACTTAGACACAATAGAAGCGAGAGGACTCGACTTGGTCGAGTGCCTCACCTTCCTCTTTCAACTAAATTTCTCAACGCTTGGTAAAGATTACAGTACCGAAGGAATGTCCGAAGGTCTGTTAACGTTTCTGCAACATTTACGCGAATTTGGTCTCGTTTATCAGCGAAAGCGTAAGGCTGGAAGGTGATGTATTAAGATTTTAGCAAAAGTGTATCGAACTGTTTAATACAAACATTGTCACTGAATTTCATAGTTACTTTTAGATTTTATCCTACACGATTGGCGCTAAATATTGCCACTGGACAAAACAAACCATTGTCCAGGGATCCGGAGAAAGAGGGCTATATAGTCGTTGAAACGAATTACAGAGTATATGCTTATACGAACTCAAATTTACAAGTTGCCTTACTCGGTCTATTCTGTGAAATGTTATACAGGTGTGGTTGAGAAGCATATTAAGAACTTTATATTAACTCGTAATGGTACGAGCTGTTTGTTAATATTTTTCGTTGTAGGTTTCCAAACTTAGTTGTGTCGATACTAACAAGAGACTCCGTACGGCAAGCTTTAAAGAGTGGAATTACTGCTGCTCAAATTGTAGGGTGTGTTTCGCAAAATAATTTCTATCTGTACAATATCCCAAGCTACAAAAGAAAATGGTTAATTTGCATTTTGCTATATTAACAGTTATTTGCAGCAACATGCTCACGGTAAAATGATAGAGGCGGGTCCCCCAGTTTTACCTCCTACTATCGTAGACCAAGTTAAATTATGGGAGAACGAAAGAAATAGGTTTATATTCAGCGAAGGAGTTTTATACAGCCAGTTCCTTTCTCAAACTGACTTTGAGGTGCTCAGAGATCATGCTCTTTCCACCGGAGTATTAATTTGGCAAAGCGAAAGGTATATTCTTTAAATTATATATTTTTCTATTCACGTATTATCAGAGTTGGGCATTACTCGAACAAATTTTCTAATCTCGAATATGAATTGCGAATAAAACGAAATTATTCGAGAATAACGAATAACACTACAGATTTAATCGTGAATAACGCTGCGCTGGCACGTGCCATGAGAAACCCTAATTCGCTGCTTCGGATAAAAACTTATTTGTTATTCTCGAATAACTTCATTTTATTCGAAATTTTCATTCGAAGATTATTTGAATAATGCTCAACTCTGCATGTCACACATGTTAATGTTTTTTTTTTTGTTTTAGAAAACGAACTATGGTGGTTACAAAAGCAGGCCACGACGACGTAAAGAAGTTTTGGAAGCGATATTCCAAAGGCTCCAGTTAGTAGAGGAAGAATATTTAAAAAATGTGCCAGAATTCGATTACCGAGTGATTTGGAGTAAAAATACGTTTCCAATCACTCCGTATTTTTTTAACTTTAAATCTGTATTATAATGGACATTATTAAATATAATGTTACATAGCAAATGGAGTTTATGCGTGACATAACTGAAACATCATAGATTAACAGTGGAAACTGTAAGAAGGGAAACTTACGTTATTCAAAAGAAGGAATGGAGAATTAATTAATTACTGTCATCGTAAAAGAGTCACTGTGTATTTTTGTAGAAACTGACGAGGAGTTGTAAGTAAATAAGCGCGTACACTTTTAAGTACTTTGAAAGTAATTATTTATTTTTATTGTATAATTAAAAATTTTTTCAATTTTTATAACAACTAAATAAGTTTACAATTTCTCAAACTTAGATTGAATATAAAGAAATCAATTTCATAAATTTCGTCCCAATTATGTTTAATTATTAAAAATTTGTTCCAAAGAAAAATTGCAAAACTATGTTAATGGTAATGTAACATTATGGCCGATTTATCGCGAGAATAAGCAAAATTAAAGAATAGCTTGAATAAAACTTTTCACAATTGTCAGAAAATACTTTGATATCAGTCCCAAATATTGGAATTCAATAAATCTTGATGTCAGCGCTGCGGTGCCGCTTTTGGTTTTGGCATTTTAGCTAGTAAACCCTGAATTTCTTTCTTCTCGTCGTAAGTTTTCCATAGCTCGTATAAATTAATAATATAACGCGCGATTTCTTGAATTTTTTCCATATCAGCGTTCAGTTCGGCGAACCATGATTTTAGATCCTTTTGCAGAATAACACAAGCTATTTGCAAGCATCCTAAAATTATTTCAATTAATATTCCGTACACAGTAAAATTTTAACGCAGTTTCACAGCATGCGTACGATTTTACCAATAGCTATTTGATATGGTGGATACAGCAGGCAAACGTCTGTGCGTAAACTATCGTTAATTATACGCCAAGCAAGAGTCAGTAACTGATCATCCGGACCCACATCTTGAATGAGAGTCAACAGAGGACGATACGGTTGATACACGATTAAACAACAGTCTAAATGTTCTAAAAGGTAAAATTCGCATTCCAAAATATGATTTGTACGATACGGGAATTCTTGCGAGTAGGCGTAATTGAATTTATTTTTTACTGAAAAAAAAAAAACATGAAATAATTAATGTACATACATCTCGTCCAGTTTTACTTCGTTATATAAAATAATTAATACACACCTACAGTTTGACAAGTTGTTATTAGTCTGGTGTTAGAAATAACTCCAAACTCTTCCACCTTGGAAGCCAGGAAAACAGACGTAGGTGCTAACAACAGAGGATCTATACATTTCAAGCTATTGCGGGCGTAAAACCTTTTAAAATACACAGTCGCCGTCGCTATAACTTGTTGCCTGAGCTTCAATTGTTCCCCAAGCACTTGTATCACTGAAAGAAACACGAGGTATGGATACATAAATCATTTGCTTTACGATTGTACTTAAGTGATAGTTCAGACCGGATTACATTGATCTTTGTAACGGTTCTATTAAGCCCAATTGATAATGTATCGGATTCGTTGAAAGACTAAACGTTTGATTTACAATTTGAGAAAAAGATGAACAGCTTTTGATACTCTTCCTCTGTTAAAATCGAAAGATCGTGCTGCCGTTCCCTCACTAGATCCTGTTTATCTAGAAGCCATTGTTGACTAAAAATATAAGCTGCACGATTATTTTACAAAACAGTAGTGGTTACCATAATTCAACGATGGTAAACTTACTGATGTGAACTTTGCCAAAAATTTCCAGCCATATTACCACCGTCTAATAAACAGCCGCAACAATGAACAAATTTCGCACCGCTGTAAGCGCTTTCCGATTATTTCCAGATTCTGGAGTATTTCATTTTGCATTTAAGTTTCGTTTACTTCGGTCGGTGCATGTTTAGCAGATTAAATGCAAGCCTTGTAAATGTCAATGCGTCGATGTCTATTAGTGGTTCCTAACCACGATTTAAATTTGTTTTCTTGGACTTTAACAAGTGATATTTGCGTTCAAAAATCTTCTAGCGATTTCGCTTGATTTGGAAGTGACTGTACTTTTTAGGCACAAGTCATTTTCTTTATTGTGTGTTGGCTGTTAAATTTCCCTATGTTTCCACCAGAACTTACTAGAATTCACCAGAATTTACTGGTGGTAATTCACTAGTAGCTGTTCCCGGTAAATTTTAAACGGTGCTTTCTCGAACGTAATAAACGCGGTAGAAATAAGAGATTTTAATATTCCAAATGCACTCCCACATAAAATGCGCTACTAAGCGATATGCAGAATAACTATCTACGAAATGATATAAGAAATGATACGATTAACAAGAAAGATGAAGCGATGCTTTTTTCTGTGCTTGGGAGAGTAAGAAGGAAGCAAGGAATGTTCTGCATGATCGACACTTATTGATTACTACATAATCTTAATGTTTAGTAAAGCTAATAAGAAGTGAAAAAGCTGTCCAAAACTTCTAATAAATTTATATCTTGTTTTAATTGTAACGCAGAAATTTCATTGTGGAACTTTTATGTGGGAATTATAAGCACTGCATTTGAATATTAAATAATTGAACTTAATCTTATATGATCATTTGGTAAATCAGTATTTTTGTTAATTATACAGCATCATGTTTTATAGTCACATTATATGCGTGATTCTGCTTTAGTCTCACCCGCGCGTAATTAATGTGCGTATTTTTAAAACAGAACAACAGATGCAGAGTACTTTTAATGGAAATTTGCGCTATTATCGATTTAAAATTATGACTTAAATATCGGCCGAATAAATGTACCGGAAAATGAGTGCTATAGGTTCAGGGACGCGTTTAAATAAGGATAGGCAAGCCGCTAAAAGTAACACAGTCAATAATGGCTCGTGTAAAATAACGAGTAAAATTTTCTAATCAAACGCCCGCTCAATATCTCGATACACCACACGTCCATGATAAAATTATTACGGACATATAGCATTATTGCAGAAAAATCTGAACCCGATTAATAATTCATACAAAGGAGAATAATTTATTCAACAGTTAAATTATAAAGAAGAACAAAACTGCAGATAAAGATTCCTCAAAATTTTCTAAAGATACTATACTCACAAAGTAGAGCATATCATACAACGTCAGATTGTTAACTAACTGAAAAAGCGTTGTATTACATTTTCCAAAATTTCCGATAAACAAATAAATATACAATCTATATTTATACTACCAAGCAAATAATATGCAACATGTGTCCAAGTAACATATTTAAATTTTTTTCGAAAATTTATTTAAAAAAATGAAACGTACATGAATTATTTCATCTAATAATTCGATTAAACATCATCTCGCATGATCACAGGCGGCTGTTAAGTAAGTACGCGCATTGTCCGCCATAGAGACGTTAGCGCGGTTAATTATTAACAAGACTGTATGGGCAGCATCGATGAATGAATCCTGTTGCGCAGACCGGTAGCTTTCATTGTAAGAGTCGATAGCTACCGTATAGCCAGTGTGGCTCGCGGGGTGAGCGTCGGTGAGCGTCGGTGCGCGAGTTTCGCCTGCTAGTTTTTCCGTGATTTCGGGCGGTGAATCGCGAGGAAAGCCGTCCGCGGGCAGGATCGTAGTTGGACAGGGCGGTCAGTGTTTCGGTTTGCAAAGGAATCGCGGTGAACATGCAGGAGAAGAGATGTTTTCGAAACGAAAGCGACGGTCGGTAAAACTAAAGGGAGCAGGCGTGGACTGTGGGCTCGAGTCGGGCGTGGGGATGAACTCTACGGGGAATGCGAGAGGGAGGAGGACTGGGGCGCTTCCTGTGGTTGGCACTAGCCTAAAAAAGCTCCATAAACAGAATCGCGGCCGAATGTCTTTTCAATGCAACGAAAATGGTGAAGTGTGGGAAAAAGTGGGCATTGAGTAAAGGCTTCGACAGCTCGAACCATGACAGAGGCGTCGGAGGAGTAAGTAGCACTTGCAATGCCTCGCGTACTTCTCCTCGATTGTTACGCTTCGAAACCTGAAATGTCCGTGGCTACGGTTTAACTATCCTGCCCTTTCCTCGCGATATCACGTTTTCCAACTGCGGCGCCCTGACAGCTCTGCCCGACGTCGTCCCACCTTCTCTCCTCTCAACATTTCCGATACCGAACGCTCCGCTGCGTTCCAGGTCCCTCCGATTTTCCTCAACCCCCTTCGAAATACAATTTCCTCCCTCCCCCGGGATGTGTCACGCTCGAAGAGCGTCTGGCAAAAAATTTACACACGCGAGAACACGTACGATTTCGGCGGAGTGTCGGTGTGTTATCCTGCGCTCGTGTAGGGGTGACCGTTCATTCATTAAATCGATGTCGGCGCGTAACATCTGCTATCTCGTTGTGTACAACAACGATTCCTTTGGCTTCGCGAACATGTCGGTCTTGCGCGATGCTAGACCGCCGTTCGGTGCGATTCCGATGCTTCCCCGACCGATCTCGCGGTTGTCAATGAAATTATATTTTCCATATACCTTGTGCAATAGAAGTACGTACATAGATTCTGTGTGATCACTCAATCGTGTAACCATGTAAATGCTTACCCGATATCAGAATACATTGCTGACCCCGTTTTATGATAAAGGAAAGTTATGACCGAGCTTCTACTTTGCATCGAATAATAGTTTGCGGTATCTCCTTCGAAGTATCTCTTTGGGTGATTAATTCGACATGTGTGTTACTATTAGGGAATGTAGCGTCTTAGAATCGCATAAAACGACGGATGTCGTTTCTAAGCAATTGTAAATCTATATTTTTAATAGCTTTTCCCATTCACAACTTTCCTCGTTTCCTTCTCATCCTCCGCGTTTCTTCGGAACCGTGTAACTTGAGATCGACAGCTGGATCGTATTGCACAGCTTTGAGAGAAGTGAATATCTCAAGGACGAGTGGTTTATAGATCTATCGTGTTTTTGAAATACCGTGTTTGATAGTACGTTGATATTAATATCAACTTGCATTATTAACGTCTTGATATTCTTATTTTTAGTGGTAACTATCTGGTGAGGGTTCGTGCCCAGGTAATGACAAGAGATGATAGTTCCGGTGGTTGGGTTCCTCTAAGTGGCGGTGGTTTAGCAAAAGTTTCGGTTAGACGAAGACCTACTTCTTCAGGTGGGCATCAGTCTAATAATACCAATGGATCTGGTATTTCCACTTCGACTGTCGTACCCTCTACTACCAACTCTACGCACTCTGTATCGACTACAGTTGTCGCTACATCTCAAAGTCATGGATCTTCGAGCAGTTCCCCGCCTGGTGCGACTAAGAAGAGGCACGAGTACCTTATTTATGGGAAACGGATCACCGATCAATCAGTACTGAACATAGTTATCGATGTTATTCAGATGTGTTCGAGTTTAGTTCGTTATACTAAAGTGACGTTACTGTCTTATAGGTTGTTCTTAGCTGTACAATTAAAAAAGATTTTGAATACAATAAGGTAATGCCAACTTTTCATCATTGGAGGACGGGGGAGAAAAGATTTGGGCTGACATTTCAAACAGCTGCGGACGCAAGAGCTTTCGATAAAGGCGTCCGTACGGCTGTTGAAGAATTGTTAGAAGGTAGATTGTTATTTTAATTGTATCTCGGATTTCGTTACATTATAGATATAGAATACAAACTTCTGCTCAACGTTACTCTATAGTTTATTAATGTACTAATTATTTTGCTGCTAATTTCTATGGAATGTACAAATGGTAAGAATATTAGATTCCCCTTCCGTATTTGATGCGTCGCTAAAGGAAGGATTATTAACAGGAGGTCTCTGTGGCTTCCGTTTTACGCAATTGTCTAACAAGATCTCGTTTGTGATGCAGGATTGACTAATTCAACATTTTGCGGCAATACATTAGACGCTGGCGATGAGGACGTTTTCATGGTGAGTAGCAAATAAGATTAATTAAAATGTTGCAGCACAGGTGATGTTGAATTCATTTTGCAGACTTTAAATTTACCTGTGGAGCCGCCGGAGCCACGTCCGTTATCACATACTCATGGCAGAGTTCGAGTACCCAATTATCATTCCCAGTGTTCAGATCTTCCTGATTCACACAAACCTATCCATTATATTGGTGGATCATCTGTAAAAGCGCCGCCACCTCAACACCCTCTGGCATCGACTGCGGATATTGGATCGGATAACTATCCTTATGTGCAGCTGACAACGCTTAATCACGAATATTTATATCCCATAATTGATGATCATAAAGGAGACCGGTTAGATAGACATAATACCGGCGGCTCTTTGAAGAAGCCAGATATTATAGTGTCTCAACCTACTAAAAACACTATGAAACGTAACGTTCGATTACGATGTAAACATTGCCAAGAGCTGTATACGGAGCAGCACAATCCTAGAGGATCTTGCGAGTACGCTCCTGATCCGATTAGATGTGGAATCGCAAAAATCTCGTGTCTGTCATGTGCTCAGGGCATGTTGTACCACTGTATGAATGATGCTGAAGGTGATTTTTCCCAGAACCCTTGCAGGTGAGTAAATTGTACACACCGATTTCTTTATTACTTTCGCTCGGTTTATTGGAGGCATTTCTCTAAGCTTCGTAGTATAAAATGTTTCGAGACGCAGGAGGCTTCCCGATATTTATAATGTATTCGGTGAACAGTCGGCAGTTTAGAACGTTACCGTTTAGTTTTCGGAGTATTATGTGCAGATAATTAAGAATACATTATAAATGAACATTGAATTGTGCAGTTGTAGCACAGAAGAAGGATGTGGACGCAGGTGGTTTGGTTTGGCATTATTATCACTGATCGTTCCTTGCTTGTGGATTTATCCTCCACTCAGAGCTGTTCATTGGTGTGGCACGTCCTGTGGAATGTGCGGAGGACGTCACCATCCGATGGAATAACTGAAGGAACCCTTTGATATCTCTGCTCCATACTCGGTCGAGTCCGCCAACATACCTTCATCGCGCGGTGCTGTAGCCAACGTGTACGAATGTCATGATCTGAGTATGGGTCGTTGCCAGAGGTATCAAAGGGGCAGACAGCTTCCAGTACATGCACTTATCCATCAGCGTCATCTCTGAAATAATTCGTTTCAAAAATGCAACGGAAAACGCAAAAAAAAAAAAAGAATACGAGCACAAATTATCGCATTTAGCCCCGATACCGTGTATATTCCATACATTTTGTATATTTTATTAGCGAAGTGCATTATTTAGTCACACCTTGTACATTAAACGATTCGAGAATGGACACTGTTTAGTCCATTATGCTCCGAATAATTGGTCCACGATAACAGTAATATGGACTGACCAAATATTTGTGATACACGGTGCACACTGTGAGAATTTAGTCGAGAACGAGACATACAAAATTTTTTATTCCCAGTTCGAAAGCTAGTTTTTTGCCTCGCATCAAGCCCTTTGCAGGGGGGGAATGATCAGGGAACTGTTTGCTATGAAATTAGAGAAATTTTAATTTCACGCATATGCAAATTAATGGAGATACCGTTTGTTAATCTTCCTTGCGCATGTTCTCATGAAATTTAAAGTGATTGAATTTTGTCACTATAAAAAGTGTTATGTGGATTCTATTTCGATCTTTTTTTTTACAAGTTTTTTTTTATAATATTTGTATATTCAACCCAGTGCCGACAATATTTGTACTATAATGTTTTGTATAATTTTTCTAGATGAAATTATTTCGGTTAAATTTATTTCAATTACGAGAGTATATACAAAATGTATGTTTATCTTTTAAGCATTAGGTATTTGCCAAGAGCAAGTAATAATGGTTTTTAATCTACTTCGGTAATTAGCACAAGCTGGTTAACAGAAACTAGTTGCACTTTTCACAAATAAGTATCAAAATTAATGTTAAAAGTTGTATCATGTTCTTTAAAGGAATCGCATAGGTACAGTCATTCAGGAATGACGGTGAATGTCTGTAGCGAATAATTTTTCTTTATTGCCGGAACGCAGCCTTGTTTTTCGAGGTCCTTTCGTATTGTGCTCTTTGTATTTTCAAAATATCGTTAATATTTATATAGTCATTTATCCGTTAAATGGAATTTCTTATGCTACTACGTTCGCGTAATGTTAAATGCTAAATAATATCAGTATTTACTAGCATGGTACTTTTAGTACTATTAATCTTATCGTTACTTCATGCACAATGAAGATAAGTTTAATAATATACATATATTATTAGTTTGAGGCTTATTAAATATTGGAGATACTTTCAGTTTCAAGCTGAACGGCGAGATGAGTTTTACAATATCGTAAACTGTAATTATATCGAAGGAAAATTCATGGAAACTTGATCTTTCGCTTTTTATTGAATGCTGTGGATTGTTTGCAAATCTAAATCTCTATTTTATAAATGTATTATAGTCCTGTAACATACATACTTGGCATTGTTAAGAAAATTCTGATTTACGTTTATCTGTATTTTTAATTATTTTTATAATTTCACTAGTAATTAGTAGATAGCTCGTTTCTTTTTGTCTATTCTACGATAATTGAATGATATGCACACAATTTGAATGTTTAGAAGATTAAGATGCTTTTGAAAGAGGGACGCAGTTGGTTTTTAGCAATAATTCTGCTTATTAATAATCTTATTGTACATTCATTCTTATCAGCTTTATAAACCATAGTTACATGGTTTTTATGCATTTCAAAGATCTGAATTTTATACTTAAATTTTTATTGAAAGGAACTTTATTCTGAATTCATTAAGACGCTATGAATAATCAAGCGTAACTTAAGAGCATAGTTGTTTCCTTGCTCGGTGTATGTGGCTACAAATGTTAATGCAGGAGATCTACTGACAATTTTCAAGTAAAGCTTCAAAGATGACACGGTAGACAACCCAAATGATCGTGTTATAAATGTCGTAGAAGATTTTTACATTATTTTTAAAATACGATTTATAATAAATAGGTGATAAAGTCAGACGCAGCTTTGGAATAGCAAAGTAAATTAATTACCGAACGACTCGATCGACAAAACTTGCAATCTTCCTGCAGACATTTAGTTAATCGAGAAAGAAGTATGGAATATTTAAGAAACGTACATAAACGCGATGGAAGATAACGAATCACTATTATTGTTCAATAAGTTTTGTTACGTCTTATGTTTCTAGTCCAATGATAGTAATGTATTTTTAGTCCATTGTTAAATTGAAACGATTCTTTTAAATCAAAAAATTTTCTCTCGCTCGAAATTTTAAGTGATGTATCTATAGATTTTGTAAATCTCTACAAGAAATGTAATTTCTTTAACAGAACGTTTAGAACATTTCACGTGTAATGTACCATATATTTAATTCTAATTATTTTATTCCCTTTTTATTCGATTTAGGATAATATGCTTCTAGAATCTTTTTAGATAAATGCTTCAAACTGTGCTAACATAATCGATTTTCTGTTTGCCTTTGTGAGTTGGTTACTTCATGAACAAGCTTAATAATGTTTGTAACATTCATCCCCCTAAGCTATTAATTATACTCGCTATAAGTCGCAATCGAATTACAAATATTACTTTATGAAATTTACGTAGGGGAGAAAAATGGAGCATACAAAAATGAAACGGTATCTTTAGATAAATGTTAATATATCTAATATATTCTTCTTCCCTTGCAGTTTATACTTTCAAAAGATATTAATATATTTGCATATACCCAAGTAAGATAATATAATGTAACGCAATGTATTTTATTAAATTGAACTATGAATGCGCACTAGCATCCATATCATAGGCATATTGTTCCCAATGGAAGTATAATCAGTATTTCGTTTTGATAATAATTCTACTTTTTCCTTTCGCTTAACGAGCTTAGGAGGATATTACACAGAAATTATATAATTTGGCTCCCTATGCGTACAATGTGCGATCCACTATGCGTTCATTATAAATATATAGATTTTGTTAAATCATAAGTTCGCAGAATTTACAGAAGTTTTATTTAAAAGTTCGTCAACTGTGTAAATATTAACTTGTTTACTGCCATAGAAATTAATAGTTTAATTTCGAATATTAAACAAATTATCTATCTTTATCGATTCAAAGTATTCCATTGATACTTCCCAAGTATCATTCAGTTTCTTCTTGTATGATATTTAATTAAAATATCACGACACTCTATCTCTCCCCCTTTTTTTTTAGTTACAAAATAAGTACAAAAGTTATTTTTTCAATAAGTCCGTTGTGATGACTCATACCAAATGAGAAATACACATGTAATCATCTTCACAAGTGTAGTTTTATATGACATAGCGTGGCTGAGCGAATGTACTTCTATTTAAATTCTTTTTAATTACGGAGTATGAGTGGACAGTGTGCGTGGTCTCGAGATGTTACAACGTGTCTATAATTATAGTGATCAATAATGAACAGAAAATATAAATAAATATAGTTTGTACGATAATAATTATGACAATGTTGGTGATAATAATTATCGACACAGAGACAGGTGTTATATATACGCACGAATAAAAGTGCAAGTTTCGCGCGCGCGCGTATACGAGTCGATCAACGCGGAAACGTTTGCACGTTTCCACAAAAGAAAATTATGTATACACGGAGTTATCGAATAAAGAAAAATCGTCAAACTGAGGGAAAATGCATAAAGGTGCCTGCCGGATGTGGGGAGAATGTTTAACGCGTCAGCGGCAGCGTTCAAACGCGAGACAGTTTGCAAGAAACTTATAGGGTATTTTCACTGATAATGTAAATGCTGCAAGGTTAACGAATACGACTTTTAATTCACACAGATTCATTATATCATAAATGTTTAAATCTTGTATCATTGTAATTAAAGATATGTATCATAATCCAAATGTATAAGAAATAAATATATTGTACCATGACGAAATATCATATAAACCAAGTTTGTTGCTCTAAAAGTTTACGAGACGCATTAAAATAATTTCTGAGAATGTAATGTTTTTTTAAATTGTTGGCCATTAAAGAAGATACCAAAGTATGCTACGTTCAATTTGTATTATTCACAATAATATACAAGTATTTTGCTAACTATATATAAACAAAATATGTACATGTTAACTTAAGTGCAAGGCGCAATGTATTATATCAATGTGGAGCTGGTGTATGACCATCCACATAGAAGTTTCTTGTCGCTTTTGGTAATTCCAATTCTATACCGTCCAAATCTTTTGTAAGTATAATTTGACAGCCTAAAAATATTAGAAATTACATTTTAATATTTCATAACATTAGCGTTAAATGCCAAGGATGTTAAGGGTCCATTCTACTTTTTCGGTCGAACAAGAGGCCAATTTTCATGAATATTTTTTCCAAGAACTAATGTACGAATTTTAAATGTTTCTTGTTGGTTGAATGTTTCTTATTACTTGCTGCGTTGAATCATATTTTTCATGTTTCCAAAATATAATTACAAATAAGTCGACTCAAGTCGCAATTAATGATGGGATCTGAAACGCTTGGAATCTATATATATGACGAAAATTTCGAAGCACTTTGAACGTGATAACAGATAGGGGATAAGACGTCTTTAAGACGTCTTGAAAGTCTGAAAGACGTCTTAATGACGTGTGCTATCTGGGATTCGGAACTTAAAACTCTTGATAAGTCTTGAATCGTGATAGGTCTTGAAAGTCTTGAAAGTTTGAAATGAATATCTGGTTGCCAAAAACTAGCCAGAGGGACTCGCCAGGGTCGCAGTATATGACTGTATCGTCCCGCAAGTCGGCGATGGACGTATATACGGGTTCGAAACCTATCAAGACTTTGAAGTAAGAGTTTCAAGACTGCCGAGACGATCAAGACATTCAAGACTTCCAAGACTTTCAAGACTTTCAAGACCTATCAAGACTGAAGACTTATCAAGAGTTTTAAGCTATGAATCATGTTCAAAGTGCTTCAAAGTAGTCGCCTGATATTCAAGACAGATTCAAAACGCTTCGAATCCCATCACTAGTCGCAATACTTGTGCCTCAGTGAGAAATCTGCGGAAGTCCTCCTTGGTATCAAAGTGGTTCTAAAATGATAAAAAAAGAGTGATTATGTTCAATAGGGGTGTACGTATAAAGTGGACTAGAATAATCCAGGTATCAATAATAGTTTTTGTTCCATAAAAAAAAAAAACAGAAAAATAGGCAAATGATGTGAAACTTTTTCTTTACAAGGCCACTATTTCGTAACCACTGTTGATAAATTAATAATTCTAGTCCACCTTATGCGTACACCCCTATAGAATATAATTATTCTATTTTTATTATTTTAGAACCACTTTGACGTCAAGGACTTCCGCAGTGTTCTTACTAAGGCACAAACATTATATTTTGGAAATATGAAAAACTAAATTCTATACAGGTAGGAATAATAAACATTTAACCAAAAGAATACATTAAAATTCGTACATTAGTTCTTGAGAAAGAAATTCATGGAAATAGGCCTTCTTGTTTGATCAGCAAAGTAGAATGGACCCTTGAACTTATTCGAGAGTACCTAATCTTGAATTCTCTTTTAAAAAAGGAGCTAAATCTAACAAATCCTCTTCCTTCTCCTCGGCTATTGGAAGTTTGTCTGTATAATTTTGGTGTACATATATATGACAAGTGGTACAAGCTAGAGACGCCTCGCAAGCGCCTTCCATTTCAATTCCATATCTATGAGCCAAATATAATACATTATCTCCCACTTTTCCCCTCACGGGTATTCTTTTGCCTGTCTTGTCAATAAAGGTAATATTTACGCTAAAAAATATTAACACTGTATTAAATCGAATTCAACTTCACGATGTCAAGCTGTCATATATATTTGTTCGAGTGTTATATACGTTTTACAGAACGTGTACCAATTTTACCTACATATCAGCTTCCGAATTAGGGTCCTGCATTTCGTATTCGCCATGAAAACGCCCTGAAAAAGTTTATCAGTGACAGATAACAATTCTTCCGGTGCAATTAGATTAGACATTCAAATTTCTGTTTACATCGTTCTAGCGACATCTACAGATGAGTATTTCATAAAAGCATGATATACTTACATTTCGACGTATGGATTTCGAAACTCGGTATCGTCGACTGATTCATTGGTAAAAGGGCCCTTTTCATTATATTCCTCCATGACGAACGCCTCAAAATAGAAGTCATTTTTATTGCCACTCCTGATACCACTTATTCTCGCAAGATTATCACGATGCCGCGCACATTGTCGCAAATGAGTCACCTAATTTTACTCCGCCGACCATAGGAAACTAAGATTAGAAACCTCGATGCATGAAAGAAGATACGTTTCATAAAGGCATCTTAAAAAATAGTGACTCAGGGGGTCATACGACGCCCCTTTTCTTAAGAAAAATCCTTCCATTTAAACGAGTCGAAAGAGGCAGATGAGATAGTATAATGAATTAATGATTTCTGAGTCCACTAATTCGTTAGATAGAATAGGGAAATTTAGGATCAGTGCGCATTCATAGTGCAATGTATGTTCAGATAGTTGGCAGCGTCTTTCATTGTGCTTTTTTTGTAGTTGTGCATAAGGAGATGCACTTGTGCAGTTGCGCACACTTGCGTACGAACGACTACATAGCCGCCGACCAATTTGACAGGCGCTCGTACACACCAGTGCACACTCGTATGCATCCACGGTGGATCGAGCGAAGCGTTGTAATTCTTCGTGTAGCTTGACTTTGGCATCGTGAGATATACCAGTTTGTCGCGAGTGTTTCGTGGCCACAGAAAATTGCTAGCGATGCAATGTATCAAGCTTTCATCAACGGATACCGTTTGGCCGAAGTGTCACACGGCAAGCCCTATTATGTTTACTGTATCGAGGTACTGGAGACAGGGAGCGGTAGTCGATACTTCGTCGAGAGAAGATACAGCGAATTCAGCGCGCTACATCGCACGGTACGTCGTTTCATAAATGTCTACTGAAACTATCGGTTGCGTAACAATTCATTTCTAGTGTCAAGGGAACATCGGGTACATGCCCTTACAGCGGCACGCGCCTACTTACGCCATCGATTTCTATTCTATTCCGATCGTTACTTTCACTGATATCAAACCCGTTTGTGGCTCATTTTCTAAGCGAAGGGCGCAGTAGATAACTGTTCTCAGTGAGTCGATAAATCTTTTAGTCTAAAAAGATATATAGTTGTAGAAGTGGGTCGAAGTCTATGAGCGATAACGTGATTCTGTGTCTCCCCACGTTTTTTCTTCACTGTCCAAACAAGGATAGCGCTACTCGCATACTATTCCATTTCCCATTCAGTTCCGCTCGCATGAATAAACGTGCGTAATCTAGATTAGCGTCGGCAACATGCGCGTACTACGATGCATTCAGTTGCTCGTATACGTTATGTAATGACGTCTGTTTACGTGTTTACACGAGTAATCGGATTCGGTACAGGAAGTTCTTCCTGGTTCTCATACAGGGTGTCCGTTAGAAATTCATTCGAGTTTTTTCATATTTTTTTGAAGTACAATATCTTGAAAATATTCCCTGAAAGTGTCATATTAATCCGACCAAAATTGATAAATTTATACACGTTCCTCGGTATAGCGCTCAGACCCAAAACTTTAAACGCGTTTTCCTCAAAATCATGTTTTCAAAGTCGGTGACGCGCATAACTAAAAAATTAATGAACCGATTTACTCGAAGATTTGCAGGCTTACTAGTCAGCCTTTGTACAGGTTAAAAGTCTAAGCACCAGTGGAAACTTTTGCGTCTTTTCCCAGATTTTTTAACAATCAAGAAACGAGCGATTTTTTGCCAAATATCGATGCTTCAACTTTGCACAGCTGTCATTCTGTCTCAAAATATTTATTCCAAAATCCGGCCCGATAGTGCCTAGATGATTTCATATATTATCGAACAAATTTCGAATTTTCAATTTCGGATAAACCTGCACCGAGCTACAGTTGGCACCGTAAAGCGCCTAAAAATGGATGTCTTGGGCATCGCCCATAACTCACAAACGTTTCAATACATTTTACTACAAAAAATACTGAAATATCCGTAAGATGTACTCTTTCCAATGGACTAATGTTTAATAATAAAAGTTTATCGGTTTTCCTAGAAAAAAATCCCAAAGCATGTTGTTTCGACCGTTCTAGGTAGATCCCCCCCCCCCCTTAAGTAAAGTTAAATTGCACGCAGTGTTAGTATGTATATCAGGTTTTCGTTTGAAGACTGAATTTATTATAAGGAACATAATTAAAAAATCTTTAGTCTATTAATCATGTTTATTAATTTTAATTTAATATGCATTTATTAACTATTAAATATTATTAATATTACTGCTTTACATATTAACGAGTTACTGGAACTACTTAGAAAATATACGTAATATTTTCATTAGGGAGATATTATATATATAATAAAGTTTAAAAAGGACGATTGAGGAAAAAAATTTCAATTTAAGGAAAAAGGAATATTTTTTCAGATATTTTTCCTATGTATTTTCTAATAAGGTACTGTAATTAGGTGAAAGTTATTTATGAACATAATTAGCTTCGCATTAGTTTCGAGTAAATGTGGATAGTTTAAGTATGGTATAAAATATTTCCGGTGAAACGATCGCATTAATTTATCCTCGCTGCACAGCGCAACATTCTTTCGATACTGCGCGATTAGTCACGTATGTATATGTATGTAACTACCAGTGTGTAAGTTCCATCATCAGCGTAATGATATACGATTTACATATGTAGCTGGTTTTCTCTGACAATCGGTCCGCGATGAAACCTGCCATGCAGTTAGTATTTTCGAGCTTCTTAAAACGCACTCGAATAGCTCGTAACTGTTGCTCGAAGCCAGTTCAAATTAATTAGCAGCATTAACAGCGTGCGGCGTGTTAGCATCAGTAGGTACTTACCAGCTCGCAGTTATGTTTCACTTCGGCGTAAGTTGCATTTATATGTATGTATAAAGCATTGTTTGCATATAAAATACAATGTTAGAAATATTTATTGTATCACTCGAATAAACCCGTAGGTAATAACGTAATAACGTGTACCCTTCTTTTTATTATAAGAAAATATTGTTGCAAAAATGTGTAGCTGGCTATCTTGGCCAAAAGAAGTTGGACACAAATCATTTCATCAATATTGTTATGAAAATTCTGCGTGCTATGTAAATTTGAGAGTGAGGCATAAATATTTCCAGTACTGAAAATAACTTCAGTTAAATATCAACGCATAATGCGGCCAACTTTTAATTGATTAAAGTTTTAAGGTTATCATTTAGCGGTATTCATTTAGATCATTTTTGCTGTTATAGGAATAAATTAGGAGTAAGGAATTGTATTGTTACGATTTATTTAAAATGTATTAATTATTGAGAATTGTACCCTACGCGGCCTACGACATACAATCAATCTTTTCAGATTAATTTTTCGCTATATATGTTCCGTTGCTTATCGTGCTGTTTACTAATACTTAATATTTACTAAAATTTACTAATAGTTATTAATATCTATTAATATCTATTAATATCTATTAATATCTATTAATATCTATTAATATCTATTAATATTTATTAATATTTACTAATATTTATTATTATTTACTAATAGTTATTAATATCTATGAATATTTATTAATATTTACTAGTATTTATTACTATTTACCAATATCTATTAACATTTACTGGTATTTATTAATATTTACTCATATTTATTAACATTTACTAATATTTAGTAATTTCTACAAATATTTAATAATTTTTACTAATATTTATCAATATTTAGCGATATCCATTAATATATTCATTAAGACTGATATTTATTATTATTTATTAATATTTATTAATATTTACTAATAAAAGGAGTTCATGTCGATTAACGCTGTCGCACGAAATACAACAGCGACTGCGGTTTGATAGTCGTTCATTTGGTTCCTTTTAATTGCAGCTGAAGAAGGGGAACACGGACATCGCTCCGTTTCCACCGAAGAGGGTAAGAAATTCTCAGCCAAAGGTGCTCGAGCAAAGACGAGCTGCATTGGAGCTGTATGTCCAGAAAATGCTACGTCTCTCGGCCACGAAGCAACAGGTTCTCAATTTTCTGGGCATAGAAGGTCGTGTTGCTAATGTGTCATACAAAAGGTATGCATTTCTGCAACTGAACGTTCGAAACGTGGGCTGTCGTCATATCAGCTATTTTGTTATCTTACGCTGATTTTTACTCGACTAACGGACTGATTAAAGTCTGCACACTTAGTCCCACGCTTCTGCTTCACGATTTATGATTGTATCATTTAATATATTAGAAGATAGTTTGTATCATAATTTTTCTAGGCTGTTCAGAAAGCTAATCTTGCAGTTATACTCCAAGCAATGTATGTGATACTCTATTTAACATATAAAGCGTCTTTCATTTCTGATATTCGATTTATCCGTTGGAATCATCCAAAAGTTGTTTTAATTATATTTGGAGAAGTAAAGGTAGAATACTTGAGTAATAAAAATGAGAAGTCTCAAAGTTGATCATTTTCGCGTTGAACTCGTGACGAATCTTTTGAATGTTACTGTAATTAATACTTTTTTAAAATACTTTTCTGACGTGCCTTTCTTTTCGTGTAATATTTTCCATCTTCGTATCACTGTAACGTGAAATCTGCTTGTCGTATAATGCCTAAAGTAAAAATATGTTGTTTCAGTGCATACAAGGAGGCGGAGGAACCACAACACGCTCATCCCAGTGCTCTTGGCCATCATCCTGTATTAACTTTCCATTGTGATCCGTACGCTGAATCGTCCACGACATCTAGTCTTCCAGATATCGTAATCAACGGGGTACTTTTGGGTATATACAAGTCATGAGGAAATTACACATTGCTTGTGATGATCATACCTTCCATAGGAGTTGAAGAAAAGAACCGGGTTCATGGGAGCGTTCTGCGAACATAAGTTTATTCGCATGGGAATTAATGGAACAAGGATTCCTTATGTCTCATTATCTCTGTACAGATAAAATGGGGCATTTTAATTGCTCGCGTGTGACTCTGTGTGGTATTTGATGTGCATACAAAGAGTAGATGCTTTCATTTTTAAAGCTTCGTTGTTAGTAGGTATATGCGCTGATGTATATCCACCTCATTCCTTAATTCTAAATTCTATCAACCCAGATCCCAAGGAGACAAATCTCGAAATTCCACAATCACGACAGTGTTGTGTGAATCTTTGTAACTTTACTTGCGATTTGAGCAAGATGTACGTAAGCATGTAATTGTGAAACCAGGTAGAGGAAAATCTTATATTTGAATGTGTAAATAAATCATTATTTGCACTAAGATTGTACTCATCTTGCGTCTTTTATTTATTTCTCCTCACATCACTGGAGTATACAAAAACCTTTATGAATTCTATAAAGGATTATATATAGAGTACAGTAGAAGGATATTATTATTATATGTCTGTATTATTTCGTATAGACCAACATTACTATATGCGCATGGACATGATGAATGGGTGGGGTAACAGGTGCTAAAAAAAAACGTTAAAGCACTCGTTTTACAAATTATTGTTTTTGCGAGCGAATGAAAGTTTTGGGTTAAATAATCCCGATTAGGACAGCAAGGTTAAAAGGTGAATGTGTTTTCCTTTTTTGTGGTCCTTCCTTCTCTTCCGTTGAACGGAATACGTTCATAAGACGATCTTTAACTTGTTACTCTGATAAAAACATTTGTAAATCGCGGGTTTCGAATGACCTAGTTTTACCCGTGCAGAATTCCAATTCCTACCACACGTAGCGTTACAATCTGTTTCGAGACTCCACCGGTTACGTTGCATGCGACACTAAAATGGTAATGGGCTCCTAGGATCTCACAAGCCGGTGACAGAAAAATGCATTGGGTAATAGGTCTATTCTATATCTCGTCAGTGTTTTGACTAATTTTACTGACTTTTCCATGAAGCCGATATTTCATTTTGTGTAACATTCTACACTGCCAACACTCGTTAAGCAGTGACTACTGGTACAGAAGCTTCACTTGCGGTGGGGTTAAAAGCAATATGGCTTCTTGTCGACCAATAGGCGCGCGTCAGTATAATTTATCCACTTGCATCTATCATATTTTAAAGGTAGTATCGTTTTACACGTTGTATATCGTACAAACGAGGTACACAGGTATACCATTATTCGTAAATTTTTCCCATTTGCGATTTGTATGAATATAAGCGTATGGAACAACTTTCGGAGCCGTGCATTGATTTGGTACGTGAAACGTTAAAAGTGAAATAAGAAATATTGAACCACGTCGACGAGAAAAGTAACGAACGGAATTCCGGGATTTTTATGCGAACACTAAATAATAAAATTAGTACGCTGTTAACAGTGCGCCGCGCGCCGGCGGTTAAAGCTAATTTAATGATTTTCGTTATTGGCTCGAAGCATCGTAAAGCTATCCAGGCCCATCTGTTGCCCGCGTAGATTTTAATATCGCTCCACTCATTTGCACCACCGGAATGGAACCGAATCGCGCCAAACCGTTCCAGTCGCCATTCCAACGTTTTCAATTCTACCAACGATTTGTTTACAACTCTTTCTCTATTGCAAACGCCCCTCATTAATTCAGCACGCTCTACACATTCTCATCGGGTTTATTCAATTTTGAAAACTTTTAAATACAGAGGTATGGATCATTACACAGTTCGACAGCCATCTGGACTTGTCAAATTATTCTATTAACCCTCCCGAATACAACGATATAAGATATTAGTGCATTATGAACATTTAAATATATTTAAATAACAATCAAAGGGAAAAGGACACCCGAAATGCAAATATTTTTGTAGATAACGTTAAATTGAATTCCAAAATTAAGTGTCTATGAGAAAAGCTGACTACTCCACGCGATTCAGCAGACATTTTTCCTTTGGAAAGTATCAACAGAAGTGGTAACTCGCGTTTTGTTTTCAATACAGAAGCGAAGTAATTTGGCAAAATGTGCGGCGGCGACAGTGGTAGTCAACGGCGGTGCGCGATCCACTCCCGCTCGGCGTAACACAATCGTTTAAAGCCGCGTATTCACCTGTGCATTCGGCCCGAATGTGCATCGGGCGCGCACCAATTGGCGAACCGTTCGGCGCGTATTCGGTTCGTCTCGGTTCGCCAATTGGTGCGCGCCCGATGCACATTCGGGCCGAATGCACAGGTGAATACGCGGCTTAACGCGCGTGCCTACACGGAAAAGTCGCCGTCGCCGACGGTGCTGGGCCCTATTCACGGCGTTGTTCAGCATCGAAAAACACCGTTGTGAACAGCGTTGTGAATGTGACCCAGCATCGGTTTGTACTGAAGGAAATTTATATTTTCGACTTGAACTTGAATATACTAAAAAATTCTTCTTTTTTTATGATGAAACGAAAATATTGACCTGCATGAAAGTAGGCTTTCTCAAATGAGAACAAGAACAGGTAGGTACTTAAATACTTAATTTCATTCTAATATCTCTTTAAAGAGCTGCGGTAGGCCTAATCAAGTCCTTACGAAGACGTCTTTAAAGCGTCACGAAAGTCTGATATGAGACGTTTAAACGACATCTTAAAGACGTACGGTTTTCTGACTAACGACGTTCAAAAATTTCTATAGATGCCTTTAAGACATCTTTCAGAAAATAGCAGACGTCTTTAAGACGTCTTGAAAGTCTGAAACAGACGTATTGAATAATAAATGAATAAATAAATATGTGTAAAATAGATATCAATTGAACGATCAACATTTACTATATTAGAGATATTTAAACAATAATGTAATATTGTTTAATTTTCTAAAGAGAATTTGTTTGACAACATAGTACAGATTTAAACAATTCGTTAGCACGCATTGCACATGCCGCTGTTCTCGCGGAGTGTACGGAATAAATCAAAGTTTTTCCGTGTTTTTAGTGTGAGAAAGTTCAAAGTAAATGTTCAGAAGAAGTGTAAAGACACGCGAGGACAAGGCAAAAGATACTTTCATTCATTCATGAGCGGAGAAGTTGAAACAAAAGCAATTTGGAAACATGGCTTGTGTCGTCAATCCAGTTTCGAGAGTTAGGCAATTCTTTTTTCGTAAACATTCAACTATTAGTGCCAATTTCATTCTCCTATGTAAAATTTCAATAACATAAGTTAATATAAATAACGAGAACAGTAAAAGGAACACGAGTTTTAAATTATATATCATAGCTTTATCATTGTCGTTTTAATTGTTATATCATTTTAAATATTCAAGTGTTAACAGTGGTATTATTCGCTTTGTAATTATATTGTACAACAATTAGTTGCATTATTTACCTAAATGTTTCACTGGCTGATATAATTTATTCTTCGTTTCTATTGTGTGTTTTGTTCATTTTAATTTTTTCACGTAGGGGAGAATGAGGCAATCGCGGTCAGTTGGCAATGGCGGTCAGTATTGTTATTATAAAACGGTATGTCCGAAATGTACAATTTCTTTTCCTTACGTTCCACGACATCATTCGCTATATTGTTGAACGATTTCGTCTTCGTCGTTGTTAAGCAACCAAGGAAAACTAGCCTTTTTGTGTTTTCAACATCGTCGATGTAATATTTCGTGTACACAACATAAGAGGTAAGTACTAATTCTGAAGCTTATTTTACATTTCAAAATTACGTAAATATAGATATTCTATCAAGGAAAAGGATTACATATTTAAATTAAATATATTTATATTAAATTTCATTCTAATCTTCAATCTTATCAATGAACACGTATGCGGGCAATGATGGTCACTTGACTGTTAGTGCCCGTAACGTGATTATCATTATTCACTAGTGTAAAATAAACAAAACTTTCTTCATTAGAACAATTTTATTCTGTAGATGGCAAGAATTCGCACTAGAAGAACTGCAAAAGCCAAGTGGACTGCTGAAGTACTTAAAAAAGCAGTGAAGCTTTTTCAAGATGGACAATCCATGCGAAAAGTATCTAAATTATTAAATATCCCCCTTTCAACTCTGCAATCGAGGGTAAAGAAACAAATGTCTGACCCAAAGCTTGGAAGGCACACTGTATTGAGCGTGACTGCTATTACCCGTAGGTGTAGACGATGGCGGAAAAGCACATATTTTTTGTTTTTTGTAATTTCATTGAATAATTCAATATAAAATTAATTATTTTCGTATCCTACGTATAGGTTGATAGTTTAAGTTTACAAAAAAATCATTTTCAAGTATATTGCACCTCACATCTTTGTTTTATTACAATTATTGCTTAAGTGACAGCCATTACACATTCTCCCCTACTGAGCTAATTGCTTAGAATGGGGCCCCCCAGGAAGTGGGGGTGGGGTGGGCCCTTTAATTCGGGCCTGGATATGCTGAATTATTTGAAGTTCCACACGTCTTTGACCTTTTAAGTAAAGTTAGAAAACTCTACGTGCTTCGAAAAGATTTATAACCAGTCTAATGAATTTAACCTAACTTCTTCCCAACTGGTTAAAATATCCTATCTAAAACAATTAATTAATTGGTGCGTTAATAATACATTACCTACCGGTACACCTATTACAAAAAAGTTATATTAGTCTGTTACGAAATAATGACAATATGTTTTAATTTGAGTGAAGGAAAATAAGGACGGTACAAAGTAAATAATAAAACTTCAGTTTTCTCGGTTGTGTCAAAATGCTAGATAGGACATTTTAACTAAAGACGGCAGTATGGGACAAAATGATCCGGGATTCGGACGTAGAATATGTTTTTAACGTAGAATATGTTGCATACATTGAAAAAATGTGTATTTGATAATTATACCTATGTAATTAATGCAAAATCGTTTTAAACACAAAATGTTTCACTGGTCCTACAATCTTCAACGTTGTTCTAAGAAGAATTAATCAACCTTCAAATTTCTTTTCAATATAACAGTTCAAGAATTTTTACACACAATGGCTAAATTCTATGAATATCACAACCTTGTTAAAACCAATATAATATTCGACCTATCTTATAAAATATAAGGCGACTTACCATAACGATTGCTCGTCAACTTCAACATTACCAAACATCAAAATGTAAAAAATATATAAAAAAATTTCATGTTAAATCATTTTACTAAACATGCTCAAAAACTAAAAAATTATTATTATCTTGTACTACAATTTCGACGGTATTTTCTCACTTAAAATAAAATCGTGGTGCTTTATTAAATTGATTTAGGTATATTCTTTTATGAAATATCCCGCGCTACAATTTTATTTAATGTAAGAAAACATCATCGAAATTGTAGCACAAGAAAAGAATTATTTTTTATTTTTTAGGGATATTTTTTCATTTTTAATTTGTTCTTTTCATTTTTTCCTTGTTTATAAAAAATTATATTATCATCACAGTCACGCACGCCTATAAAGTTTCAAGACAATTGAACTGGTGGAAGTGGGTGAAATTTGAGTTGCCAGTTTTGAACCATACACCAAACACCAAACACCAAACAAACATAGGATCGAATCTAAGTAAAATCGTTTAAAAATAGAATACTGATCACGTGGGATCGAGAGAGCAGGGCATGGATTAGAATTAAAGGGTACACTTAAGGATGTATCGGACGTACAATGTTAAACAAAAGTATATGAAATTTGAAATACTTGAATATCTACGTTTTACGCATAGTAAATCTAGATTTAAGGAACTCGAACGACAATTGAAGTCTTATTTTTACTCCTAGAAAGATATTTTTCACTTTACAAATGCATTTCCAAGCATTATTTGCTAAACATTTCTATAATTTTGTATAATCAATGTACAATATTTATTTCTTTAAAACGTTATAGTGAAAACAATTGGAACTCGGCAGATATTTTCATCTATTCCCCTATACCTACTACATGTAAAAAAGATTCAAAACATTGGTACCATTTCTTCAACATTTGTTCAGTTGTTTTATCCGTCAAGATCGTCTCTTTCCATAAGAGTACCTAAGTGTAAAATCAGTGAAAATTAAAATCGTCGTAACTCAGCAACCACATAGTGTAGTCATTTAAAATTTTCGGAGCACATCAAGAACATTAGAAAGAACAATCACCCAAATTTTCATCAACCTGGTACCATCTTGAAGATAGGTCCAGTACATCCTTAAACTCACCATTAAAAGCAACGTAATCACTACAGCTAGTTCTTTACGAACGATGTCAACTACCCTCGATGGTAATGTTTCCCTTCCAGCCGGAGCGTTTTGTCTCGTTGGAGAGGAAGTTGGTAGCAACATCAAGTCAGGAGGTTGTTCAATAATTCCGCGGAGTATCGTAAAGGAACAATGAGAGGAGCATTGGCCTTTTGGTCGTGCCTCCGTTAGGTCCCCCTCTTCTTTTCGTTTCTTCGAGGGGGTCAGAGAACCAAGTGACACCACCTCGTTTATTAATAAACGAGGAAAGAACGGGATAAAGGGGAGCCGGGGGATGGGGGGAGGGGTCTGGTCTAGGGGGTTAGTGGCGGTCGAGCACCCCAGGATGAAAAGGAACGAAGTGGTAGGGCGGCGCGTGACGCGGGGTTTAAGGAAGCCGCCGAATATATACGCGCGCCGATCGTTCGCCGTCGCTTTAACAATTCGCGACGCGTCCGCGTTAACAGCGTTACGACAACAAGCTCGAGTTGTAGAAACTTATAACGAGAAAATAATGAACCCGGTTCACCAAGTCTGCTTGGAATGCGAGTCAGTGTACACCCAACCTCTCGCAAGTAGCTGTCCCGTGCTCTCTCCTGCTCGTTTCACCGTCCTCGCGCTTTAACCACCTTTTCGATTTTCCACCGCTTTCCGTGGACCCCCACTTTTCCAGCTCCTATTCTAATTTTAGTCTTCGTTTCCAACGCACACCCTGCCCGGTTGCTTGTCGTTCCCTCCGTTCGCTTCATATTTTCGTTTTACCGATCACCCACACCTGCTCGTTTCCTCGTTGGCCCCGCGGTAGGATCCATTCTTTCGTTCGCCGCCCCTTCTTCGTCGGCTCTCCCGTCCCCGTAAAGGTATATTTGAATTCGTGGGAGGATTCCACGGCAGGGAAGGAAGCCCGGGAACGGTGGAAGCAGGGCACAGAAAGTCGGGGGGTACCTCGAGAGCGGGCGCTTGTATTGAACGGCGAGGACGAATCGAAGCGCAGGAATTTCACCGTGGAATCTGCAGCCCGGAGACGAGAAGAGAAGACAGAAGAGACTGATGTCCCTGTATCCTGTCCCCGAGCATCCCTTGCCGAGCGATCCGAGGAGGACGGCATCGAAAAAAGGGGGAAAGCAGAGAAGGCAGGATGCCGTCGGTATCCGGAATGGATTACGGAATCGGATGGAATGGCGGACCGGAAAGTCCTCTTTCTCTATTCTAGCGCGACACCTCATCATTCCGCCACGTTCGCCGGGGTACCCTCCGACGTACAACGTGTTTCGATCTCTCCCCGAGGCGTGTACGGTGATTTAAGTCACTGTTTACGTTTTCGCGTCTTCCACTGCCCCTGGGAATTCCTATATCTCCCGTACGTAGATCCGTCCGAGTATTAGATCAAACAGCTAACGTGTCCGCGCTAAGAGCATCCGGTTATCGAAAGTAGAAGAAAAATGTTTGTACTGCTCGCAGCTCTTGTTCGTGGCGGTAGCTCTGTGTTCATTCCAGAGGGAGTTAGGCGGCATAGGTTTACTTTTCGATCTGGAATGTAAAGCCTCCGAATATTTTTAACGGTTTCGTGTATTCGATAGAACAGAATTCAATCTTTCTATCGAGAGCTCTCCTATTTATTTAAAATTTAAATTCCCTGCAACTACTTACGTTTCGCGGTGGAACAATAAATTTTTCAACTTGAATCATTGGGATCGATGTAGCTATACAGGTGCCGCATAGTTTGTCCAGAAATACCCGTACATTTGTCACCGAGACCGTCAGGTTATCCGAAGTTGTTCCCAGGCTTAGAATCTTCGCATAGTTCTCAAGTTCCAATGTATTTGGCCGAGCAGCATCCAACTTTTCAACTCGTAAATTAACTGTTCCCCGTGTAGCTGATAGGAATGATAGAAAATCCACTTGCAAACAATCCCGTGTTTGCATTGCGACAGTCTTATGCTCGCCTCTATCCGTGTTACGCGTGGCACGCCGCATTGTTGCACAGGGCAACGAGAAAGTGCCAGTGTTAACTGAAATGGGAGATCAGATGTGTCTCGCGATATGCGTACGGTTGAAATGCTCGCCATTGGATTAGCATACTATCATTTAAGCAGACATTCCGGATGCGTCATCCGGCCGTCATTAGTAGCTCTCATTGAGGGTCCATTGAATGCTGGATCCAGTCCTACAGACTAATTACAGTCCGGCGAATACGGTATCGAAAGCAGTCACCGACCTATAAAAGGGCTGCGGGACACGTACTATCACGTGGCACCTACGTGTATGCGTATTGCATTGTGCCCATTAATGAAACCGAACATTCTACTTTGCCCTGCTCTGTGACACTGTTCTTGCAATTTTCGCGATAATTCATTTTCGATAAATCGCGTCACGTTTCCCCGCGCTTTCACGGCTTCCGTTCACCATTCGTCGATCTCCCCTTTAAACTTACAACTCCGCAGCAACGTGTAATGAAAAATGACAGTACATCCTAGTTACCGTTCCGTCCCCAGCGAGCCGTACGCTTGTATAACAACGCGAGGATCGCGTCATCGATCAATCGACAGCGTCGTTAATAAAGTTTCTCCCGATGGACATTTATTATTTTCATAAAGCGCCAAGGGACGAGGGTTTTTCGCGCGGAATTTTCAGACGCGTCTGCTCACTCGACGAGAAGGCAGAAGATAATGCTTCCCAGATCAATGATGGTGACATCGAGGTCGAGTGTTTTTATTCCATTACTCGGCAACACCGTCTTCCTAACCACTTACTTAACCTAAAACGTTCATCCGTGCCCCCCCCCCCCACCCCTCTACGGCGGAAAGGGGGGCTTGATGGTCTTCGACAACTCAAATATTATCCGCCACTCGATTCTCCCCTCTTCGTCACCGGAAAATTGACGCGCCGTAATACTCCGGCTAAAATGTAGGCACAACATCCCCGAACCTAATTCACCGTAACACAGATGCCGTGAATAATGTTTCCATCGTGTATCGTGATTCTTATTCCATTACTTTGATTAAGGGTTTTCACGCTCAACTGTAACCGTCTCGTCGATTTTATGATACAACGGTTAAGTTTTACTGGATCGTTTTTTTTTTCTCTATAGTGCAGGAAACGGTGTTGAGGATGTGGGTACTTTGGAAGGAATACTTCTTTGAGCGTAGTATTGGTACTAGGGCCATTGCACGACGAATCGATGACCTTTTGCACTCGATTTCGGGGACTTTGATCTATCATCAAATATAGGCGACGTGAAATTGGGGGAGTTTAAGGAAGGATTGCGCCTTGTTGGGCCGTAAAATTCTTTGTGAATTTTTTGTACAGGAACGGTTCGACAAATTAGTTTGAGGTTTGGCAGGCTGTTTTATTATATCTTTAACTATTGTTCTGAATTTTTGTATGACAGTGAAATAAAAACATGGCGATACAGAGAGAGAGAGAGAGAGAGAGAGAGAGAGAGAGAGAGAGAGAGAGAGAGAGAGCGTTGAACAATAATTGGGTGGTTCTGGCGTTGACGGGAAGTGCTATAAGGGTTATCTGAAATATAACAAAAAAAGGAGATTCTTAATCTATATGAATGTGGCTATCTGTGGTAGTAGATGTATTAAGAAGAATACAAAAGTGTTACAATGGCAGCCTCTTGAAGAAGATTGAAGCATTCTGATTTGAGTCTGAAAAAGGTTTTGTACCAAAATCGGGGAAAACTTCTTTAAATGAAGAAGGAACGGTAACAGATACGGCAATAAATCTAGTACCGCAGATAGCCACATTTGCATACATAGATTAAGAATCTCTTTTCCTTTTTTGTTTCAGATGACCCTTACAGTATTTCCCGTTAACGCTAGGGCTACCCGAGTATTGTTTAACGCTCTCAGTCAACTCTCTGTATCTGCCATCTTTTTTTGTTCACTGCCACGCAAAAATTCAGAATAATAATTCAAGATACATTAAAACAGCCTACCAGACCTCAAATTAATTTGTCACGCCGTTTTTGTACATAAAATTCACAAAGAATTACCTACTTTTTCGGCCCAGCAAGGCGCAATCCCCCTTAAGTCATCATTTCGCTGGTTTCGAATGTGTTTAAAAAATACACCATGTGTGATGAAACTTGGTCCAGTATGGTCACTATAAAATTAACTTCACAATAAAGTATTAAACACTGTGATGCGTACTATAAGTACCTACTACTACAACTGAAAGTAGTTGAACAGTTCTTCTTTCAGAGTTTTATACTCCGAGCAGCAAGAAATTCGTGCATTTTTTCTCGATTTTTATCTAAAGCTTACAGATAAAACGAAGGGGAGCGTTTGCGCCTGTAAGTTAATGCAAAACTTCACGGTAAACGGAATTTCAAGTTCGCGTGTCACTTGTGTTAAGTCCTTAAAATATTATCGTACCGCTGTTGATAAACGGGGATGATGAACGGGGGTGAGAGAAGGGGAAAGTGACAAGAGAAATACAACACAGAGAAATACGACCGATCCGTTTAAAAAAAAAAAAAACGGATTATGCTGGTCGGTGTCGGTGTATGGGGTTGTAAATAAAAACTCGGCTGGTCCTATCTGCATTTCAACCACACCCTGGCCCATTTGCATCTCATTCCGAACGTTATACCAGTTTCATTAACGAAGTGGAACAGTGGATTGCCATTCTATCGATTATGCGTGATACGGTTAGTTTTGTGTATGCTACGCCTATTAAAGGGGTGTTTAAACGAACGAATAGACTATTGTGCTATTCAGATATCATTTCTAATTGAAACCTTATTGGGTAGGCTACTATAGAATTTATAAATGGAATTATGCTTCTGTGAAAGGAGCAATACAGATTTATTTTCTATCTATTACGAATGTTTTGAATTTGATCATTCTTTATACAGCCCACAGCCATTGGAAGATTTCTTGATCAATCGCAATAGTTGAGATATTAAATGTATTTGATAATATACCACTGTTGGTAAAATTCACGTGGAAATACTGTGTTAAATAAGCAACATTTTTTTCTTCTTGGTATTTTCTTCATTTTGTATAGTGGGATATTTGGATCATGTCAGAGTAAGAAGTGTATTAAACATAAAAAAAAAAAATTAAAAATACGATACCAAAAAATTTAAACACATTTTTTTCAAAACGAATTAGTTACCACGATATCTCAAAACGCCGATTTACTTCAAACTTGGTATATACCTTCAGTAGATGTTCCATTCTCGTTGTTACTAAAACTAAGTCGGTTTTTGAAAAATTAGACTTTTGCGACTTAAAAAGCAGCGAATTTTTTGCAGAAATCGATGTCTGTTTTAGACCATTTCTTTTTTACTTTTCAGTATTTCTCATTTAATTTAGTTCAGACAACACCCACCCTCATACAGATTACACAAATTTTTAAATTTTCTATTTCGGACAACTACAACGGCTGATTTTATCCTAACCATGCGCATATAATTTTTGCAAGGCGCTCTATTGTAAAGCACTAGGACTCCGGATATTACCACTATTTTTGCACACAATTTCCTTTTTCATATTCTCTAAACATTGAAAAATAAATATATATATTTATCATATATATATTATCTAAAGATTGACAAATAAATAAATATATTTAATGGTTTTGTTTTAAAAAATTCCCAAAGTTCGCATCATTTTTCGTCCGTGAAGGTATGGAGACCCCTTAAAGACAGGGACATTTTTCTTCTATTGGACATTTTGATTGTTGTACATTTCAAGATAAAAAACGGGTAAATAAAAGTAAATGAATAGCAGTATCTGGGTTCGGAGTTCAATGTTCCTTCTCAATTCAAGGTTTCATTTTTCTTCCGGCAAGAATTCCGTGAAAATGGGAAACGTGTTTCCAAAGGTAATCTACACGTGTAATGGACGTGTCAGGAACTGCACGCTTGCCAAAAACAGGAAGTACGGCATTCTCCCTTGAATTTTCGTACTTGCTAGTCGCATTTGAATTAACGATTCAATTTGTAGAACTCAGCGTTTTATTTGTAACTAGCATGCACTATAAATTACAGACACGGTAAAACCCTCGGTGTATTAAAGTACAGGGCGTTCTTTGCACCCCTTGTATCGCTATATTAAATAAAAAAGGGAGCTTTTACAGGAAAATAATATTCTTATTTGAATACTACTCTTCATCACACCCTAAGCTACATTTCACCCCAATATGCTCGAACCCCCTTATATTTCCAAGACCAATTTCCTCGGAGAAGAAGAGACGTACAAACAAACGTTCTACATTTCCACTTTACTTTTTCTTGCCCCTCTTCTGTGATACACCCTCCATAATTAAGTGTTGAAAAGTAAAGGGTGAAAGTATCATCGCGTCATTCGCATATTCTCAAACTGCAAACACTATCCACCGAATCATTTTACAATTCCCAAACAGTCGCCCAAAAATACGTCCCCGAAATTACCAGCAAAAACAAATCTCCCAAAAATTGAATTGCCTCCATACACGCATAATCGTCTCGAGTACGCTTCCAAATCCTTTCTTCATCGCGAGTCGTGCCCCAGCCTTATTTATTGCTGGGCTGTTTCGCTCGTTCGTTACAACTAAGTCCATTAAGACGAGTAAACCGATGGTCAACGGGCGTTTGGTGTCCCAGCGGTGCTCGGTCGGTGGGTTCACTCGAACCCTACTCAGGGAAGAAGAGGCGCGGCGCGAAGCGGCGCGATCAGACGCTGGCTGAACAGGCGAGAAGCGACGAGGGTAGCAGGAAACAGCGAAGGTAAGGAAGAAGGACTCAGGTCGCGACGGAGGGGTGCAGGTAGTTGCACGTGTAGGCGGAGCGACGTCGCGCGTCGCGACGAGCCACCGACGCCGGGCGTCCTGCCCCCAGAGCGTCGGGTGGGGAGCCGTGGTGAACGCAGTTCTCGACGGGTCGCCGGGAAGGTGTAACGGTGTTATCGTTGCCAGCCGAGTAGCGTCGCGACGCCGTCGACAGAAGCCACGTGATCGTCCTGTTCGTCGGGTTTCAAACTCGCCTCGGTCCTTCGCTCCGATCCCTTTCCCTGGAACCCAACGACAAACCACAGCACCGACCGGTGGGAATTTCCCGAGTCTCTTATTTACGATCTTGAACCGATAACAACCGCCGATCGCGATGCCGAACGCAGAACGCGGCTGATCGTTGACTCCTTAACAACGCGATCGTGCTCGAGTCTCCTTTACTTTCACGTTCCTACGGTCTCTCCTTGGAATGTGATTAGTGCTCGTCGCATTTCACCCTCTCCCCCGAACGAGGAAGGTCACGTGTAGGTTCTACCAGCCCCATCGAGTTAAATTTTCGCGTCAGTCATTCCGCCGGCGTGACACCGGTGTCTCTCTACCATTCGAGATACGTAGTCGGTTTCGCGGACTTGGACATGGTAGAGGTACGTGGTTAAAAGGACACGTGATCCTTGTGTGATAGTCGTGGACCACGTCGTGCAGTGTCTAAAGGTGTTGAAGGTGCCACCGGGACCAATGACGGGATAAGGATGACACTGGCAGGCGGCTAGGAGGTCACGAGGGTCCAGGATTTTTCGAGTCCAGCAGCGTTTGGATAAGGTAAGGGAAACGATTCAATTTCTATTTATACTTTCATCCAGGCAGCTTTCATGTTTCCACATTGATTAATCGAGGACCATTACGGGGATTTTTGAGTACTGTACCACGCGCGTAATTAAGTACGTTGCTCTGTTAATTGTTGTTTTCGCACTTAAAAATAATGACCCGCATTCGTGGTAACGACTGGAATTTAAATGCTGCCAACTGGAAAAAGTTTGACTAATGAGGATTGTTGGGCGATAGTTCGTAATTAGTGTGAAAATTGTGGCGTCGTTTTATCATTATGGAAACACGGTTTTCAGTTTAAATCCTCGACGACTGGGAATTTTGTAGGAAATAGTTCGTGGGAGTAACTTTTCGTGGTTTTTATATTTTCTTTGAAATTTAATGAAATTTCAGGTATTTAAATCAGTCATAATTTATATGGAAAATTCAGAGCACGTGGTTAAATATAGGTACGGAGAAATTTTGTATCAATGTTACCGTACCTTCGGTATTTCATTTCTGCTCGTATGAAATAATCGCGTAATATCATTTTTTTCAATTGCGAACAAGAGGTACGATTAGTTTTAGATCTACCGCGCTAATATTTTTATTTCCGAACAGTAGATGAATATTCATGATTACTCCGAGCTGAACAGTTTCCAATAATATTTTATGTACGTTATCGTATTATATACAAATCTTGTTGAAATTTCCATGAAACGTATGACTCCGGCAAAGGAGAAAATTTCATTCGGTATAGAGTACTTTAGTAGTAAACAGACCTACAAGAGACTTGTGAGTCAAGAGTACCTAGCGTACACTTCCAATATAAACCGTACAGTGTCCACAATAATAATATAATTTATTAGATAAAATTTGAAAAACACGATACCTAGTTGAACGTTTCTTGTACCCCGTTTCATAATAAGACTCAATTCAATCATAATAATTTTCCCATTAGAAGAAAAATAAATTAATACTTCATTACAAATTAACGCGCAATTTTGTAATCCAGTAAATATTCAATTAGTTTTTAGTAATTTCTAATAGTTTTGAATTTTCAAATTCTCACATCGCGAGTCTTACGAATTTTCGCGATTTTTTTCTTGTAGGTACGTGGAATATTCACAACACAGCTGCGCTTAAGTTCGACTGTTTATTTTTTTTTTCCCTCCCCGTGGAAGCGAACACGAGTGTTTCTCAGCCAGTGGTTGCGGTGCCATCCGAGTTTATTTTTCCTACCCTCTCCCTCTGTATTTACCCGCTCATGCTACTTTAACAAAAGTCGCTGTCGCGGCGGACGGAAGTGGATGGATTACTCGGTGTTCCTGCATTGATTCTTCGCCTGCCATAGCCTTAATTGAGATTCTAAATCTGGACAAACGCTTTCACGCTTCCTTTTGCGACAGCACTCTGTTGCCGCGCGCCAACGAACCCCGCTCCTTTACTCTCTGCGCGAAATTACACCGCTTAATCCTTTTCTTTTATGGTTTTCGCTGCACAGTAAAAGCTTCTTTGTTGTTTTTTTAATTGGGTGGGCGTATGGGAGCAATTACTTTCGGAACGCGGTTTAAAGTTTTACGATTGCAGGGTGAATACAGTGGTGTGGTAACTCGCAGGGGAACGAGAAGTTTATTAATTATTAATGATACTTTCACTGCTCTTCCTTCGTGCGTGTACTCTACACTCTCTTCCTATACACCTTTTTATCACATTAGAAAACTCTCAGCAGTTGTACTTTCAGTGTACAAGGTTCGTATCATAAAATACTGAGCCTGAATACAATAGTTTCTTTCTTTCAGTCTATCAACCACACTCTTCTTAACTTCGAACATTTCCTTTAGACACTCTCAGAAATTTCCTTTAGACACTCCACTGACCGAACACAATTCAGTCACTTCTCGTTTGATTCGTTGAATCGCGCATCGCCGATTCTGTGGTCGATGATGAACGAAACAGTTGTGATTCGATAAATTCCTTTGGAACAAGTTTTTATCGTTCCTCGTCTCTCACAGCGGGACGTATCGCGAGGTAATCGGAGCAATCAAACGGCATTGAATCTTTACAGGGAAGTTGCGTCGGTATCAGTCGCAGCACGCGTTCGCGTATCGTTCATCACAGGATACTGTAACAGGAATCGGAGCTAACTGATACCGAAACAATTTTACAGATATACGAGCGTGCACTTTAAACCTTGAATCTATGTACCGTAACATTTGCGTACCCTGGGTCAGGTTAGATTATCCCTTTGCCTTTAAATCATTCTGCTTGAACCGAAAAAGAGAAAAGATATAGGTTTAAAACGCATCGCGCGCTACTGTGTAGAAAAAGAATTCGTCCCTTCGCTGGTAACTCCAACGCTAAAAATGTGTTTGAGTAAAACCGTCACGAACCTTATTAATTTCATTCGTATTCTTATTTCTTCTCCTTTGATCCTTCAAACAATCCTCCACCTCGCGTGGTATATTCAGGCAAACGTATCGAGGAAGGAGCAAATGATTCAGAGTTCCATTCGCATGCTGCCCGCGTCTCTGTAGCGCATAGTTCTCTGACCACGGAGGGTATGCAAATATCCAATACAGAGAGTCCAAGTGTTTCGCGCGTAAAGGCTCGCGAAAGCAGTCTCGGGGATCACCAGGATACGTGCAAACACACGTCCATATATACTAGGGGGTACTAGCTGAAGGGGGCAAAGGGCGAGGAGGAACGAGCAGAATGCGAGTATTGGACAAGAGGGTGAAGAAAAAGGCTGGAAGGAGGGCCGGGAGGCAGGAGGGAATCGTTTTAAACTACCATCTACTTCACATTCCTGATTTCAGTTAAGGGGGTTTGTTTATTTCCTTTTTGGGTTTCGAGGACCCACCGTGCATTATACGCTCGCGCGCCACCGCTGCAGAATGCAATGCATCACCGGTAAGGGAGGAAAAAAAGGGAAGAAGAAAGACGATGCCGCCTCTAGACTATCAGTGACAGGGGAAGTTTCGCCTTGTCCCTTATTTGCTTCTTTCCTCTCCATTAAAAGTACCAGCGATCACTTTAATCACGCATTTTCAATTACTATTTGTTCCACGCTGCGGGGCGACTCGTGTCCATTAATAATGCTGGCCTTAATGAAAACAACCAGCCGTTCTGGGTAAATATGCAATCGGCTTGAAAGAATGCGATATTGGTTTCCGGTTGCGTTCGCGCGCAAATTTTTATATCAGCAATCCAAGTGGATTTCTTTATTCGAACGTAGGGGATACTTGGAAATATCTACGTACGGCTTGTTTTTCTCTTGATGGAGGATTTTTCTAGGGTTCTGTGGGATATTTTGAAGGACAGTTCTCTGCTTGATGAAACGAAAATCGTTAGCGGGATATGGTGTTTCATTGTTGAAGGAAAAAAGTGTTCCCAAAAATTGCTGTATGGTACGTAAAGCGTGATGAAGAAGTCTCCCTTTTATTATCGTCCATACTGCAACAAAAAGCTAGCTGTCGATGATAGTGAACGATACGGCATCGTTCCATTGTTTTTAAAGAATTTAACGCGTCATGTCGGGGTTGAAAGGCATAAAATTGATTTATGCTCACTTCGGGCATCACGCTGTTTTTCCCCCCTTTTGTGAACGGCGGCACAGTGGATGTGTGATACATGAGATATGACATTACGGAAAGATTATATAAAACGTTATTGGTAAAAGATCGTAGTGAAAATTGAAGAATGTATTTTTGTATAGAGATATAAAAGAATCGTATAGGTAGATCAGAGGACTCATCGTAGAATTTATTTCTTGATTATTTCAGCTGTAATTCAAAATGTTTAGACAGCGAATGTTGTATCTTTCGAAATATAATATTGATACTTTAGTGCACAGATATTGAATATCCACTTTTTGTGATATTCGAGTTTTTGTATGGAACAAATAGTTCTTAATTGTTTATTTATACTGTGTAAAAATGACGATTGCAGTGTAAGGGGAAAGCAGGGAATGTCACAAAACAGCTTTATCGAGAAAGTTAAAATTTCAATACTTTAGTCCATCAGTAAAGAAACATAGTTTAGTGAATTTATGCATCCCTAATCCGGCATTAGAAAAGAATAAGCAATAAAATAATAATTGTTTTACATTATTTTATTATTTTCTCACAATCAGCTTTGAACAGGGCAGTATACTAAAACGAAATAAGAAATTTCCATTTATATTCTTATCGAAACGAGGAAAGCCATTTATTTTATTAATTATGATTCGACAGTTCTGTAGTCCCAGTTGCCATTAAGAAAATATGCAATAAATCTGAAAATCAGGAAAAATGGACATTCCTTGTTTTCCCCTTTACCCTTCATTTATATCTACTTGATAAATTTTTCTCGAAAATCCTAGAAGCGAAGATGAAATATTTGTGCACTAAGCCATCGATACGTATGTATATTTTTGAACAAAACTCAAGATGGCACTTTGAAATTTCAATTTTCATATTCTACCTTTCCCTCTAGCACAATAGTCCTTACATTCCGAACCAGATTACTTCCAACAAGCCCTCCCCCAGGTCGCGACCTTCCTCTGTAAGTCGTGTTTAATGTTAATGACGCAACTAAAAAGTCAGCCAACGAGCCTGGAGTAAGCCTTGACAGACCCCAAGGGGACATTAATTTAGTAGAGAGAGGTCATTAAGGTCGTGATGAATGAAATGCACGTACTTCTGAGTGCCACGCGATTCTTGCATCGCTGATGGGAGGGCGAAGATATTTTTCTGTCGTCCGGTAACGACTGCTATTTTTTCATTAGCGCGCTTTTTTCCACCAAACTACCCTCTTTCTTCGTGAAATTATCGATACTGCCGCGAATTTGGCGAATCTCTCCGGCGATAAAATTAATTTGCCCGGCGTCGGAATCCGGATTTCGTTCGTGCACGCGATTTTTGGCGAGGAGCCCGCAATGTAATGCGCATTACCAATCGTATCATTACGATTTGCGGCGTTTCTCTTCGCTCACGTCGCTTTTCCTGCGGTTCGATGCGATCGTGGCAACGAAGAAAAGAATGGTCGAGAGAAGGGAGTGGGGGAAGGAGGAGGCCAGAAGGAAAATCGTTTAGCACGCGATCTTCTCGTAATTTCTGCACACCAGTTCCCGTGGCACGCTTTGTCTTCGTCCCAACCTGACGACCTACACGTGTTAGATTGTTTCCACTCTCCTTTTCAGCTCCTGCAATTATTATCATATCACGATGTAGGAACCGAATTGATCAGTGGATCGTTAACACACGCACGCAGTAACGAGCAGAATTCTAGAATCTCGTTTGTTTCTGGCTCGATTCACTGTTTGTTAGGGGCGGTCGGAAGTTAGTCCGAAAGGGATGAGTTAACTTTAATCGAAACGAACTTCTGCGAGCTGTAAATTATAGCGAATGAAATGGAAAGTGGGTGTAAGTAATAGAAGTTCGTAAGTTTCGCTTCTGGTTTTCAGGAAAAAATTCTAGGGTTTTATGTCGTCTGGAAACGTTTCCTTTTTTTTTTTGATACTTGGTACGATTCGTATAAAAGTTCTCTGTTTTTTGGAGGCCACTGCGCGTAACGAGCTTTCGTCCTATCGCTTTTCCAGGATTCCAACTACCTTTTCCTGTATCATAAGGCGAAAGTATCTGATTGAATTTTATGTAGCAGCTAACTCTCACAAGCAGACGTGGTTTCGTTTTCTCCCCCTTTTACCTCCAGTCAGAGTAATTCAAAATTTCTCTCTGAAAAATACAACGTAACGAGCCCATTTAAGCACGAGAACTGGGCAATTTCTTGCTCTTCCGAGGAATTTCCGTAGAACGAGAGCAAAGCTTAAAAGCCGTGGCTTTCTTACCGCGCTGATACTCGTTAGAAGAATTTTCAGACTTTAAAGCTGAAAACTTGGTAAAACGTAGGAGTCTATGATGGAGGTGAAACAAAAACGATAGGCGTCTCTCGCCGAGGGTGGGTGTTCAGCGAGATATAGGGAGTGTTTCGGGGAAAGTGGAGCGTGGTGTTTGCCTTCGAGTGATTTTATGATAAAAAGCTCGGATTATTCATGCAAAATTATTCAGTACCACCCACTAGATAAATTAGAATTAGATTCGCCAGAGAAAAGAAAATTCATCTTTTATTCGAGGTAATTAAATAATTAATTATACACTCACCAGTTAGGTATCCTCACTTTCGAAAGTAATATTTTCAAAATTTCATATCTTTCAAATTTCTATAACAGATCCCGGTTTAAGATATTATATTAAAGCTTCGAAATTTTTTTATTTCAAATAATTCTGACTCCTTCAATCATATCCTATCAATTATTCCAGATTATCCGACTTAAATTTAACTTTTCAAATTTTTTTTACATTCGACGAAATAGATCTAATCCACCTCCAAAGGGTACCTATAGGTTTCGTCAACCACGAACCAGCCAGAAGAGAAAGTGGAAACGAAATTGAACCGAATCGAAATTGAAGAGACTCATATTGATATAAACTTTGTCATTGGTCAGACCATACCGAAGGCCTTAGCATCACACGATTTTCTCCCTGTATGAGGACCAAAACGCCTTTCTTTTTCGCAACATCCTTCGAACATGATCCCCCAGCGTCAATAGCGGCCCTTGGCGTTTCGCGATCGAAATTCGGTAGCGTTATTCGGCCACGAATTTCCGGGTGGCCTCTTGTTCACAGTGGAAGTATATCTATGTCGAAGACCGCAGACGGTGCAACTGCACCCGAGGCTTTTGAGAGCGTCGAGCGCACTTTTCTGCATCGAAATTCATAGGTGGGACGAGCGGATCAGCGGAAAAGCGCATACACGGACCTCTGCTTTTGAGAAGCGGCTGCGACTATCTCGTCCAGCCAGCGAATTGACCTTCCGCCGGAAGTTCGGCCTCTCGAGGCTACGGGATGCAATAACGTTGATTGACTATCCGTCGATTAAATTTGTTGCAGTTAACTCGATCGAAGTGCAACTTTGGATGTTTGCATAGTTCTCGACTATGTCGAGGAATTATTCGGCAATGTGACCTGCTCTTATTTATAGCGTGTGTGAGTTCTGTTTTTGGATTCAGTAATTGTGGAGGGCACTAAGTAGTTATTTCTGTCGAAAACGAAGCATTTCTTTTTCCATTAATTACGCAGAAATAAATTGAAACTAAGTCTTGTTCTTTGACACAATGTTTGTTTACATAATAAGAATTAAAAAAAAAAAATGTTTGTATTGTCAAAAATATGCATTATAGATGATGTTGAGAGGACCGTTAAAGAGGCTTTTTAAACAAGTTCCTTTTGTTTTGCAGCGATTTTAACAAACCCAAACGCAATTCAGATTTGATTTGATTTAAATCGATTGGAAAATTCCTCTTTAATGATACATCTACATATTTTTGGTGAAACAAGCATGTTTTTCTGAAGTTTATTATATTACTAAACATTATGCCAAAGACCAAGTCTCAGTTTCAATTTATTTCTCTGTAATTAAATGAAAAAGAAATGCTTCATTTTCGACAAAAACGACTGCTTAAATAGTACCCTTAAACATGTTTAAGAAGATTTGCATTACAGCATCTGTTTAACGTAAATGTTTCCACTAAGAAGCTATCATTCTTAGAATAGTAATAAGGTTAACTATGTATCTGATAAACAATCGTGCAAGGCTTAATAGTATTTTATCCTACTGTAGACGTATATTAAGAGAGCACCAATCAATTAATTAAAATTCATTAATCCAAAATGGCCCGCCAGCTGTGTCCTCGGCTTTCAGCTACCTATCCGTTTAACATTTGTCGTTACTCAACAGCCACGAATACAGACACGAGAATCTTTCCAATCGCAAAAGCTTTCTTTCCACCACGTTGAGCATACAAAGCTCTTCGCGTTCGAACAATTTCACCCACGGTCGAAATGGAACAGCAGGGAAACAGACAAAAGAAAAACTCGGTGTTGAACGTCCAGCAGCGTATAAATTTTGATCGCTGAATTGTTCGGTACAATCTATCGCGTCATTAGCACGGATTCCCGTTTACGGGAAATTTCGTTTTCGCGGGGTAGTCCGAGCAATGGAATAAATCTAATTAGAAGTGGCCGCGAAAGTTTGAGCAGAAAATTCAGAGATAGAGACGGGAGGGTGAGAGGAGAGAAAAGCCGAGCGATTATTATTCTTTCAGCCGCGAATTTAATTGAAACAGAATGTACGGAGCTGGTAACCAGAGACTGTATTCATCTTCGCTTACTCCATCGACGGACGTTCTCAATTTTCTCGTAACTGTTACGCACTTGTTCGTCTTCGCCGTCCTGCGCTCGTCCGACATAATTTTTCAAAGTTCGCCGCGGGTATCGAATCGATCGGGAGAGCGTGCTTTCGCGATGCTACGCTTCCTGGGATAAGTTTCATTATTGAAACGTTGTTTCACGGTATCTCAAGTGGTTAGACGTATCGCGAGGATATCGAAGCGTAGAAGTTTGCCAGGACCAGAGCTCCCTGGTTTGGCGCTCGACGAGTAATGACTTTCCTTGGGAAACTTTCGGCCCGCTGTGTTTGCGTTATACGTATTTATTCAATTACGGCAGGGCTGTTATCGTTCCTTTACTTTCGTTCTTCGTTTGTAAGAGCGCGGCGAAATTCGCGGCACACGAACAAAGGGGATGATTTCTCGTGATAAGTCGAACCCTAGGAGATGGCTGTAATCAGGAAGTGGGTTGCACGATTAGATATTCAGATATTAATAAGAGAATACGGCGTGAAAATGAGAGGATTAATTGTTAGATTTTTAGAAATAATATGAGATGTTATGGGGTAGAATAATTTAGGAAACTAACGTTTAGGAAACTAACGGGTGTAAATTTCTCTCCGAATCGTTTGAAAGGAAATATTTCGTAAAAAGATTATTGATATTCCTGTCGAAGCTATATCGTATAATATTATGTACACGCGTGCACGAGTCATTCATCAGGGCCTGTGATAAATGGGCACTTAATCTACCGTGATAAGCGGCGACAAAAAAAAATTGAATGCGTTCGATCGCGTATCGGAATTTAAACTACGCAGTATAGCTCATTTAAATTTACGATGAGACAAATTTTCTTTCTGCCGTCTGGAACGGTGGCGTTACTCTTTCCTATGGGAAATCAATAGCACGGAGCATCGTAAAGTTTCGAAAGTTCAGACTAAATTCTAAGGTAATATTCAATTTAGAAAAAACAGACATTCCTCCTTAAATTTTCCGCTTTTACTATCACGATAGTTTCGATAACAAATTACGTAGCGTACAACAGAATATTTGATGATTAAATTCAAATTCGAAAAAAGAATTTCTAATTGTAAGTGTAACAACTTGTAGCTCGATACTTAAATAGCACTATTATTAAGAAGATTACTTCGTTACCTTTCCAATATTACACAAACACGACATACCACTTGCATCCTCTTCCAGAATCATCGATCAAGAATAATCAGAAAGATATCGAAGAAAAAATTCCTTACTCAAAGATATATTATATTTACCTTATCCATGTACAGAATCCGAGCGACGATGGTCCAAAATGGGCAAGCAGCGAGGGATTGGACGCAGAGGGTGGAAAGGGTTGAAAGGTCGAGAGGGAAGACGCGCCAGATAGTTGCAAGTATGATAGGAGGGAGGTGGCCGCGTTAATGTATATTTATGTATTAAACAGGCATTATTTATACGTCCGATGAATATGCATTGTTTGGTGGCAGTAGCGAGGTGTCGAGTGCAGACCCGTCGCTATCACTGCCTCATCAATCACACACAGTCCCAGTGGCAACCCGCCCCTGCGCCCTGCGAGCCGTGCAAAGCTCGTGCTGCGGAGGGCACGGTCTCTCTCTCGTTCCTCTCAGAATGGTAAACGCCACTCCTCTCTCGGTGGTGGTGGCTGCTCGACCAGCCGGCCGCAATTCACACTAATTTACGTAATTTTTTCGCGATGTGTCCACGTGATACCTCGTTACCGTTCGCGCGAGCCAGCCCTCGCCTCGCCCGAGCTACGATCCCACCGTGCATCTGGATGGCTTCCCCGATACCGGGGAAGGGAAAGAGCCGCGTATATACACCGGCGTACGCGCGTGTGTCCGGTCCAGCTCGCGGGCACGCGAGCTCACGTATCGTGAAGGGGTTGGGGGGGTGGAGCCGAGGGGGGGAAATCAAACCACCGTGAAGTCTCGCCAAATGGTCATCCGCGGCCACCGTGGCGACGATATTCAGAACGTTAATCGGACGAATCAATCGGATCTCGTCAGCCGCAAAACTGACCCGCGGACATTCGAGGACTGCACGCGCGGAATGCATGCCGCTGCAGAGCCACGACGAAATTTTTCAGCCATGGAATGGACGTTTGATATGTTGTTTTGCTCGTGGATTTTGGTCAGGGAATTGCGCTTCGGCAACGCCCGCCCTCTCCCTCGTATACGTATACGATGTATCCTGTTAAATATGGATCGTTCTATAATTGTCGTGGCTATTAGCTGAGCCTGGCCACATGTATTGGTTGGCAGTATAATTGCCGCGCGTACAGATCGACAGAGCGTAGTGTTTTTCTAATTCGAGGCAGGTACTTGGACTCGAGTTTAAAAACAAAGTAGCAGGAGGCTGAATCAGGTTTCTTTTTGCTCGTTTCGCTGGATCTCCAGTTTCGTTGGTTGCATTGTGATCGGTGGAAGTAGGACTGCTGATAAATAATGGCGTGAAGTTCGGTATTACGATGGTAATAGGTTTTGTACTACTAAACTAGTAGTATAAGTCAACCAATTCCGTGACATGTTCGTATATCGTGTCTCCTTCTTCGCGAAGAAAATTGAAAGGAAATGTATATTTCGAGTGATGGATAATGCCAGAGTGAATTTTATTTTTCATAAGTTAGTTCGCATGAAACTGGCTTTAAACTTTTTTTTTTAATAATACACTATCTATTCTTTGTTTCGTGATTTCTGTCGATTAAATAGGTAAGAAATTTGTACGTCTAGTGAGCTTAATAATATGTTACGTTTATATTTTGAATCATATTATCTTCGTAATACAATGTGTAGGCGTGAAACGTTGACTTGTACTACTTACTAGAACCACGTATGTACATTGACGAGCAATTGAGATTGCTGTACACTAAATCTTACAACAGTGATATCAAGACTGTTGATTAAGTCTTATCAATCCAAGTATCAGTGCTTTAAGCACTGACAGATTTATTACCAATTATCTGTATTGCTTTAGTCATAAAAAGCGTTATCTCCTTTCCCATATCCAATAACAAGGGCCAGTAATACCTGCTTCAAAAGGAGAGACGTTGTAAGAATCTTCGTAGCTTTATCCAATTTTCGACAGCACCGGGTTCGCTGAATATAGCATTGCATGTATTTACTTGGTTCCTATTTCCTCTCTATGTTCCTTTGTTGTCTTCAAGTTCTCAGTGGAGTTTGATGCTACTCATCGAGGCAAGTTCAGTCCGTACCCCGTAAGAAGCATTTTATTACCCTGTTTCAACCTCGTTTGCCTCCCTGCGATGCCAATTTAAATGGTGTATCACTTAATTACGAAGTAACATTTCGTGCCTCTTGTCAGCACCCTGTGCCATATTACGTGCGACTTGATAAACAGATGAGAGAGACATAATACCCCATGGTATTAACTGTAGAACATCTTTGAATGATGCCAACCAGTGACACGAATTTTTTCGTGCGTGACATTTTAGTAATTCTGTCAAAGTTGGTGTTACGAAAATACGCTAGAGGATGCCTCGTTTTCCCCAACTTTCTGTTAATAAAATATCAATGATTTTGCACGCTTCAACATCTGATATCTTACTTAACACCTTTTTTCATCAGAAATAGAAACAGAGGTATTCGAAGGGATTGCAATAAGTTGAATTAGTTGTAATTCGTAATGAACTAAACGCATTAGAATCTTTTTTTAAGTGGAATATTCCTTTCGAAATATTCACGTTGCAGTTTTCTCTCTTGTGATCGATATTGTACATTCAGAAACATTTCCTCGGATATTTCCTAGAGTAACGGGCGACATCAGTTTACACAGCAAATTGTATCAAATTTCTTGTTGCTCTCGGATCAGTAACGACCGTCGTGAGACCATTCGTTTACACTTGGTGCGTTCCATGCTACAGAATAAATCGTTCGTATAATCGAATATACAGTCGTGAGACTATTGAACCTCCGCGCAAATGCAGGGGCGAAGTTTTAGTGGATTTCCTTGCTTCTTCCGCGTTTTATTTTCTGTGCATTTGGTAAATAGTTCACGTTAAACAATACGGTCATGTGCTACCGAGAAATGCGTATATAGAATAATTCATAAAGAAACGTGAAACGTATGGAATGTATGTATAATAGAGTCTGAAAGCATCCATTATTAATAACCAGAAGAAAATACACAAAAGTATTTCACGAAGTTCAATGCAATTAAATGTAAATACACACACCCGCTTACTTAATTTAATTACGTATTTATCGCACTCGCAATTAACGTGTTTGTAAATAGTGGTAAATAAAAAGCGACATCGATAAATTTGCGGTCCGCAAATATTTTCGTAAACCGTGAGAATTCAAAGAGGAGTATGTTTGAATTGTCTCTTATTTATTGTTTCTTGTTACAGTGGATGCCGATCACATACAGTAGACCACATCAGTGCAGTTTTATAGTTTTCGGGGGCCCTCTAAATTATTCTAAATTAAATGAAATGAAAAATACCGTGCTAACGCGTGAAGTGAACAAGTATTAAAACAATGGAAAAAGGCCACATTTCAAAATCTAAATTTTGGCGTATTCGTTATTTTCTTTTCGTCGCAGTTGGAGCGTCAATTTCCAATTTTTTTCAGCTTTTACAACCCTTTTTTTAATTTTCCAATTTTTCGCAGGTCTCACGAGCTCCGGGGCCTCGAGGCGGTTGTGGCTTTGGCCTCCAGGTTAACACAGAACTGGACCACGTGCGTTCCACGCAGATTTAAAATTGAGACGCACACGGTTCCAAGAGTGCCTACCATCTTTACACACATGTATATCGCAAGGAGTTCTGAATTTTAGCATACTCGTTTCCTCCCCCCTCTCCCCCCCCCCCCCGCCAAATTAGATTCGCTCGTACGACTTTTATCGTCCCTTATTCTGGTAACCATCGCCTAATACTCCTCTTGTAGTTCACACTCGAGAGATACACTCGAAAACGACGAGCCGTTTCTCTTTCCTTTGCCTGTAATAATAGTCCGAATTCCTTCGGAATCTCTTCCTAAATATCTGCAGAATTTCCTTTCAATGAAAATTTGATACTCCCGCGGAGACTCCGGGCGATTGTAAATCTTTTCGCGCCGACGGCTGTGAGGGTTCCCACCTTACAGTCTGATATATCACACGAATTTCTACTTAATGTTTTTGTTGCGTGGTTAGGTACTCCCTGAGCACACATTCGCGATTTTGATCCTCTTTCTATATTTCAATTCCTGTGAAGAGTACCTAAAAAATTGAAGGTGCTATTGTTAAAATAATCTTTTAGGCAAATAACTTTTATATATCGTTTGACAGTATTTTGAATTAGAGAACAGATATAAGAGTGACTCTTCGTGATAATCCGAAGGCGAAGAATACTTCCCCTTATTTTATTCATTCCATTCGTCACAGTTATCTAACAAATATTTGGAAATCTAAATATATTCAGGGCGATAGTTTGATGAAGAGGTATTTATTCCACAGAATCATAGATCATTCGGAAAGCTTCTATTTTCACGCGGTGAATTCATCTCCCATATTCATGCCAGCAGTTGAAAATATGACTAACGATTGCAGAAGAGTGCACTTTTATCGCAATTTCGTTAGTGCCTGATTTGATTTAAAATCGAACCCATTGCCGCGATACTCCGAACTCGCACACTAATACCCCGAAGTGCAGCTGGTTTCGGGAAAAGCGACGGTAGGGAAAGCAAATACGGTATTGTAATACGTTGAATTGTAAAATTTCTTAGTGTACAGGTATTGTTATCTGGCAGTGTGTGCAATGAATAAACGAAATTTCACCAGTCGGTTACCTTGCGGCCCGTTTGCCAAACGAACTTTCAGGATCGCCTGTTACCAATCACTCACTGTCCGCTACAACTCAACCAGCCGCATCGCGTATTTCTATCGGTTATCTACATTTGATTCGATGCCTCTTTGCCATTCGTTTCCGATATTTCGGTCATTCGTCTGTTTTACCGTGGGTGCCTTTGATAGCAGTTATTCACGCTCCCTTCGGTCCCTACACCGCATTCCAAGTGGTTTTCTCTTCCTCTTCATATCTGTATTTACAGAAGCACGAATTCAAGTTTTTGTAAAATCGTTCATTTCTCTTTATTTTTTAAATGATTATAAATAGAAGAGGTACACGACCCACACATTTTACGTTATATTTCATATTTGGTACTAATTTGAACGCAAATGGCTATTGGATATTGTAGCTTGATCTTTTAGGCACCTACTATTATATGTTTTACCTTTTGTTCAGAACAAATTAATTTATTATTAATCGTTTTGTCACATATTCTAAAAGTTACGATTTAGGCAACCGATCTCGTAAATCGTACTTCCACTAAAAATAGTATCAATAACAAATAGAGAAGAAAATATTCCACATACAGTAATGATTATTATATAATTATATATACATGTGTACATGGATCATACACAGGCCGCAATAACCTATAAATATGATATGATAATATACGAGTTGTCAAATCCTACTTTTACGATTATAGTGGTGCGATTTAGGAAACATGATCGATTTATTTATAAATATCAATGTAAACTTTATAATGAATGTAATATGTATTTAAAATGAATGTAAAATATTCTACATTAAACCTGCTTTTAGAAAAATGCAAAAATACAGGACAAAATTGCGTTGTTTGATTATTATCAGCTAAAATAAACTGGTAAAAAGTTACATCAATCATACCTGATTTTTTAAAATGCTTATAGTACGCACAAAGTAGGGCGTAAGCTCAAAAGGTTTTGTTTCTATTTCTTATTTCGCATTTACTTAATATTTTTATTGTCAGATGTCGTTTACATTCATTAATTACCGACAAATTGACGAGGTACGATTTAGGTGACCAGTACGATAGAAGAGCTTGGACGGTTTCCATGCATTTATAGTGTTTATTTTTTAATCAGGTTATTCTGATTATGAGGTACTATCAAAATACCCCCGTGTTTCGCTTCGGGCCTAAGAGATATTAAGGACTCCATGATAACACATTTCACCCCTTTTCACCACCGCCTTAGGGGTTGATTAGGGCAAAATGCTGAATCTGCTTTTTAGGCTTTTGTGTGGGTAACCTTTGTAAGTAAAAATCAAATTGATGTCTAGTCGGGTCAAAGAAATATCAAGGAGTCCGAGAAAATGTATTTCATCACTTTTTACCCCCCTCGGGTTGGAATTTCAAAAAAATCCCTTCTTATCGAGCACCTACGCCGCAAAAGGAATATACCCTCGGAATTTCATGTTTTGTAGGGTCAGTGGTTTGGGCTGGACGGTGATGAATCAGAGACACAACAATTATATAAGTACAGATGAAGTGTAAGGGGAAAATAGGGAATGTCACCAAACAGCTTTATCGAGAAAATGAAGTTTTAATACCTACTTTAGCCCATCAGTAGAGAAACAAGGTTCGATGAGTGTAATTTTCTTATATAAATAATGTCTTGTTTTACGTTGACAACAAAAGCTTATGCTTATTCCGTATTTTGTTCCAGTGCAGAGTGGACATTTCCTGTTTTTACCTAGAATACCAAATCTTTAAAATTATCTTACGGAGGTATTTAAACTTTATAACTTTTTGTGACTCGACAGTTCTGTAGTCCCAGTTGCCACCAACATGTTATAAATCGCAAAATCTGGAAAAATGGATATTCCCCGTTTTTCCCCTTACTCCCCATATAGAATAAAAATGTCGACTGTTCAATATCAGTCATAATTTTGGGAAAAGGAAGAAGTCTATTAGATCCATATTGAAAGAACATGGGACATGGATGAACACAGTAATTTCTTGTACCTACTTTCATTCGTTATCAGACTATTTTTTCATTTCCAATATCCAGCGCCGAAGGAAAGTGAATTAGCATTTCTGTCGCGTGCTATTTCCATTCTGTAAACAGCACAAAGTGCCTGCCTACCTATTACGAATAATAAGTATCTATCCTGCAGAAGTATTTTTACGTATCCATACCATCGAAGTTATTCCCCGCGTCGGAGTCAGCGCGTGTTATTATGGCAGGGTAATTAAATCGAATTTCCGTGATATTTACGCCAAAATCGCTTTTCGACGGGCTTTAAAAGGCCAGGGAAATCCATTTCGTTGGAATGCTTAATAGCACGCGTCACCGTGAAATGTCACAATATAGGCAGGCGTAATGAATGGACAAGAGTTTCATTGGAGCCGTTGCTGTTCTCCTAGCAGCGAACGAAGAGTGGATCGGTCGGCACTCATCATTCACTGTCTGCTGCGAGTCGGGCACGCCACATATCAGTTCTCGAATACCTTTCGGTCCTCCCTTGCACGCTGTAGCAAAACCCACCCTTAGAGTACGCACCCCAACCGAGATGTAAACCGATTCGATATCAATTTGTACGTTCCGATCAGTTCCACTTTCCCTCGCAACTGCAGCCAGTGTATGTAGATTCTTCCTTCGCATCCAGCTTCCCTTTTATGAAACAGCTCGACCGTCTATACACGATTCCCCGGCTTGTAAAGATTAATCGTATAACTCGCAATACCCCATGAATATTCAAGGATATCGTATCTCCGTTCTAACCTTCGTCCTCGCGCAATTTCGAATACCCATAGCCAAGAAGAATGGCAGCAATACTTGACACGTTCCATCGCCCACGATTAGCACACCAGGCTCGTAAAATTTCACCATACGCTTCGGTGGGACGTAGCAAACGACCCAGGAAAGGTTTCTCGCCCGCCTGGGGTGCGGCGAGTAACAGAATTGTACGGTTAGTAGCGTACGCACGAGCGATGAGGAACGACAGTGGAGTGTTCAACGAGTGGTCGGTTCGACGAGCCGTATCGAAGCTGTAACCAAGACGAGCCAAGTTCAGCACTTGCCCGTGTCAATATAAAACGAACTGCCTCCGAGGGAGAAACAGTTTCGGTTTACCGCCGCCCCCGTGTACCTTCTGCTTCTCTGATGCTTTCGAGGCCCTCTCCTCGGTCTAGGAGAGTCGAGTCGCGAGAAAGTGCTCGACGATACCCTTCTCTAACTTGCCAGTCTCGGTTATTGCCGGGCTCGTGGCAGCCGTGGCCGGGGGGCAATGCTTCAGTGGCTGTGTTTTCGGCTCGAAACGGAAGTCGCGAGACAATGCGGAGTCCAATCAGTTTCGCGCGGCACGGTCAGAATGACAGGAACGAGGGTGTTCAATTATTCGGACCCGGAGTCGAACACTCTAGATAGATAAAGATTAAACGCACAGCAGCAACAACACGGGTCGTCCCATGGACCTAGTTGGCCTTTATTGTCCGGGGCAACAATGGTCGGTACGGATGCCCCGACGCTCGTCAAGCCTTGCGTTCAAACCCTGCCTCAAACCTAGCGAAGTGTTCGGATTTTTTTCCTTTCACGCTAACCCACTGCCCTCTCTTGCTCGACCCTCTATTGGCACACCGGGCTGTTTGATTTGCATCGCTTCGTTTGTAACTTTCAGAGATCCCTCTGCTGAGGCCAGAAGGGTGGCTACCTGGCCGGAGAAATAAGCGATATTAGGATTTTGAATGTTTAGATTTCGGGCCCTCTTATTCGGTGTGAAATACCGATGATGTTAAAGAACTGGACGTAGATATATTTGGTACGATTCACCTTTGTAATCAATAACTCGCGGTAGCTGGACGACTTGGTGTGCCGGGTAGAAGAATAGAGCGCTGAATTGATCGATTATTCTCCGCGAAGATAATTTCTTCGGTTTACGGAAGAACACTTATCTTGTGCTTTCCACGTCGATGGTCAACATTAAGCGATGGTTTCTTTCGATCTTGTGACTTCGTAGAATATTATCAGCACCTCTGAGCGTGTTCTACGAAAGTTAGCGAGTCGCTTCATCGGCGATAAATCAAACAAAGTCAGTGACACTTGTAACTCGGTTAATGTTTCTGTAACAGTTGAGCAGTGATTTTTTAGAAGGGCATATTTACATTTTTGATCTTGAAGCAAATTTTGATGGCAAAATTACACCTCCCCCTCCGTGGCACAAAACACTGCGTAATAGGTTTAATTCCTTTCTGAAAAATTCAAGTGAAAATACCTACACGTTTGTCTCCAAGTTTGTCTGATGACATAGTGAAATAATTTTTTAGTCTGAAATTGTTATGAATTCTAAATAAAAAGAACTTAATTCCGAATCTTTCCGTTCACTCCACTTATCAAGCTTTGAACCCTTTCAGCTTTACTCGTTTCCACTTTTTTATAAACTCATGCAAAGTAAGGACTTATTTCCAAACATTTCTTTTAAATAACTATTAAAACAATGCCGCTAAATTTAAAACATTTCCGCTATCAGATGGAAGAATAAAATGCATGTGTACTAATAAAAAAGAAAGGTTTTTTTATTTTAAACGTAGGTACCACAGTCTTTTGTGATTATTAAATTTTGTTTCTATGTGGAAGTACCTATGCTTTTTTCAAATAACGCTCCTCGGTTAATCTTTTATTCGCTTATAATCTTCTATTCTACGTGTTCGAAAAGTGAATTATTTTACACTCTGATGGAATTATTTTGCTCCTCTTGGTACCTACTACAATCAGATGAACGTTATTACGAACATGTGCCGTTAAAGTTTCTACGTTCTCATAGATCATTGCCCCTGCCATCGCGCAATTCGCGGAATCCTCTTTATTTGCCACGGATCAAGGGATGACTGTTCCCCCCTCCCTGGCTCGACGTTTTGCCTTATGAAATTTTCATGTTTCGCGCGACCCTCGCCGACAGCGGATCGACGCGTTGGTGGAATATCGGGGTGTATACGTTTTCCCTGAATCCGCCAAGTAAATAGTTTATATGGGAGCTGCAGGAATTCGTTCAATCTTCGCCACTTAGGAAATGGTAAATATTTGACAGCGAGGGCGATTAAATTAAATTAATCGTTGCGCACACGTATTTAAATGTAAAACAGAACATTGGACTCGGTAACGAAATCGAGAACATCTTTCGCGATACCTACACCGCGTACAGTGTTTCATTTCATACCCGTCGAATGTTATTTTCCCCTTCTTCCCTCGTTACATTTGAGAATTAATATGTGCTAAGTAGTGGCAGTCGGTGCGCGGCCAGACCAGCCACGCTCCGCAAGCGGTGCAAGACCGTGTTCAATCGGACCCGCTTTTCAACCAACAACCGCTTCTTTGTTTCACGCAGTTAAAAGTGGAAGATTAAAGATTTCCACGTAAACGAAAGCAATCTGGCAGCCCGACGAGACGCGCCGATTTAATTTTCATCAATTCCCGGCTGGCAGTGTGACTATGCTTAATCAGGCTTAATTTTCACGCACGGAGCGCGCGCGAGATTGCTACTCCGTGGCACAGCGAGCACGTATATGGGACCTTCGAACCACTTTTGGCCGTGTAGACGGTGACTGCGGCGGAACGATGGACGGGTTTGATATATCGACGGGAACTCTGGCGACGGGTACACTTTCCCGTGGAAAATCAAAACTGGGCGACGGCGGCCGCCCGAAGAATCCCCCTCGAAGCGAAGGAGCAGGGTATTCCGCGCTATAAACCTGACACTTCATTTTTCCCTCGTTCTCCTCTACCACTTTACGTCCTTTAAATCCCGCGTCCCTTCGCTATTCTCCAGCCTCCGCCCCTCCCCTCGTCTCGTTTTATCCGGCTGTCTCTGTATTCCCGTTTTACCTCTGTCTTCCCTCCTGTTTTACCTCCAGCCCGTCCCTCCGCGCGACTCCGTATTACTTGAGCTATGTAAATGAATTTCGTTTAATTATCTGGGAGGTGGCGCAGGGAAGTGTAAGGGACGAGGGATGAGGGTTAGTTCCCGGCGAAACGAGAGAGGCAAGAGAAGGGAGCGCGACATCGCTTCCGCTACAGTTAAAGACTACCCCTGAATTCACCGCGACTTTGCTAGCTTTAGAATTTCTCTAGTCTGCCGCCCCTTCCCACCCCCTCTTCCCCTTTACCCTTCATCTGGAACGCCCGCCTTTGTCTGCTTCTCGAGCGGAGGCGGCAGCGTAGGTGTACATTTCTTTGCGCGACTGCAGGCGGTCCACTTTTAATCGTCGAACAACGAGCGCCACGGCGACGGCGTTTAATTCGTTTACGTTCGCCGGATGGCGACACAAGGGCGCGACTTAGCCAGATTAAGCCGAATCGAGAGTGTGCTGACTCCGCTGTCAATCTCTCACGGCGTCTTGCGTAATTTGCCCGGGAAATTCGAGCGTTTTGTCCCGTTTGTTACAGCCCCATTCAGACGAAATCGCGAGCGAATTCCGCGTCACGAATTTCAGGAAAAATCTGTCCCCGGCGAGGGTTAACAACTTCTCCATTAGGATCTTGCTTTTCCAGCGAGCAGCTTAATCTTTGGGTAGTGTACTGGGGGGGAAATGGGAAATTACTTTTCGGAAGTAGTCGAATTTGGTGATGCAGGACGATGAGGCTGATTTTAGATACTGAGCTAGGCTGTTGCTCCTTTTCATTAGGGGATAAAATGAGTCTGACAAAGCAAAATGTTGCAGTGTTTAGTGTATTCTATGTTCAGCAGCATCTGCTGGTATACGTGCTAAGTAATTAAATGCTACATCGTAAAAATGGCATTGTAGCATTTATAAATAGGAGCGTTGATAGATAATTAACAGTTTAGTCTGTCAGCAAATGAAAAATTCGACATAGGGGAGAGGTGATATAAAAGGGATAATTTTATTTAGAATCTATCTGTGATAATATCGTAATACGTATTTAAAACACAAGTCCATTAATAGGAAGTATGTTTTTGAGCCTTCGATAAAAACATATTACAAACTCATTAATAATAGCAGAAAATAACAAAATCTTCGATTTTTAAATAGATAAACGCTAACAAGTCAAAAATGTCCCTTTTACGACGCGTTAATGAAAATAAAGAAAATAAGAACAAAAATGAGATCAATTGTTAAAATATCATTAATGCCACACAGAATAAAATTAAATGAATACACCCTTTATTCCGCATGACTCATTGGCCCAATTTCCATAAATTTTACACTGGAACCCATCGTTTTTACTGGTAGCAAAGTTTTCTTTACAAACGCAGCACTCATTATTTTTAGAATTAATTGTTAATAATCTCGATCGTTTTCGTAAACTCATGCTCGAGTCAGAAGAATCATCACAAGAATCTGAATCAGGAATTGAATTCTCACTGTTACTGGAAAGGAAACGGACGTCCCGTTTAACATTTGTTACGTTGTCCCATTTAAGACTATAAGTGAGCATATTATAAAATTACAAAATTATTAATTTAATTTTAATATCGACCGTATAGATTAAATTACTATGATTTCGGCGCAAGGTTCGGTCACTTAATAGAAATTTTTAAAAAGTCGTTTTGCAACTATTCACTAGTCCATAAAATATATAGAGTTTCCGACGTTTCTGTCCCATTTAGATGCTGTCACTTTTATAGCAGCTCTGCCAGCTGATAAGTGCCAAGTCACCAAATCATTAACTCCTTCAGCTGAAGATCTAGCAATCGATCACCCCGCGCAGTTCATCGCGATCTCGGAAGGATATCGAACCACTAATTCTTTCGCATCGGGGAGGGGGCTGGTGAATGGGCACGGTGGAAATCGAACGGCCTTCAATTTACGGACACGGAATAAGAAGGTTGAATGGAAGTTAGTTTAGAACTATGCGGATATTAAATCTCCGCCATGGTCGTGGGTCCTCCACTTTTTCGCTCCCGTCCTCTCGGTTTCGCCTGGCGTATTTCCGCGTCTCTCTAATCGGCCTCGTGGCGGTTGCTCCGTGCACGGCCCATGTTGGTTAAGATTAGTTGAAGTTGGATGAACTTCCGTCGAGCTCGAAACTATGCATAAGCGGTTATATCTGCGGCAGATTTTCCGCGCTGCACGATATAACGGAAATTATAACGCGAGCCTTAAATTCCAACGATTATTGCTGCCTCTACTTTCGATCGGCATAGATAGGTTCTTCTTAGCGGAAAGAATTTGCTTGAAAAGTATTCCTTCTCGTGGGTCCTGAAAAGGGTTTCATCTGTGGAAATTCTTTTAAGATCCGAAATATTTGGGATGCCTATGGAAACCTCGATATATGTATACCTCGCTATTTAATTAATTCGTAGACACGTAAACATAGTGGTAGTTTGTACAGAAATTAAAAGGAATTGCTCTAAGGAGGTGGACGGTTTACTGAAACCCTCATCATTCCAAGCGGCAGTCTTTTGTCTCTGATCTTGTAAAACGAAATAGGAACTAAAAAGGAAATAAACCTCGTTAAAGTAGAAAGCGGTTGAACTGCTGCTATGCCTGAAACTATGACCAACGACGAACCCTCTTCGGTGCCTCTTATAAATCACATTCGAAACATTGAAATCCCTCCGTTGCAATATTTTTCTTTTATATTATTATTAATCGTCTTTATTACTCTAATAGAAGAAAATATCTTCCACAGCTCGTATTATCCATCCCCTAAATTAATCGAATAGCTGTTACGGCGCTTCTAATCCCCCAGAAAAGGTTGTCCGTAGCGTCGAGGAAGTGGCGCGCGTCCCACGGTCGACGTATTTTTATTAAAAAATATTTGCGAGGATTAGTGACGGCCGCGCTTTCATTACTTGTGGCCAGCGCAAAGAGTCAAAGGGAAACGCTCGAAAAGCGAGTATTCATAGCGGGAGGATCGAGGGATACACGCGTTCACGTATTTAAGCGCGACTGTGTCTATCGTTAGTGGTCTACGCCAGTTTTTCATGCGGCGCTTCTCCATCCAGCTGCCACGATACGCAGCGCTCGCACACACATACACGCGCGAGAAATACCTCTGGATTTTCCTCTCGTCCCGTAGCATTTTTCAATGGCAATTAGTGTGTCTGGTAAGCCATCGCCCTATAGACTCGCGCGCACCTCGCTGGAAACGGGGAAAAAATCCTCGCGTCGGTCTTACATTTTGTTTGTTCAGTCCCGTTTCCCTCCACCGTGGCTAACTTAACGAGCATCGGTGTTTTCGAGGTCACCTGTACATACCCACTGTCTTTGAGGTTTTGGAGGTAGCTAATGATCGAGCGAGCTTGACGAAGGTGGAAAGGCTGCAGGAAGTGTGTGTTGGATGTGGGAGATGCTGAGGGGATTGTGAATAGTAATAAATGTACAATATTCAGTGGGGAGTAGATTGATGGTATACAATGACGAACAAAAATATCGGGACACTTTTAAAACGGGATAACTTTTTTTTAAATTGGTCGAAAGGACTTGATTCTTTTTTAGAAACTAGAAGGATTAGTTTACTAGTTGACGTGTTTTGAAGTTTTGAAATAAAATTGAAATTAGTCGGAATACATAGTGCAGAAAATAGTGAAGGATAAGTTTTCAACTTTTTTTTATTTAGATTTAAGTAAGTCGCATACATGCCGAAAATTTCATCGAAATCGGTTTATTGTTACATGATTTTGATCAGTTGTCCTTTTTCGTGAATGCGAGTTGGCACATATTTTTCAATTCTGCGAGATTGAGGATAAATAGGGGAGAGTAGGGTAAAATGGAACGCTTAACTATGGAGGGTTATAATTTAAAATTGGAAAGAAAAAAGACACGGGACTTCAACAGGAGTTTTAAGTGGACCTTAGACCATAAGAAAATCAAAGCCTTTGTTAAGGAAAATATTTAGCAACGAAGGAAACTGAGATTTACCGGAGGTATTGAAATCTTCGCCTCGCGCAAGTGGTAGGGTAAAGTGGAACACCCACTTGAAGACCATGTAAACGTACAAAATCTTTATTTTTATGATTTAAAAAGTATTCATTTGTGTAAAAAAGAAAATATGTTTTTGGTATAACTATTATAAATAATATGTAACGAAAATATATATTATACACATAAGAAAAAATATTTTATCAGATAACATACAAATTACTGAAAATAATCAAATACACATGGAGTTTTACATAAATAATAAATACCAACTCGTGCATGGAGAACTTTTTAGTTTTTAGTACATATCAAATAAAATTGTTTAACTTAAAAATATTTTTTGTATATTTTTTTTATTATTTACTTCTTAGTGTCTAAGTTTTGATTTGTGGTTATATGCTGATTGCATATTGATTGAATTGATTTGATTTGTAGTTACAGACTGATTTCAAGTCGTTTGGATTTGTGGTTACGTGTTATATTTATCGATGACTGGGTAATTTTTTAAACCCTTTTAAACCCTTCAAGACAATTGGATCGGTGTGTGGTAGTTACGTGTCTGTCACCACGTTCTTTCTCTTCGGCACTTTTCTCTCCCTACGTTTCTAACTTTCACTTTTCTAAATTCTCTTACTGTTTACAACTTCCTGCCTATTCTTCTACAGTCCGTTTCTCGAGGGTTTCGCCTTGGCCTGGTGTTCGTTGAGAACATGTGGCAACCAGGCCCGCACGAACCCAAGCGAATTCGCTTCTCGGATAGCTTTTTCTTTTACCTTTATCTCAGCATTTCTTTAGTTTTCTGTCTTTCACTTTTCCTATTTCCTTCCTCCACTTCTTCCACCCCTGGTTTAGGGTATGGTTGGTGAGGAGGGTCAGTCGATGTCAGGCAGTTCCTGCGTGTTCTTGTCGATGAGTGTTGGTTAAACGGAGTCCCGATTATTTTACTACATTCCACCTCAGGTGAAAGTGGATTAAATAGGGGTTCCGTTTTACCCCGCGCAAAGTGTTCCACTTTGCCCCACATGCAGTAATTTAATAAACATTCAATATTTACACTTCAGCGTGAGGTAAAAAACCGGGTAAAATGTCAAAATGTAGCGTAAGGACTATAGAATCCAACGGTGTTCTTGCCGTTACAAATTTTCTAAATCCAAGTGAAGAAAAGTGGTCGAAACTACAACGCAATATCGAAACTTCGATATCGGAAATGTTTACAACACTGTTAATCGAAAAGTAATGTGTTTGGTCCCATGTCCGTGATACCAACTCATTCGCAGCTCTCATTTAAAGGAAACATTCATGTCCCGTGTTACCCACTCGTTTCGCTTTACCCGACTCTCCTCTACTTGAAAATTCAAGAATAGTAGAGTTCCTTTTTTTTTCTAAATCTAGAGCCTAGATTCTCTGCAAAGTTTTTATTGTAGAATTTGTGATTCTGTGTGTAATAGGAAGGAAGTTCACAGGTCTGTGAACCTACTACAATTCTAGTTTGAAGTTAGAATAAGCTTCTTTTCCAAGGAATTAATAAATTTGGAATATTTGGAATCCACTAGTCTATGTATTCCGCTGAAAGGAATTCTTCTGTCGCGATAACTTGTGCTTTAAAATTCCAGCCACCCTGCTCCAGAAAGTTTCATTTGTACGGCCCTTACGTTTCCATCTAAAGTGATTTCCTGAAGCCAGTTGACTTTTTCCCCATAGTGAAGCCTCAGCGAATTTTGACTCGAGAAGATACATATCCATGATAAAGCAGAATATATAAAGTCACAAAGGGAGTGGTACACTGGGGGTGGAAGTTTTGACACGTAGCTATATTTTCTATCATTTTCAGCTCAAGCATCTCATCGATTTTAAAAATTTTCCAACTTCAAGCTTTCGAGACAAATCTTAAACGCATTTTTCTTGAAACCACACTTTTCAAATTCGCCCGCAGCACCATTTTAACAAATCTTATTCCATTCATTTGAAATATTTACAGTAGCTTCTAATCTACATTCTCCATCGATATAAGTTCTGATTTTATGATTTGTTGAAAACTTTTAAAGTTATGTACAATTTTTGACGCGGATGAATGATGGACCTGGAGAGAGAACTTTACGTTCAAGTGCTTACCATTTCTAAGAAAAACAATATTTTACAATATCGATACGTACTTCGATGGAGAATGTAGTTTAGAAGCTACTGTAAAAATTTAAAGTGAATCGAATAAAATTTGTTAAATTGGTGCTGCTGGCTAATTTGAAAAACGTGGTTCCGAGAAAATAGCGTTTAAAGCGCCATTTTGAAAAAAAAAGAAAAATAGCTTGAAACTACAAACATAGTTTAAACAAATTTTCCACTTATATCTTTGTTTACCCACAAACAATTGTTAAAGGTACACTACGTTTTCGTGGCGTTACCCTTTAAAACGTGGATAATGCGTAGTCACCTCATATTTCGAAATTAGTTTTAAAACAGATGTTCCACAGTAAATTCTGCAGTTATTTTCTGCACAATGTGTGTCATATGTTTCAACGTGCTCTGTTTAATCCAACCTGGTCGGTTTTCGTTGTTAAAAGATATCCTAAAACAAAGCTACGCATACGTTTAAATAAATGCTGATTTTTCCTTGACAATTTGAATGAATGCACTGGGTTAAACAGGTAACGTCCAATTCGTTTAATGTTTACAAAGCCTATTCAATACCTGAATAAGCATGTTATCTCTTACAAATTACCAAACGAAACACATATTTTCCAAGCCAGGAAAGCGGTGACCAATAAAATTAAACTCGAAAACAATCTATTCCGCAATCCAATATTCCCATCAAACTTCCATCAACTGTGTCGCACAAATTCTTGTCACGCAGAACGGTGAATGAAACTGGAAAAGGGGATGCTCGTCGTCAGCTTGAATAGATTAAAAAGGTTTGCGTGAATGGCACGTTGCTTAACAGTGTCGCGCACACACGCAGCGTGCGCATAATCTGTTCTCCACATACGTTTAGCTTTCGATCCGTTTTTGCGTTTTCTCTTTCTCGCAATCAGCTCGATACGCTATCGCGTCTTTATCCCTTGTTCCATCCCCATCCCTCCCTTTCCACCCTCTCTCTATTTCTCTCTGACAACACACACACACACACGTGCACCTACACTCGATCTCATTCTCATTCCCTCACTCCTATTCCGTCTGACGCACGCACACATGCATACGTTATAAAATGCTCGTTATAGTTCGCCGCGGTGCTCGCGGCGCACGGGGTGAGGAATTTAATTTAGAACTTGATTTATATTTTAGCGGGCCATAAAATGGGGAAATAATTTGTCCCCTGCACGCGTATGAGATGGGCTTGCTCCCCTCTCCACTCTGCTATGCTGGCTTTGCTCCTCTCATCCCCCACGCTATCTTCCTCTCTTCTCACCCCGCTTCAACCCCATCGCCAGAACCCTTCTTCGTCTCTCAGCCGCGGTTCCAGGAGCGAAAGGCCGCGGTGCACCATACATTAGGCGAAGGCAGCAAACCGCCCTGGCCTGTGCACGCGAAAAACTTCTCTGTTTCTACAGTTGGATTTCGAAGGAACCGCGAGCCGCGTGGTGTGCCATTTTTATGGCCGTTAAATCCTCCATGAAGCCCCAGTCAGACGGCATTATCGCCTTTTTGAGTAGATCGCAATCATGCTGGCTAGAGAAATTGATCTTAACACATGCATCAAGGACACGGCGTTCCGCTTCGCGTGTCGTTTACAGTTGAAACTGTTTTCTTCGTTCTATTTACCGCGAAACACCGAAGTACAGGGTGCTTCAGAAGCCGTCTGGTATATTGGACAGGTGTATTCTATGGATTCGTTAACTCTCTCGAGATTTAATTTGATTAATACTCGGGTTGGGGTGAAAGGTACTTGAGCATTTAACTGTTTTATTGGAGATTCGATCAGGAAACAGATAATTCAATGGAGAACATAATTTTCTTGAACTTTTAGAATAGCCGGAGGTAATTTGTAGTGTCAAGGCTTTTGGGTCATACTTTATCAGCTTATTACGATGCGCAGGGGTTAAGGTTATGAAAGGTTTATGAAATACTTTACGAAGAAGTGTTCCAGTTGGTGTTTGGGATGTTCATTTTGTAGGGATAGGAAAATTGGTTAAGTTCAATTGACACGATGTAGAAAGGTGATCTATTGTATGGGTTAAAGCGAGACACTGTCAATCAGTTTTCCAGTGTCAGCCTTAAAATACACAATTGGTTACTCCATTTTTGGTGAAATATGTCACTCACCGAAAATCTGCATGAATAATTCAGGCGAACAAATGCGTGATCATCGACACTGGAATTATGTATAAATTATCGATTCGCAATGAATTTTCATTAAATCTTTCACAATGATATTTTGAACAAGGTTCATAAATGAAGAAGGGCATTACTAATACGTATTCAAAGAATCCGATAATCCTATCGAAAATCAAACACCCCCAAAGTATTCAACAAGATCCAATTCGACAATGGGATTTAAACTAAATAAGTTACATTTTCTTCAGTGATAGTCATGGAAATATTTATTGCATCACTCTGAAAATCATGTAGCACGCATAATTTTTATAGTCTCGTATCCAACTCATTTCGGTGAAAATTGTGTAATAAATATTTTCCTAGTACCTACTACTAATAAAAAATGAGTAAATGATTACATGTTTAATATTCGAGTGATACAATAAATATTTCTCGAACTGTATATACCAAACAAGAAATTTTTTTTACCAAGAATCTTCCCATTAAAACACGACAAAAAGATGAAACAAATCAGTACCTGTTGCTGCGCGATACAATTTTCCTCAGCCCTGTCTATCTTTCGTCCCCTATACGTTATTTACGTGCACACCGTCAACGTTTCACATAATAAAAACAACGAAAAAAAAAAAAAAAAAATAGAACGTCGAATCGTGCTCGAAATTGACCCGAACTGATTGGTTTTCAACAATCGTTCCACGGCGTCGTTTTAATAACTGCACGATTTATTACTTGCGGCAACGTAGCAGACAGCAGAAACAGAGTTGTAGAGTTTCTCTATTACCGGAACAGAATTAATTCCTCAGGAACGAAAAATCACAGGAACGAAGTCGCAGTATCGAATCGAGAAGCCATAGGTGCCCCGTAACTTTATCGGACTCTTTTAAACCTGGCACGAAGGTGAGCAGCACGGTAAGCGTGCTCCCGTGGATCAAACTCCGTGAAACGGACTCGGCAAACTCGCCGTCGGAGTGAGTCGTTCGCTGAATCCTGGAATTCTTAAAATGCATGAACCTCTTGGTCTGGCCGTGAAGAAGGTTGAATCGTCGGCCACGTTACTCCGACGTCGTAATTAAAGAGCATACGATTCCCGGGCGAAATGGGAGAGTTTGTAGGAGAAAAGGAGCAAGGTGGAATATATAGGGGGAGGGAGAGAGGGGAGGGTAGGTGAGAAGCTTAACGTGAAATAAACGGATGCCGAGGCGAAGAGCAAAGATATTTACGACTTCGAAAGGGGGGTACACGTCGGGGTGGGCCAGAGAATATGGAAGATAGAGGGTGTGTGGGAGGTCTGAGGACCGATCTTTCCACCCCCGAGCCCGTCGGGACTCTGAGGGATTCATTAAGGTTGGATGGAGGTGTTAATATAGTGAACATTGCCGGCAGGGACTGGCGTGTACCACTTTGCCTCTCCTAAGACGAGGATACGAGGTTCGAGCTACCGGAAGCCAGGCTTCTCAGCTGCACAGAAAAGGATATGGTACGCGGGGTGGGCAGGGGTGGGGGATATGGGGAAAGGAGGTTCAGGAAGGGCCACGGTTCAACGGCGGAGGGACACGTTGAGCCCATTCCTGGATGAGGGTATGAAGTTAAAATACCGAACCCCGACTTTAGAGAGACTATGAGAAACTATTAACCGGGATTGGGGTGTATGAATACGTCTGTAATTCTGTAACCTGGTGGAGCTACAGGGGGTGGAATTACGTTCGTGTATCTTGGCGTGCGAGTGCTTGAAAATTTAGAAGCGGGGTAAATCGTTGGGGATGACGTTAGGTAAGGTGTATTCTTTGGAAAGAGGGGGTAGGTTTTATTATACGTCAGAATTTTGTGGATTCATCTATTCTGGATACTCCATTAGAAGATTAATTATTACAGTCCACGTGGATATACAATTGGAGGGACGTTCTAGGTATAATTTTTTTGTACGTAATACGAAGTATTGAGAACAAGGCGGACTAACCTACTTTTTTTTGTGAAATTGAGTCGATAGAAGTAGGATGACTGTACCTAATATCGCCACTCGCTATGTCTCGCAAAGTAAGCTCTAAAATTGATCGGTGGTGCACTGAATTAGTACCTAAACATATGTAGGAAGACATACTGTAATTGCAGCATCATGTGATCAACAATTACAGAAAGAGAAGTATTTTAGTGAATTTCTAGTGTAAAAATTTATTGGACTGCCACAATTTTACATCACATTCGGAATAGGTGAGCCTAATAATTTCCGTGAATGCAAGAATAACTACTAGAAATACCTAATTAATAATGTACTTAAGGAATGAAATCGATTTAAATATTTTCCGTAATGAAAATAGTGTTTTTCTTTTAGTAGTATGCGTGTTCACAACACCGCCTACCGAAGGACAATGGTTTCGATGTAATGTTTGTTATAGGTGGGGTTACGCCGAACAACCAAAATAAACATTATTTGACCAATATGTGCATCGGAACGTAAAAAAAATATTTTAAAATTTCTATATTTGTCTAATAAAAATGAAATCAAAGATAAATAAAAATACATTTATGGAGCAAGAAATAATAAAAGCACATGTGAAAATGACTTTAAAAAAAAATATATATATATATATGAATTAATCAATATTTCTTGAGTTGGCGATATTAGGTACACTTTTTTCATGATCCGATTTTTGCATGACTTAGGTTTTTTGTTTGAATTAAACAATTGTACGTCTTAATGATTCTAACTTATGCTACATGAAAATGAATAATTTCTCTTTACCTTGAATCGAACTGCATGCAAAAATATTAATTATTATTCAATTAACAGCGATTTACCTTTTGTCACCCTAATGTATTTCAATAAACTGTACTAATTATATAAAATATGAAAGATTAATTTTTTTCAATGTGGCTTAGTCCGTTTTTGTTCTCAATGCCTCATATTATCTATACCTAACGAGTTCATTAAGATACAAAGAAAATGAAAGATGGTCTTACGTAATCTTTATATGTATCGAAAGTCTCCATATTCATAAATATTGAAGGATATTTGTTGTGGTTTAACAATGAGAATGTGTAAAATATCTCATTTTCTTTTATGCTGACATTTCTTATTAGAAGTTAAAGGGACATTCTACCACTTTTTTCTGCCATTTTTCGGTGATGGAGTTTATAATGAAATAAATACTTCAGGTTTTCAAATTTTGGGGAATATATTATACCACTCTTGAAATACAAGAAAAAGGCTTTGTTGTTTGTTTATTTCATTTGTTTACACAGATATTTCGCAGTGAAGTTGGCGTCTTCAGAATTTGACCCCTTACTGGCGGTTGCAATTTCGGACCACGGGAAATAAAAACACCAAACATATTTCTAATTTGTAGGAGTATGGTTATTTTGGTATACCGTGAATGAACAGTTTTGGACAAAAATTAATAAAATGGTCTTTGAAATCAAATTTGAAAGTGTCCAAAATGGCATTTCTTTTTTATTTAATCGATATAAAAAAGTGGGAAAATATTAAAAAAGTTAACATATTCGCGGTAAGCTGAATAGCCATACTCCAGCAAATTAAAAATATGTTTGGGTTTTTATTTCCGATGATCCAGTCGCTTGAAATTTTAACCGTCAGCAAGGGGCGAAATTCTGAAAACGCTAACTTCACTGTGAAATATTTATACAAACAAATGAAACAAACAAACAGCAAAGATTTTTTCTTGTATTTCAAGAGTGGTACAATACCCCCAAAAGTTTGGAAACGTTAAGCTTTTATTTCAGTATAAAAACCATCACTGAACAGAGGCCGAATTTTCGGCCCAAACTGTAGAATACCTGTATTGAATTCCTCTTCGATTTTTTATCCAATTGTATTGGGTTGAAAACGTCAAAGAAGCGTACATATGAAAAACAAATAATGAGACGTGATATTTAGCTATGTAGTAAGTCTGTTTATACAGTGATGTGTAAAAAAGTTCGTTTCCCTTTTCACCCAAAATTTGCGGTAGTTTATGACGGTTTACGACACATTTTTCGTTGATACGACAGAAGGCGGAACTCCTTTTATGGTCGCAGTAAGTGGGTCACACAACCTGTTACTAAAACAACAGAATATAAAAAAAGTACTTTATACCTTAATTCCCCTCCTTTTACATCTATTTTTATGGTTTTATATGCATCGAAAATGCATGCGCGGAAAGGCGGTGCGTGTAATTTTGTTTATGCTTATGAATAAATCAGGCATCTATAATGCAATAGGAAGTTGAAGTTTACGACCACCAAGAGCCGTATTGTCGCAAATGGAATACGATTCTATATGACAATTTTCACTGTCCACCTGGGGTGAATCCATTGAATATAAGAACACTGTATTTATATATGCTTTGTGCAGAAAAAGAATTATTTTCTATAATTAATCACTGTAAAAGAAACAATCGTCACATTCTGAGACACGTCTGATAAAATTCTAAAGAATAATACTATTATTAGGATCAGAGATGAATTGAATTTGATTCGGGTATAAATATCGATGAAAACATTTGTACGATACTCTTGAAACTGAAATCACGTTGCGAAATCCTGACCTGCTTCTTCGAACCGATCCACGCTGTTACACGAACGCATAATTAAGGTAGATTGCTTTCCCCTTTTCCATTTCAAAATACTGTCTGCCAGTTTTCACGTCCCAGGGTGCATTTCGAATAAATCATTCCACGTTCTGGTGAATTTCGTCGACGTTAAAGACGGGGGATTAAAGATGCAAAAACGTAAGTCTGCAACGTTAATATGCAAAACTCGAGATGAGCCTGGGCTTGAAATGTTTATCGCATTTATTAAAGTAAAACGATATATTCGAAATACATCGCGCAAAATATTACCGTCGAGCTATTTATTCTTGAAATTGTTATTTCGATATTTACATATCGATCCAATCTTTCAAATGGTAGGTACGATTCATCTCTAAAACTTCTGAATTTCAGTGATATCCCTTACTCCTCCAATAACTCGTAAAATAATGCAGGAATGAAAGTCATTTCCCCACTCAAAAGAATTAAGAAAATATCGCACAAGCGTTACATTAACCCTGAAAATGGTAAAACAAATTGTTTAATGCTATTCCAAATTGTTGCCAAAAAGTAACTTCTGATACATTATTATGCCACTCAGCCTGTATGTTTTCACGAAAACAATTTCGATTTCATTCTTCTCCTTGTAGAACGAGATCCAGCTGCGATGATCTATAGCGCGCATCCACGAGAGGGTAGTTTATAGGGCCATTGGGGAAGGGTAACATAGTGAACTAGATATCGATTGCACTTTTTCGTGGTTCGCTGGGCACGTTCATTTACATTTGGCGTGCCGTAAAATATTCGCGACCTTTGTGCGGCGAATTAGTTACCACCGCAATTCCGTTCATGAAGTATTGAACGGTCGGCGGCGGTAATGGCACGGCTGCTGCACGATCAAAGAACATCGAGCATCGATTCACCGGGCGAAAAGAGAGAGGCCAACGTTGCTCTGGAAATTTCACGTTAGTTAGACGTAAACGAGCCGTTTCCCCTTTTCCTATGGGCCAATCTTCCGCACTTTTGTTCGGGCACGTTGAAAAGTCAGGGGCGGAAAGCGGTGCGGACCAACGTTGTTACAGGCAAGTTTTCACACGGATGTTTGATCAGTTTCATACGCCTTGCCGTGTTAATTGTCGGGAGTCGTTATTCTTATCTGTTGAAAATATTCCATGCGAATTCGAATGGCTTGTTTTGGTCAGGATTCGTTCATTTTAGTATTATTATTGAGAAATAATTACTCTTGATGTACGGGAGTAAGATATTTTGAATATTACAAAAAGGGGAAGAATCGTGATACATTCGGGAAAAGTTGGTGTAAGATATTTTGAATATTACAAAAAGAGGGGGGAAGTTTAAAAGGATACGTAAGTATTAAGGAAAACTTTGTAGGTAAAGTATAGATTTAAGATAGCCTGGAAACGAGTTCTTCAATAATTTGAAAATGTGGTAGAGTTTGCTTATGAAACAGTAAATTATGGCAATATCTGTTAAGTTGCGCGCTTCGGTTTGCGCAGTTAGGGCCTGTATTGGCAATAACGTTGGAAGTGGATTGCTGAACGATTAAACAAGCTTGCGATGGTCTGAGTTATTTGAAATGGTTAACCTCTTTTCCGTCAAACGAAACCGCAGGGTAGACAGAAGTCATTAGTCCCTTTTGCTTGGTATTGATCCGGGCTTGCACCGGATGATTTTACGACTGGTAAAATGAATTGTTCTACTCGCTCAATTTTGACACGTTTCTCTCTCCGAATGTCTCGTTAGATTTGGTGCTGCAAGTTTCTTGGAAACATCCGTTAACAGGTACATGGATTATTGCTTCAAATTTATTAACTTACTAGCAGAGAGTTTAATTTTTTATTATATTTAAAATGAATTTCTAGTTTATTATTATTATTATTCTTAATCGTATTTATTATTAAAAAAAAGAATAAACCTGAGCTAGCATAGTTAATAAGAGTAAAGGCTGCAGTGGGAACACTGTTGGGAAGCCTAACCATGAGCCTAAAATAAAGACAACAACAAATAAACATAACAAATATTAAAAATAAACTAAAGTAAAGTAAGAATAGAAAAGTAAAAAGTAGCTTAAAAAGTGAAAGTAGACGGTCTAAGACAAGACGGAAAGAATAAGAAAATTCTGCGAAGAATAGCCCTGAAGGATATGTAATCGTGTATGTTGTTTAAACGACGAGTAAGATTTTAATTCATCCTATTCTATGAATATAACAAATTGAAGAATTAACCTGTTGCCAGGATAAATTCAGAAATAATTAATTGAGCACGTCTAGCAGAACTTAATTTTAAACTGGTGTCGTAAGAGTACCTCCATTCTTGCGTTAAACAATTTCGCTTTATTGACTGCGCGCACACGACCAAGACAAACACGAAACATGATATCGAACCTGCAAGTCACATGAATGCGTCGTAATCAACGGAAGACGAGTTCTCCCCGGGTGCAACTTCTCTGTTTGCATACGTCAGGAGAAGTCTCAACTGCAAGCAGTTAAATCAGGATAGCTGGACGATGTTAATCCTAATTTCGATCCAGCAGTCGTAACTTGGATAGAATCGAGAGACTGCATAGAATTCCCTGTGTGGAACTGCTGATAACGTGGCTGCCCAGTCGTTCATTGCTTTTATCGAAGTTAATATTGATTTTATCGAGTTCAATCTATGTATGCTTGCATGGCGAAAAAGGATATAGGCAATTCACAGTTTTATGTCATTGAAGGTTTAAATTCAAAATGTTGACGGCGATCGGTTTCTTTTTTAATAAAAAAAAAGCACGAAGCATAGTGGTTCTGATGTCACATCGTTGTAATTTCTAATTTAAAATATCGATGGTCCTGGAATTATTGAGGCAATTGTCGTGAAAATTCAGCTTTTAGAATTGTTGGTCGGGAAATTAAGAGAACCATAGAATTTATTTGATAAACTATACAAGTATTAATGATTAATAATTAGTAAAATTCTTTGCTGATGTAATAACAGAAGGTCATTTCAAATTTAGCAACCCGTTCAGTTCATTTTAAAATTCGTGGTACAAGTTATCTTTAATGTATGATTCACGTGTGCGTGAAAAGTTTTTAATACATTTCTTTCCACCAGCCGAAGAAAATTTCTGCGCTACACTCGGTTATGCTTCGCACGTGAATGTATCAAATTTCGAAGTAACTTTCAAGCACGGGGTATCTTAAAAAACATGACGTCGTACCTCGAAGTTTCAGAAAACTCAATTACTAAGAACTATAACTCCCCTTCGTCTACAAGTTTTTTAATTGCAAAGATTTGAAGTGTGGGCATTTCTCAGATAAAACTAAAAATGAATAGGCAAAAACCATGAAAATAACTTGTCTTTAATTGAGCTGTTACGAAGATATCTTTTCAAAACTAAACTCTTCATTTCCACAGATTTGCCAATGTTAAAAGAGGAATTTAAAACACTACACTGCGATGTACTGAAAATCTCCACCTCCATTTCCGTAATTAATACGAATTAAAGTCGAATGTAATTAGTCTTCAAAGGGGCTATTAGAAATTATTTTACTTTCACATAGATATTTCTTCATTTAAAATCTCAAGCCTAGCTTCGTATATAAAAATGTTCACTTAGTGGAATTATACCCACTGTGAATAAAAATTGCACGTAATGTATCTCAGCCCGCACGGCGCGTTTTCCCAAGTGTCTTCCACTCGGCGAAGAGTGGGTATCTGGCATTCATTTCCGCGTTATATCGAGGGAAGCGGCATAAAGCAATATCTTGACAAATCGTTACATGGAAAGTCACCGAAAACGGATTAGGTGCGATAAACACAGGAAGGGGAAAGGGGTGGCAGGGTGATACTCTCGGCTCCGAGGTTCGTACAAGGGCGTCGTGTGTCACCGACGTGCAACAAGTTGCCTTCCTCGGAACTTCCCCCACTTACCCTCTCTTCCGTCACCCCGCGCAAGCCAAGCCACCCCTGCATTAAATCATTTTTAAACGTCCTCACGCTCGCTGTCTGACTTCTATTTGACCGATACAGGTCGCGTTTGACGTACGGGCGGACATTTCTACGTGAAAACTCACCCTCTGTGTCCACTGGAACTGAAACCATACATCTTTTATGCCTCGCGACTGGTATTTCCAACATATTCATAAAATTTGTCATATTTTTCTGCGATTTTCAAGTGTGTCTATTTGAAATATCACTGCGAGGAAAATAAGCTTCCGGTATGAGAATGTCCTTAGTGAATTGCCAGTCGTTCTATTGGATTGCGTTTTAGAGGCTCAAGCTTTTTGCTATTTTTGCAACCCTCCAGGGCTTGGAGCTTGCTTCACGAATGATTGTTCTATGGATGCAAGACGGGAACTGGCATCCCGAGGTACCTGAGCTGATTCATCGGTGTTGAGCAATAGCAAGGGGAAAAGTATGCGAAGGTAAAATAGTTTTTCTTGAAGGGAGTAATGTGAGGCTTGGATTGAAATCCTTGTAAAACTGTACAAAGGGTTTGTTTCTGTAGTGTTTAGGATGCGTTACTTGAGTTCCATTGAAGAGTATAAAATAAGTATAAACATAGACAAATAAATATAGATAGAAATAATACTAAAGCAATTTAGTATGACTAATGAAGTTAGCATTGATCTTATGGTGTACGCTGTAATGTAATATGTACGCTATAATTAAATTACTTTAAGGTCCTAGGACTCGTGATAACAGTACCTACTTGAGATTGCTTAATTAATTCATAATAATTAATAACAGATGATATTTGTCTGTAAGAGTTTCAAACACTGTCCACTAGACTACCAAAATTCTACCACTATTAAAATCTAATGACACACTTTTCAACCCCCTCAAACTTGAATTATTTCCACGAAAAGGAAACTATAATTTCTCTCAAAAACTGTTAATACCTAAGACACAAATGAAAATGAATTAAAATTTCTGTCAAAAACTGTTAACACCTAAGAGAAAAATGAAAATGAATAAAAATTCCTATTACGCAGCTGCATTGTACTATTCGCATTGTTGCTAATTTTCAACTTGTCTTCGATTCGTCCCTGAGACGTGGGAAAGGTCCGGAAGGGTTGAAGCCTGGTGTACATGCTCCGCCACGGCCAAGACACTGTAGACCCGAGGGTAAAACAATTATGCGAAGGACGAAGGAAAGCATCGGGGTCGTAATATCTGCACGCAACAGAGTGGCAACGGTTAGACAACAGGAAAACTTGAACGGCCGAACAAACGATCGATCAATCAATCAATCAGCCGTACCGGGCAACATGTACCACCACGGACTGGCTTAGCAGCTACGGCGGTAAGCTCTAGCTAGCTTTGCCTGTTATTAAAGGCAAAGCTGAGCAGACCGATACACGCGGGGTTGCACAGGGTAAGCAAACTCTAACGACCCGGCGCTGCTGACCCTTCGACATTCCCTGAATAGTTTGAGCGCGTTACCGATCGTGTAGCGGGCCAGGGCGCAAGGCTACGTGTACTAAGCCATCGCGTACCTCCCCAAAATGCCAAAGGCTAATGTAATTGATCGACGATACAGAGTAATTCGCGACGTATGGATGGTATTGCGCGTCTCCCCTCTGCGTACGTGAACGACGAAAGTCAAAGGGAAAAGTTGCATGGCATGGACCCATTTTGGATTCTCGAGTACGTAGCAGGGAATCCTTTTTTCGTTCAGGACGATGGCTTAGTAATATGCGTTGTGTAGTGTGAGATTGATTAGAATGTCTGAGATGGATACAGAGGAATAGTTGACTTCTATCGAGTTCGAAATTAAGGGGGATTCTTGTCTAACAGCCCCCGAAGTACCTACCTAACTGATATTTAAGAATTTCTTTTTAAGGAACTGTTAGTTATATTGGATTTAACTTTTTTGGGATATGAGGAGGTATCTGTAAAATTGCAGAAAATATTTTTTTTATGACCGTGCTTCTTATTATTTATTAATTATTGCGGAATCTTGTCCACCTCTTCGACGATGTAACTCCTGTTGGTGGGATATGTAGCGGGTATCGCAGTCATCTGATTACAAACAAAAAATAGAAGTTTCTTAAAGTTAGATAATTTAAGCTGGGATTGGTCCACATTAAAGAAAAAAAAAAAAATCTTAAAAAATTGAAAGAGTTGAAAGAAATAGAAAGTTTCTTCCTTAGACAATTTTTTAATATTATTATTAAAATATAATAATATCACCTTATCTTATATCGGGGGAGGGGCGCAGGTTATTTGAATATTATAAAAGGGGATCGCGACTCAAAATAGGTTGCGAAACACTGATCTATTGCGTTTAGGTAATCCTACTTATTACAAGGGTGGGAGACGTCATTTAGGTGTAGATATTGCAATCCTGTGTCTCCTGTCCTATGCCTTCAAATAGGGTGATCGAAAGGGACATTTCTATCAAACATAACCAGGTGAACCGACAAACATCGTATCACCTACTAGCGTATGCATAGACATCTCAATCTGTCACGATTAAGTGGATATTCAATCAAAATTAGTCTTCTTCGTATCCCATCGACTACAACAAGTAGCTTTTCTAACAATCTCAAGCGTTCAAGTTCACTATTGCGAACGAGCTTCTTCCTAAAAATCTAATCTTCTTTTATTCTGTTATCTTGCTTCAGTTTTTCCTCATAGTTTGAGAATGTAGGTAAAAGTTGGATGTCGAAGCTGGGATTTCATTAAAGCACGTTGCACGTGGTAGCCAAAAGCCTGCCAGAAGGTTGTCTCCTGTTATATCGCGTATGTACAAAGCTTCTTACCAGTAATAAATTAATAGCACAATTTTGGAACTAGCCAGACATACCATCCTCTGTGCAAACAGCTAGGCAGTTCATAACGTCATGAAATCTCGAGGAACGATCAAACGCAGGTCATGTACAAGAGGATCTGCCACCAGGTCAGGCTCTTGGAGATATTCACCGTATATTATAAGATATTGCATGAAACATACCCCCGAATCCGCTTATCCCTGCTGTTTAATCGAAAGACAATCCTTACTCAAATAAAATTCACTGCGCGGCAAATGGGTGTGTGTTGTGGGTGTATTTTACAATCCTCGGGGTGTAAGTGACTTCTGATTCTGACACACTTCCTTCTCTTCGAAAGAATTCTATTTATTATGAAACCAAATGATTCATAATTCTTAAACTTATCGTTGGGTTTGAATGTGTTTTAAATGAGAGATCTGTACTGTTCCTTAAGAGTGTGTAAAGTGTTATCTTAGAGAAGTTGTTTTTACTGTGTAGATATTAGTATCTAAAGTATGCAATAACTGGGAATACTTGTAATCAATTTAACTGAAAATTAAAAGAAAAGGAATGAAATCAGGAAAAGTGAGTTTTTTAGCAAGTTCTTTTTTATCTCTCAGTCAGAGCTGGATTAAGACCTTTAGAGGCCCTAAGCTTCTTAAAAGGTTTTGAGGTCCCGTACACAGGGTCATCACTGCAACCCAATGTACGATTTCTTATGCATTTCCAATAATTTTACTAAAAAGTTAGATTTTAAAATTCAAAAAATTTCTATGGTGTCTCCTTTATCCTGATGCTCTAAGCCCATGTTTATTTTGCTCATTGGTTAATCCAACACTGCTATCAGTGTACCTACTTTCGCAAATAGCAAGATTAGTGTGCAGTGCAAATCAAATAATTTCAAATGCCCCATATCCAATATTTTAATGTTGGCGATGTGTAATAATTATTCTTTCATTTATAGGATGTATACAAGGCAATTAATACGCGTGGATTGCTTAGTGTATCAGAAAATAGCGAATCCCTCACTGCGCCAGGGTAGAATTGGCGCTGGTGTATGCGAAAAAGAAGTGCGCTGGCGAATAGTCCTCGACGTTATTAACGTTAGCGGAGCAGAACTGAAGTAGATACGCTACGTACCTTAACGTGCCTCTATTATTATGATTTTCATCGTTAGGGTGGTATTACGACTGGTTCCCCTTGGTTGCTGCAGTAACCGATGCAGCGAAGACTCTTGTGGCACTCTCTATTCAAAGTGAAACGGTATCAGGAAACTCGTTTTTTCCTCTCCCGAGGATTCTGGTTGCTGTGGTGTTTACGTTAACAGCGTTTGACGAAGTGTATTCTTTGTTCATTTTAACCACACCGATCACTTCCATTATCTCAGTAGAGGTACGTGGCATTTGAAATAATATCTGTAGATAAACGCAAGTACAAAATAACGAGAAATGTATTTAAGGGGAGAAGCCCGTACAAACGGATTATTTTTGTATCAATTTTTAGGAAGTTTTTGCAAAGATACGAATGCGCTAATACTTTTGTAACGTTAAGGGTACTTTATTTAACATTATAAGAAAAAAAAAAATATAACAGTGAAAATATAATAAATGCAAAAGAAATAGAGCAGTATCTGAAATAAGATTTTTTTCGAGATGCAAAACAGTCTCTCGTAGTTATGTGAAACAGACCAATACATCTCTTTTTTTTCAATTTATGTGCCAATTTTACGAATATGGACTAGGGATTGCAAATTTACCGACTTTTTCAATTACCGGTAATTCGGTAAAAATTTTCAATCAAAACTGGTTTACTGGTAATTAACCGGTATTTTTTAAAGGTATTAAATGACGTAAAATAAAAAATATAAACATTACAAAAAACTTTTCTTGAACTCTAATCAATATGTATTATGAATTACCGGTAAATTTTTGGCGAATTACCGGTAAAAATTTGAGGGTATTTCTCGCAATCCCTATGGTAGGGACAAGATGGTTTTTCATAATTTTTTTTTAAAACTTTAATAACTTCAAATTTTTATTTAAATGTTGCTAAAACTATGTACCAAAGGTTAAAGTATTAACTTATAATTATATATCGATTCATAAAAACTTAAATAAATGTTAGCTTCCCCATCATGCCCACCTTCCCCTAACCGCTTAAATCTAAATTTTCGAAAGGTTTCATTCTTTTGTGTCCTAAGGCTACGTGTCTTACGAAGGTTTCTAGACAATAGAACAATATTTACACACACCATGCATAATATCAATATCTTAGAATGAAATCGAAATTTCAGTACTATCTATAACGATCGATAGATCGTATAACCTGTGAGAGTATCTCTCGGGAAATATTCCTCACATTTTCTTTTTAGTAAGTTCGTTCTATCACTACACTTCCACTAAAATTCCAATATTTTTCTTACAGGGTTCTGGTTGTAATTCAATAGTCACACGCAGACGTGTGAATTTGGGTCGTGACGTAAAAAAGATTTTCGTGAGAACTCCGTTGTCTTTCTCGTCCCCGAAATGATGAGAATTCAGGTTGCCATTGAAGCCCCTGAATTCTTAGCGATGCGCTATTGTAAGATAGAACACGCCTCAACGCAGACTTTCCTCGCGACGGCAAAAAGCAAGGAGGTCATCAAAGAAACACGGCGGAAGCGTGGAATTGTTATGGAACAATCTCGTGTTCTATAATTAAAAAGAGTGGTTTTATCGCACACGTTCCAGCGTGTTCCTCCCTGTTGGATCTCAATGTTGGGAAATGGCACACGCCTAAGTAGAATCGCCGTCGCGGGGAATCGAGGAAAAGAGTACACTGCATCAGCCATGAATTTAACTGTCCCTTATTTTTCTACGATAACGCTCGAAACGTTTGCAAATAAGCTTTTTAATTACGGCAAACGCTTGCGGCTCTCTGGTCGGGATTGAAGGACTCGTGGCTCTCCCAGACACGATTTTAAATAAAACGATAAGAGGCTGGGTGTATTCTGTTGGGGTTAAATTTTTAAGTAGCTCAATGAAAGAACGCAATTTTCAGTGGCTCTGTGTTGGGTAATACTTTCTCTGACTATATTTCAACACGCGGATTTGCTGAATACATTACCGTGTCAGTGTTCCACGCGGAAGAGATTTATTAAAGGAAATCGCAACATTCGTTAATTGCGTTGCGAGTTCTCGCGTCACATTCGTTCTTAATTAAACAAATAGTCTCGACACTCTCACTGTTCCCAATTTCCCTCAGCTGAATATTCATTCTCAGCGCGCCGGCCGCTTTGGGTCGATTACCCGAAACAAAAGCAGAACTATCCTTCGATTCATAACGTAATCTCATGCAACCTGGGAGGAACAGCTGCATGAATTACCAGCAGAACAATACACTTACGCGTCTCTCGTTGTTTTTTTTTTCAATGCAGAAACGCCAGATCTGAAGCCACGAGGTTCTCTTCCCCGTCGTGTCTCGATAGCAGCCGGAATTCGACAAAACCCGCGGCTTATCGCGTTCCAGCGATACGCATGGCCGTGTTTCGCTGGCGCAACCGTTGCGCCAGAGATTTTTAAGCATAACGGGGAAGGAAAAGAAAAATGCGGTCCTGGGGGTGGTTTTGCGGGAATAAACCGAGGGGGGAGGGTGGCGGTGCACGAAGCTGCGGCGAGTGGTGGAGGCACGTAGAGGGTTAATGCATTAACATCAAAGTGGCTTGCCGGTACAATTATTGCACTCGACGCTGCAGCCACGCACACGCGGCCAGAAGGCCACGAAGCCGTGTGTGCGGCCAGAAACGCCATATATTACATTCTTCCGCGTTTAACTGGTCGGACATTAATTTGAAAAAGTAGGTAGCTGCCCAGCCACTGACCCCTTGCGGTGGGGAATCTCATATCCTGGTCCGAGGCGTAGACTTTGTGCGAATGTTCAAGCAGAACTTACGCGGTCTTCGCGCGTGCACGTATAACATCTGGCTACGTGTATATACGTTCCCTATCTTCCACGCGTTTTTCATCATTTACCAAATATCTGGCCTCTGGTTTATTCTGCGACGATGTGGAACGATCGAAAGTTTGGATTTTTAGTGAAGGAGGTGGTAGTTAGACATTGCCTATATCTGTGTGCCTCCCCATCGTAATTACAATCTCGTTGCGTCATTTTCCTACACATCCCTGTCATCGTTTAGTTCCATTCAGCATAGCGCTGATTCTTTGAGCCTCTGATGGTTACCTTAAGAATTCCTTAATATTTCCTCCCTATCTTCTTTTTTTGCCATTCTGCTTTCTTTATTTTTTTAAACGTTTAATTGGGTTTGGTACTAGAGCAGCAGTTATACTGAATCTCGTACAATCATCATTATAATTATAATTTGTAATTTAAATGGCGTGATAAAGACATTTATTATTATTATATTGTTATTTTCTAGCAGCGGTGATTGTAGAATTTTGAAAGTGGTGTGGGTTGTGTTATAAAGAAGATTCAGAAAATTATGGAATGAAATATAATAGATACCTATACTGGCTAATTCTTTAACAAATCTTAAGGCATATATTTTGTAAGTAGAGTAGTACATCGTACCAGAATATCTGGCGTAGAGACGGACTACATTACTGGTAGGTAGAAGTCTAGAAACACAGTAGAATTAGTGGTCTGTGTCATGTGAATGGGCACCTGCATAACGTACACTTTAACAGGAGTATTGATTGCTATTGGTAGAATACTCGCTCAGTTTTCGTTGCAGAGCATTTCTGAACGGATTTAGCTTTTAATCGTAAATTCAGATGTGTAATTGAGTTGCTGTAAAATTTTTAGGCGGACTTCTGTTAAATGTATTCCGTAAAATATAAAGGATATGATTTCGAAAGCTGTACGTTTGGCATTAAACGATGGAGCACCTGTTAACAAAAGTAAACATTTTCAGAGCACACGGTGCACAGAAGCTGGATCGAAGTAGGAATGCACATGCATACAGCTGCAATGAATTACAGAAAACAATGTGCTTCGGAAATATTTATAAGCGCATGCACTGGTGCCTGTCAATAATGTGAAAGATTGATAATTGCGTGTTGCGCCGAATCCGCAAAAATCGTATTTACAGTATGGAAATCTTTCGTTTCTAGAAAGTAGTAGGTATGTTTTCCTGTGGGATATTTATGTCCGCCATTTAAAACGCGTGAATTCGGTGGAAAAAATAACTAGAAATCTGAAAAACATTTTTCTAGCACAAATTTATAGTCTGTTCAAATGTATATGTATATATATATATATATATAGAGAGAGAGAGAGATGCAAAATGTGCCAGCTGAACGTAACAAAAAATCGTAAAATAATAAAATCAAATTTATCATTTTTGGTACACGTGTAGTGACATATTACTTTAACGCCAAAACATTATACCGTTCCATCACATATTAATGTATAATGTATAATGGTAAAGATTTAAGGCCTTCGACTGCAGCCAATTGAGTTAATTTAAATTGTCATCTTATTATTATCCTATTTATGATAAATAATATACTATGCATAAATATATTAAGTCTTCGTTTTCTTATTTTTGTTCGCCATTTAAGCAGTCGGGTTTTTAAAACTTTTTTATTTTTTACTTTTTGAAAATTATTTATTCTATAACATTCGAAACGTCAAGACAATTCTAAAGACACCTGATTTGTTCAAATCGGTGTATCCGTACAGGCTGTTCAATCGCACAAAGACTTTGGCTGCCCATTCATCTACCTATTCTACTGATACTCTAAATATACTATTGCTGTCTACAATAATTATATTATTTCCCACTCTCTATTTAAATCACTCGTAAAATAACTATAATCTGACCCTCCAATTCCACAATTTATCCACTAAACATTTTAACAACAATGCTTCGGAGTTTCATCACAACTGCAGTGAAATATATTTGTCGTCTTTTACAAACACACGTGTGGAATGTTTTTCAATTATTCGAGCCGCGCGGAGTTTGAATATCTGGCAGCGTTCTGCAATAAAACGTCTAATCGTCATTTCACTGGACCAGAAAAGAATCGAAACGTTTGTCTATCCCTCAAATAACGGATTTGATTCGAGCGGGCCGAAGCGCGCGGCGCACGATTTCACTGATTGAACTCATCAGGATGACAGGTCCTGCCAGTCATTTCCAAAAAGCAATTGCCGCGGGAAACGTTAAAGCGTGAAAATTGCGCGTCCTTTTGCCTCGCTTTATTGGGAATGTTTACCGGGCCGACGCCGCAGGGGAATATCCATGTAACGTTTGCTCAGAATACAAATAAAGCGGACGCAACGCGTCCGGCCACTATAGCGCCCAAGTATTCACTATTAAACACAGCCGACTTGCATATTCCACTAGAATACTTTAATTTATTATCCTGTTCGCTTACGCATAGGTAATATAACTCCCTTTTGCTTCCACGCGTAAATCCATTTCACAGAGTTTAGAGAAAAATCGACGATAAAGATTATCGAAGCTTGACGGACAAATTATCATCTACCATTCTCTAATTATTCCTTCACTAATTGCACCAATCCATTTGACTGACCATTAAGCTTTCCATAATGTTCCCAAAATAATTTCACTGATTTGAACCATGCGGTGCTTCCAACCCACCCTCCAGCATTGCCTAAAAATCGACGGCACACTCGTGCGGATGGGTTTTAATGGGTTTCGCGAGTTTAACCCATCATTCGGTGTTCCGCCTTACAACTCGAATCACACGTTGGAGCGTGTTGAATGCCGAACACGCGTGCACGTTGCATTCTTGACGAGCGTGGCTGCCGCTATTCATCGCTGGTCATTTCGAAAGAGTCATTGTCAGGGCGGATGGTAAAACGGGAAAATTGTCTGTCGCTTGGGCTCGTTTTATTGCGCGCATTTCCCGGCCCGATGCCGTAATGGAACGCGGCTGGAATGTTTGCCAGCGGGTCGACGCGTGGATACACGCCGTAGGTATGCACGGCGGATTACAGGTGTACAATGTGTCTTTTAACATGTCCCGCGGGGTCGCCAGCTGACTGACGTCCGCCTCTTCGGCGGCCGCCTAATTACGAATATGCGCGCCAGCCGCAATCCTCTCGACGAGATCATTCTCAGCGAGGGCCGTTTAACCTACGGGCTCGCGAACCTTTTATTTCCGTTTTCGTGCCAGCATTTAGCGGATGCTCCTGCGTGGAATCGCGCCGTTTCATCTCGTTATCGGGAGGGCGAAATGAATGGCGGGAAGGAGGGGGTGTGTTTCGCGAAGCGACAGCGATGCATCAAGGAAAATCGAGTCCCCGCGTCGAGGAAAATTTTTAATACGTGAAACGGGGACGGCCCCGTTTTCTCTTGATCGATAAAACCACAGTGTCCTACATTCTTGTTACCTGGTCTTGAAATAATACACTCATCGAGTCGTAATTAGGGAATTCAATCTCGGGATATGGGATCCCGGCAGTTTTTTCGACTCCAAAAATGCCGCTGATGTAAAAGAATTTTGGGATTTTATGAACACCTAAAAAATATAAATGTAAATAGAATAAATAAACATAATCATTTCATAATAATAATGATTTATTTAAATAATAATATTAAGTCACGTGTAACTAACAAACCTTTTTAAGTTTAACAATGATATTCTTCCCCGTTATTTCGAAATCGCGCGAATTGTAAATCGAAGCTTGTCTGATAACATAAAGTCGAAACATTGTAGATATGTGCTTTAGGTGCTAAAAAAATGTTCATAATGGCTTACTGATATTATCTACTTATCGAGACTTTATTATTATTCATTGTTCTACTGCTTTCATTGTTAAAAATGATTTTAGCTTATGTTTAAGACTAATGATAGAAAGTAAGTTCGTTTACTTTAAAGAAAGATTTAGAATTTTAGCACATATTAAATCATTTTAATTACTGAATTTTTCTATTACCCAATTCCGAGATTAGTCCCGGAATCCCGAGATAGATAGTAAATAATGACCGGGATTGAATTCCTTAGTCGTAATGTAATGTTATTGCCGATGCAGGGAGCTTCGTGGTTTCCCCTTTTTTAGAGATCTGGAAACGAGTGTCTCTGACTTCGTTTACAAGAGCTTTAGCTTTCGTTTGGTATTCTGTAATTTTCTGCCAAGTTTGAACGATGAATTGACCCCCTTTCGGTGTGCATCAGTTTTCAGAAGCTTTCAGAGTGTCATTTTTAGACCGTATAGGGAACAATAGAATCAAATTCTAAATAGAACGTTCCCATCTATTCTTTGAAAAGCATTCCCCGTCAAAGGCAACGATGGTCGCCGGCTCCTCTAAAAGGAAGAGAATTAAATGCGCGGCGCGATGGATGTCGCGTTTTAACGAGCAAGCGATACCTGTATTCCTTTCGATCGAACTGGTTTCAGCGACGGGCACCGGCGGCTATTTCCAAAAAACGCAATTGCAAAGGAATACGTTAAACCGTGAAAATTGCCCGTCCCTTCGCCCTCCGCTTTATGGGGAATGTTTGTCGCTTCGACGCCGCTCGTGTGAGCGCGCGTGTAATGTTTACGCCGGGCGCATATACCGTGCTCGTTACATTGCCACCAACAAAACTGTGGAACGTGACGTGAGATTGAAATGAGTATCGATGAGCATAAACATCCGACCAGAATGCACGATATACGTGTTAAACGAAGCTGGATACATTTTTGGTGATCTACGACGGCGGGTGGAAATCTCTCGCTATCCATCGATCGATCGATCACTGCGCTGTTCACTGCTTTTCTTTGCTTGCAAACTGAGCCGCGCCCATTTCTAAACGATGATTATCTTTTTCACATGGAGAATTTGGGTTTGTCGTGCAGCAGGTATTAGGGTAAAATGCTTATTACACGAAAAGTAAGCCCTACGGTCTAGAGACCAATCGTACGACACATCTGTCGATCATTGATCTGCATTTGTCAAGATGCCCGGCGTACGATTGGTCTCTTATTTTAAGGAAAATGAAAGAAATTAGTGGTAATCAACTCTTTATTAATAAAGTATACACTTTTATCAACTCGAACAACCAAAAATAATCAACTTCTATTCGTAAAAAGTATTTATTTTTAATAGGAAAAAGCTTGATTTAGGATTAAAGTTCCTGAATCGTACCATGCTCATCCTAATTCGTACTTTCAAATTTAATTACTACACTCGTCACATACATATTCAAAAGTAATTCTATCTATTCCCGCACAAAGTTCGTGCATTCACATTTTCCACTGCGTGCATTGTATCATATTTTCCTGTCTATTTTCTTGACAAAATTTACAAAACCAGTTTTCATTTCCATCGTCTTTCTTTCTCTTCTTTTGTATCTTTTGTGTATTGGTTGCGGCGGTATTCTTCTTTTCACGAGTTTTCTTTGCGATTCTGCTTTTTTTTCTGGTTATGATTTTCTTTTTAGCCTCGTTCAATTTTTTTCTAGATTGATTTTGTATGCTCGTACCAGTATGATTTAAGTCTACACAAGGTGGTACGAAATAGGCACACGGGTCAATTTGAATTAAAATCTATGGCGTTAAAATACAGGGCACTGTCCGTTGATGTAAAAACAGGAAATAAACTTGAAACTAGACGTAGTTTCACATAGGAATTTCTTTCACTGATTCTCACAAATAGAAATTGTACAAAAACCTTAAGAATCATGGCAAAATTTTAGTGAAAAGTACCCGAAAAACTTACCTGCTTTATATTTTTTTTTGTGCAGTGACGGTATGTTGGCTCGGCTTGTTAATGGTATTTGGCTGGCTGTTGTTTACATTTTCTACCGCGGGGGCGATTGTGACTGTCTTAGGTTAAAAGAAACAGCGGTGTTGCGATTTAGGCGCAGGTACGTATTAGTCAAGTTTACCCTCTATCGTATGGAGAAGGTAGACATAATGAACTTTCTTATATTTCTTATTCTATGAATTTAGTCATCCCACTATAATTTTACGAAAAGTTTCGCGTGTAAAAAGTAACCACTTCCCGGAACGATAGCTGGAGGATTCTCCCTAGGACCTTTAGGAATTACCGGGGAGTAGCTCCTGGTTGAGGGGAAAATTCGTACAGTCGGTGGTGTCAGAGCTCTGTATAAGTAACAGGGAAATGTAGGAAGCTAAGGCAAGCGTGGCGCCCGAATTTGGAGGAATTTTTTTATAAGTGAATCCTGTTATTTAAATGAATCCACGTTCAATTTTCATCTCAGTGTAAAAATTCATTCCAATTCTCCGTTGAAACCTATTACTTCCCAATAACATTCTCTACACCTATCATACCTCGCTCATAAATCCCAACTCACATAACACCTCGCGAAACAGTTTACCCAACTCTAATTCCACCTGACAACGCAAATCCCACCCCAAGCATCCGACCTAAGATTTTAATTAGCAGTTTCATTTTCATTAAAGCGCGTGAACACTTCGATCCAGGGCCCCGTCGAAAGACGGAAAAAGGGGCGGCAGCAGGGTGACAGAGGGGGGAGGAGGGAGTTGCTGTTAACTTTCAGGAAGTCGTGCAATCGATGCCAATTACCAAGAGCCGAAACAATTTTAGTTAGGTCGTTCGGGATTCCTTGCAGCGCGGCCGCGTCGTTGCCTTTTAAAACTATTGGAAGCACTTCGAACGAGGAGGAGGCTCGCTCGCGACGAAAGGGCCAAGAATTTCCCGAGATTCCCCGGGCGCGCGTGCACGAGGGCCGCCCGACGAGATAAATTCGTCGCGGTGAATAATTCGGCGTCGGACGACGCTCTCGTTCGCGATAGGGTGTCCGCCTGCGAGTTACCAATAAATCGCTCCGGAATCTCCGACCGGGTGTTGGTTTCCATCAGCAGGAACGACCATCCCGCTCCACGGGACGTTTAACCGAAGCAAGTGCTTCGGTGTCCCTGCTAATAGGATTATCCGGACTCGCGAAGTTTCCGCTGGCTGAATGACCCCGACGAGAGTGGGACGTAAACGCGCACCGCCGGCGAAATTTCATGCGCCGGATTTCTGCAGAATCTTAACCGTACCCTGCCCGAGGTACGGCGGCTGTACGTATTTCGATTTCGCTACTCTTTCCGTTGGCGCGGCCCCCGAGCCACCGGGGCAGCCATTCTCGAAAACAGTTTCGTCTTCCGTCCGCGTCCCGGAACTGTGTAATTTCAGGTAGCTGCCAAGCCGACCGAATTTCTCTGCACTTCGGCTTTCGGTGGGTTTCTTTCTTCGCCGATGCTGGGAGCGCATGATTTGGTTCCGCGTGCTGCTTTAAGGGAATTTTGGCGGAGCGATTGGAGAAACTTTGTTGTTGAAGGGTGTGGGTGGGTACGAACTATTAAGGAAAAAGGAGCATGGGAATGTGGGATCTAGGTAGTACGATATTATGATAATATATGCTTCGGTAATAATGCTGGTTCATTCATTACACGAAGATTGTAGCTGATGCTGGGATTTAATAATAGCAGGCGGATTTTCGTACGCCCGCTAATGAGTATTACGAAAATTTATGGTAACTTGACAGATAATTTTGGTAGAATTTGTGAAATGCGTTGTGACTCGAAGGAACTATTTGTAATTTTGTAAGGGAAGCTTTTCATCCCTCAAGGTGAGGGGGAACTCTATTTTATGGGATAAAACATAGCAAAATTTGAGGACTTTTTTTCAAGAAACTAGCATTTCGATTCGTCTGAAATTTGAACCATATTTTTATGCATCCTTGGAGAAGTTGCAGTTTTTTTTATTGATTTTTAATAATAAATATAGGAGTTATGCATCACGCCGCGTAAAACTCGTTGTCCGTCGGTGTGCATGATATTTACCTTGCGGCTAATCTGAAACAGAAAAATGAAACGGTGGTTTACTTTGTACATATACCTACGTACCTTTAATTTGATGAACCAGGATACCGTAAAATTCTATACTTTTTTGTTACTTAAGAAAATTAGCGCAAAATTGGATCGCAAAAATAAAAGGTTCAGGCCTTTCAGTTTGAAAACTCTCCACACCGCGCAATAATTTTTTTATTTTTGCTGGTTCATCAATTTCAAGCTACATATGTATAAAATAAGACGCCGTTTCATTTTTCTGTTTCAGATTACCTGGTAGATAAATATCATGCACACCAACGGACTGTGAATTTTGCGCGGCGCGATGGTCGATCGTGCATGACTATTAAATTTATGGTTAAAAACTAATAAAAAAAATCCCGCAACTTCTTCTAAAGATGCATCAAAACATGGTCGAAATTTCAGATGAATCGAATCGCTGCATTCTTAAAGAAAATCCCAAATTCTGCTATGTTTTTAGCCCAAAGAATTCTCCCCTTAGTACAATTACCTCCCTCAGCTGGACCACTTATTTTTTAATTACCCTGTATGTTGTCTATAATGAAAATCCACCCTTTCCCTGTCGATTCCACTTATCAATCGCACACGTTGCATTCACCAATGTTAATCGCCGCTTCGACTTATCAGAAGACTGCGTATAAGAGGGGTGGATCGTTGCCGTGCTGGAGAACAATGGGCTCGCGTTTACCTGCAAGATAATAGCTTAGATAAATTGAGTCCATCTAACATCACAGCTCTTTACCACGTTGGAAAACTCTTGCGAGAGATAAATAGGAAAAGAAGGTTCGGAGCTCGGTGCCCTGTACCATGAATAATATTTGCATAAATTAAAGAGATCGATATAGTTCCAAGTTGAGCGCGGCCCGGTAGACGGCGAAGCAAGAATGTAGGAAGATTCACGAGCACACCGGTTCCATTAGAACTATTCAGTGCGGCTTTATAACGTTTGTCTCTGGTGTCTCTGTAATGTGACCACTTACCGGGCTGTAGCGGCAGCTATGCAGTTTAATACTTGAGAGTGTTTCTTGCAACAACGGCGTGCCTGGCATACAATGCGCTCGCGATATTCCATTTGCGTTGTTTCGTTGACAGCGCACTAAAAGAAAAAAAAAACACTAGGATCTTTGTAGAAAGTTGGAGCGAGGTTGCTGGCTCTTTTTGGGTGGACGTGTTGTTTCATGCGCGGTTCAGAGAGTGGTAATAGAAGTGGGACGTGGAGGGTGGAAGAGAGTCAGTGAAGCTATAAATGAGTAATCATATAACTACGCGATAACAGGATGGTCTTAAAATAGACTTTCAAAGGATCTTTGGAAAGTCTCTTTTACACGATACATTCCTAATTATGTCCCAGAGTTCGCACTATCCTTCATCCCTCCCACATCTTCCTGGCACTAAGGGGATTCTCTAAAATCTAATTAACACCGGAAGAACTTCGGACTACCTTCACCCCGTAGAACGATGCGCTGGCATAAAAATAATTCTGCCATTCAGAGAACCCATACGGAAAGCCACTTTCTCCATTTCCCACCTCCCTCCAGCTCCACCCTCCCCGTTCGACTCGCCTTACAAAGGTGCCAGGGAGTTTCAGGACACGTTCCCTCGATGCAATCGAACGATACAGCCTGGAAGGTTCGTGTCGTCGCGCGACTACGTCCTCATCGTCGTCCAGCTACGCCTTTTCTCGCGCTGTTACACGCGACAACGGCTGCGGGGACGACGACTGCGACACAAATGGCGCGGGAAGTCAAAACGAAAAGGGAACACTGTCAGACGGATGGAGGGGGCTCGGGGCGATAACGAAGTCGGTTTCTTTGCGCGCGACACGGTCCAATTATCGGCGTGACTCTATCTCGCGTCTGACGGAACATCGAGGAGCTCGGGCCGACGTCTAGATCTTCCCGTGAGACCGTGCCGGGAAAAGTCCGTGGAAACTCGCGCAGACAGTTGCCAGCAACTCCGTTCAGACGGACTGGACACGTGTGTGTAACGGTGTAACCGCCTACCCACCGACGTACTCCGAGCTACGTAGCCAGTACGACCGGTTTCAACTCAGTTGAGTGGCCGTTATATGGGGTTCTAAGCATTCTGATTCTGCTGACCGCTGCGCAGACCTCATACCCTCCTGACCGTCCTGTCCACCCTCGCTGCTACGTGGACTGCCTTTAAACCACCTCCCGCCTTCTACTCCCTTTCTCCTTCGCCCGTTCACTCGTTCGCCTCCTTCTCGCTGTTTCACGCTTGCTCCACTATCTCATCGCCCTGCCGTTTCTCCCTCATGTTTTCGTGTCATCGACGTCGTCCCCCTTTTTTCGCCGATTCGATTGGCCTTCTTCATGATTCTGGTGTTTTTACCGTTTCTTCGTTGGCTTATCGTACATACGAAGATTAAGTAGAGGGGTGGTGCTTTGGGATTCAACTGCGAGGGGTTGGGAGGGGCTCTATTGATTCTTCTGACTCAGTTTGGAGGTTTTGTGGGAACTGCTGTTTAGAAATAATGTAATGTTGAGTGTTGAAGTTACTTTGGAGGCTTTTATTTGGGACTTCTTGGAGTCTCCTTGAATTCTCAAGGTTGAAACGATCGACGCACATAGGAGTAGTTGTATTAAAGAAAAACGGATAAAAGTTGAAATCAGCGAGTTAGTCAAACGGCATAAAAATTTCTCTCGCTTTTGCGCTGCCCGAAGAGTCAGTGGGAAACCTGTCATTGTGCGAACCCCAGTCTTTGTTCTAGGCGCTTTCGTTCGTGATATTTGTTTTTCTTGCTATTGTGTTTTGTGTGGTTCAGATAAGCGAAAAAAACATTTTGAACATGGAAGAAGAAGGTATGTATTTTATTTTAAAACATCATTTTATCGATTTCCTGCATGTGCACATGTTTTCTGCAAATGTTTAAACAAGGCTTAAATAGATTTTTGATTTACCTAATTTTAGCAGATAAGAATATTTCTGTTTATGTGTTAAGCCTTGTAAGACGCGAACCTTAGACCAATGTCAATTACTTCAAACGTGGTAAGCAAAAAAGTTGAAATTTCTCAACTTAGTAATTTTTTATACTTTTCTTGTTGATTCTACGGAAACGGTCAAGCAATTTACCAGAAGAGAATAGGGCGAATACAATAATATCACAGTAATGAAACTAAATCATGCAATCTGGATAATATTACTTTGCAATATCGCAGTAATATAGCTGCAATATTTCTGTGTCAACCGGGGAATAAAAAATATTCTTTAAATGTTTTCTTGGCAGCATAATCTTTTAATAAACTCCTAATTATGTGTGTTTTGCATTTATGTACATTGCAAAAAACACGTAAGAAATATTTTTGTCTCGTTTTATTATACAAATACTCCTATGTGCAAGTTCTGAATTTTGAATACGTTGGACTCGTGATGTAAAATGATATAAGTTGTGCGCACTGAGCGGGTCATTTTCGTCTTCTACCGCGCATTCCCAATTTCCGCTATATTGAAATATGTACGTATTATGAATGCATATGTGCGTGTACGGACGCGTTATTGAAACGTTGACAAATTCATTCTATCCTATTGGCTGACAATCCAATATGAAGGATCTTGGGAAGGGCACGTTATTGGCTAATCTGAAAGGGTACGCAAGAGCACACGTCATATCCTTACACCGTGGTGTAACTGAAGTACTGATATATTCAAAGCGTATCCGAGTTCTTAGAGAGGATGACAATCTCAAAAGTAGTTGTATCCTATTACATCCGCAATGAATATCCAGCTTGAATAGACATAGATTTCTACGTTATGTTCTTGTAATCATTTTAGTAGTTTTCACTTCCTTTGGCGAATTATTAGCGAGCCCTTGTGGGCATTGAATGGCAAATACGCTTTATTCGAAAAGAATGAAACGGAAGCTGAGGTAATTCAATTTTCACCAGCCCCTAAGTAAAAGCAGATTTCATCTAATTTGCCAGAGTCGACGCGCACAATATTGAATAGTAATGCACACCCGAGGATCGTGATTACGTAGATGCAAAATGCAACAGCATTACGTATTCGAGGACGTAAATATTTGTGCACCGTGATTTTGTTCATCTTCAGACGAGCTCGCAAAAGACACGAGCGGAATTTTAAATAAGTATCTGCCAGCTATCGTGGTTAAGAGAAAACGTATTTCCAGCGATGAATCCCCCGAATCGTAATTTTCATTTCTCCATTCGCAAGGATAACTGTGGTTGAGTTTGACAATCAAATATCTGCTAAAGTGATTTAAAAAATGGTTGAAAATTACAGAGGAACATAATTTCTTCCTTTCAAAAATTGAATAATCCTCGTAGCTTCAATCGTATGACTATATGGAATTAATTTTTTGTAGAACACTCCTTTGGGAAAACTCCTGTGCTACATTTCCAAATTTCAACCTCACTGTATGATAGAACGAATTTCTTTGAATCCTTCGAATTCTTCGGATTTTTTTTATGTATTCGAGTCGTGTATAATTCATCGAAGCTACTTATTTCGCTCGTAATTTAGTCCAGGGGACTATCAATTTCATTCTGCAAGTAGCAGCTTCGAGATCCGCGCGGGGAACACGCAAAGCTGTACGGTACAGATGGTACGTTTTGATAATTGGAAAATTTTAAGTTGCTCGGGTGTAATGCGCTCGCGGGCTAACAAATAAATTACACTTTCGCCTGGTACGCAACCTCTATGGAGAATAATTATCTCGAGAAATAGGAACACGAGGCACAACAGAGCCTCTGTTAGTGACGGGGAGGAAAAGAAGGGAATAATGGAAGTCAAAGCCGCACGGAAGGAAATCGGATACAGGAAGACAAGGAGGAAACGAGGAATGTCTAGGTGGGATATAGAATAACGAAAACTAAACTCAACGTTAACAGAAATATTTAAATTTAATGCAGGTACTCGTAATTATATTTCACGTGAAAGTTCATAAAATTCCTCATCGATTCGATCGTGAGTATATTTAAAACAAATCATTTCTGCACCGCCATTTGAAAAATATACACACTTTAGTGGTAAATTCAAGTTATCATTTTTATAAAATTTTATCTATTCCGCTTTATTAATTATTTGTGAGCAGAGAAATTTAATTACGAAGTGAAAAATATTTCTACATCAGGTAATACCTATTGTGATCATTTATTCTATGTGTGGATGTATAATCTAAAATTGCTTTGCATAAATCATGTGGCCAGATCTACATAATAGGTTCTTAGAATGTATAATACCTACGTCGAATTATAAAGGCTGAGATAATATTTGTTGTAACAAGACCACAGCAGAATTTTAAGTTACTGTTATTCCAAAATATTGTGAGCGGAGGAAGTGTTTGTAATTATTGGGAGAATTGTGTTAATTTCATCAAGTTACCCAACTTATGAAGTCGTGATTACCAAGATACCCATTCCTGTAAAAATATCTTGCATATTCTTTATATAGCTTTCAGAGAGTTTAATTAAGTTTAACACGTCGTTCATCGAAGTGATCGATTTTAAATTTAAATACACATATTTATGGGCGAGGAGCTAGTGGATTTATTTAAGTCCACATCGCCAGCATGGCAGAGAAGGATCTGAAAAGGCACGATTGGAATTTTAATCGAGAATCTTGTTGTCGTACATAGATGGCATTCCAAGACGTAGTTCTCGCAATCGGGTGGGGGGTTTATCGGCTTTATTCTTAGACATTTACCCCCTGGTCCGGGGCGGGGGGTGGGGGTGAAAACGGAAACAAAGTATTTAAGAAAAGGAACTTCTCATATTTTTCCTTACTATTTTGACAATTATTTTAAAGCAGTAGTACAATTTTACGGAATCTAACGCATCACACGAGTATTTATAAACATATTAGTGTATTTAAAAAAAATCTGTTTAATATCTACTACTTAGTGAAAAGAATAATAAATATATAGTTACACTAATCAGCAAGAAATAAATGAAAAGTCTGCATGGTTGGGTAAGTAGGTTTCAGTGGGATTTTACTGTTTGAAATATCACGTAAACTCACTCCATAAAATTACTATTTACACGGCACAAAATTCTTGAGGGTTTAATAAAACGCCGGTTTCAGCTTAAAGGCAACTAGCACAGGAAGGGGAACCTTATTATCTTTCTACGTGCAGGTTTAATAAATTTTAAAGTTGTGAATCTAAACAGGAAATTGAAGAGCAAAGGGCGAAATACCTACACGGAATTTTAAGCGGGAATGTTGTTACATCATCTCGCCGTTTACTCGAGTGTGGAAAAAGCTTGCGTTGGTCGCAATATTTTCAGAATTTTCCACCTGTAGTAAAGTTTCACCGAATGCTTTGAAAACATCGTTGTTGGAGGCATTTCTTGAGTATTAATGCTTCTCTGTATCCGAAAATTCAAAGTATTTACATACCTCGTGAGTTTTTGTTTTCTCGTATAACCATACATACAGATTAGTCTCCTAACTAATTGCAAGATTCTAATTAAAGGAAACCTACCCCCAATCCTTGTATACGGCTTCCCATATTTATTAAATTAAAGTTGCGATTCAACGCAGTGAAACTATCGCTAAATTAAAGGCACAGAAATTAAATAGCCTCGTGACTCGTAACCTTTCCAATTCATTCCACAACAGTGTATAATAAAATTGACTCCACTCGAAGACAGAAAATCAAAGAAAACTGTGCTAAATTAAGATCAAGTCCGTTCTGAAGTAGCTCATTGCACTCCGGCTCATCTTTAATCATTTGAAAGAAACAGAAGCGGGGTTTGAACGGTCATTCGGTCTTCTTAGTTGGATGAAGTAACGGCAAAAGGAAAAGAAAGAAGGATCGGGGTCGTGGTCTGGGTCGGAGGGTGAAAAGAGCAAGTCGAAGTTGGTAGAAAGTCGTGGACGGCCATACCTACGCAGGGGGTGGTGTGGGTCGAAGGAGAGTAGTTTGCTCCTGTTTCCAATATCACTGCTGTCTTTGATGCATTGGCGTCCCGAAGTACCACTTGTTCTTTTCGGTCCCGTGAACGGAAAATCAAATGAATTCCGAGCGTGTCGGGTCGTGTCCTTTCTATCGACACCGCTTATCTTTGTTCATTTTTCTGCCACCCCCTTCTCATCCTTCTCCCTCCACGACCCTGAAAATATTCCCGACCCTTCAGACACTTCCGTACCATTCGTTGAACGTTGATCAGACCAACCCTCGTACGTGCTCGTGGCGTAGGTATGCTCCTTGTGGATGCATCGTTCCGTTGTTTCTGTATGTTCAAGCAATTCTTCTTTGAAGGAAGAAGATAAGGTAGAAAGCTCGGTCGAAGGGAAGGTACTTAAACATTTCTGAATAGGAATCAGTTGTGATAAACACAAGATAAGACGGCTGTTGCATAAGAGTGTTCTCTTTCGGAATTTTTTGCAGTGGTAAATATTGTAGTTGAATGGGTGTGAAATTTTTTAACTTTAGTGGATGTTGGAACAAGAATATTTGCTTTAAATATTATTATTTTATATTTTACAAATAATATTATATGTATATTTGATATATTAATATTATATAGTTAATATACTATTATTTTGCATTGAATACTGCAATTAATATTGCATCAAAGATAGCGAATCGTTCGAAGTAAAATTCTAGCTTTCAATAAAAATATTTAAATAAAATTTGTAAAGAAATTGGGATGCCGATATTAAAATTTGAAGTTACGATTGTTTGCCAAACAAAATCGAAAGTATCAGAACATCCCAGTTTTGTTTATAAGAAAGTCGAAAGCACTTCGTGATCTGTAACGTGTCTAATGTAATAGATTACACGATTCGCGGAACGAAATACTTCAATCTGGAAAAGTGTTTCGTTCGCACTGGGAGGGGGATTGATCCGAAGCGATACTTCCTCTGGATCGCAGAGAGGCTGTACGTAAAACGGTTTATAAATTTTCCCGTGCACCCCCTGATAAAGATCCTGAAATCTATGGTTTCGGATATGCGAGATGTAAAAGTCGCGAGAGATTCGCCGAGCCCCCTTTCAGCCGTCGTAAAGTCAGATTTTTGAGCTGTAGTCATCGATAATAGCGAAACGCCGGAAAGTTTCCGCGCACGACGAGTGCCTATCCCGTCGAAATCGAATTCCATCAAGTTGAAGAAGTATATCGGCGACGAGAAGCGTTTCGAGAGCAGTCTCGAAAGTTTTGAGAAGTACATACACCCTCGGCTTTTTCTATTTCAAACGGCTTCTCCGACGATTACTATAAAATATTGCCTCCTCCTCCTATCGATTCCTTGCGCTCTATTAGACAAGCTCTTCTGTTTCGAGTATGACGTGTTACTTAACACCACGATGGTACCTATCAAACCACGTGTTTCACGTGTAACAAATCCGGAAGGAGTGGACTTTTCTTTTAAGCGATATAGTGTATAAACTTTTGACTCTGTTTTATGGAATGTTCGTTTGGGAAGAATTAAGTTAAATTAAATTATCAGCTGCGAGGAATAAATTTCTCCCTCTACTGTATTTGAATTGCGATCTGTGGTAATGGAGCTTTTATACTACGAATATTCTAATGCTCTATTATCACTAGTTTGAGAGGAACAATGGCCCGAATGAATTAGCTGTTTGTCGGTAATTAGTGGTACGAAGAGCAGCTTGAAATATCATCTAAGACGCGCGAGGCTAAGAGAATGCTAATTTCCATTCATATCGGAGCACTTCTGGAGTTAAGAGATCTCGAGGTATTAAATACAATCTGCATAAAATTTACCTCTTGAATGGCAAATTACACCGAGAGAAACTTTTATTCACTGAAGTAGTTTATAAATGGTTCTCTTGCAACTCGGTGCGTTCATTATGCGCGATATATTCATTGATACAGCGTTAAAAATATAAATCTGAATCTGAATAGTTTGCGGTAGTGAGAGAAATATTTTACCTAACTTTTATCAAAGATTCTTTTTAAATAAATCAAAACTTACTTCAAAATTAAATTGTATCGAACTAACATCCAAGTTAAAAGTGATAATATCCTACTTCGACTTTCTGCATTTACTAATTTCTATAATAATGATTCGCATTGTTATGCTATACATACGGTAGTCACGCTAATCTTGCCCAGAAGAAATATGAATATATATTAAAGGATCTTATAGAACTTGAGCACAGAGGAGCTCCGTTTTATGGATAATAGGAGCTAAGTTAAACGATCTTCTACTCCTTTTTCCTTTGCACAGCTCCTAAATTATTTCTTGCCGTAGAACACGCCAGGCGTGAAAGGACTTTTAAATAAAATAGAACGGTATGAGGTGACGTGATATTGCTCGTCTTTGATACCGTAGTAGTACGAAGGCGGTGGTGTGATAATATTTTATAGAGTTCTATCGAGTTATTTTTTCAATCTCTTTTCATGCATTACGCGGGCATGTCCTTTCTCGAAGCATATTCGGTAACAAGATGTTCTTCGATAAAGATTTCAACCCTTATGTGAATTATATTCAGCAAAATCGTAAGAAGGTATGGATCCTCTGTATTAAAATTAAAAGTCTTTCGACTTTTCATGATTTCATTTTTAATTTTTAATTAAATTCAGCATAAATTAAGGTAATCCTTAAACCTCCAATTAAAAGAATCATTTAATTTTTAGTTTTCAATTAAATTTAACATAAATTATTTTAATTTTTAAACCACGTTTTTAAAACTCCGGAATAGAAAGTCTTGCTTATTTCTCTTCTGCTGTTAAAATTTTTCATAGGAGTTATCGAACTCTATCCACATTTGTTAACAATTGGAGCAAGAAATCATCGATGCTCATTATTTAATGATTATGTACTACTTTTCTATACTTTCTCGCATAAGTGAGTCGACATATCCATTGAAATCGAATCTCGAAGCACACCAAGGGTCTCCTGTGTCGGGAGTAAACCCTGAAACTTCCGACCAACCCTGCCCCCGCAGTTTTATCCCCGCAAAATCTCCTCTTATTCGCCCGCCCGCCTCGCCAGCAAAAAGTTCTCGCGCAGGGGACGTCAGGTGCAGGGCGACATCTTGGCTGCAACCTACGTGCAAAAAGCCTGGCGATGGGATGAAAAAGGTGTTCTACCTTCGGCCGATGATGACAAAGGCTACGACAAAAGTTTTCTTAACGGGTAGCCACCAGTGCCTTTGTAAAGCAAGTAATCGCTATGAAAACTTTCTTGTACGACGCTACTTAACGGATATATCGATTTTTCTTTGAGGCACTGCTCTGAAAATCGACTCCATTAGACACGACGTATCTCAATTTACGTGTTTCCAAGTCGTTCTATTAAGGGTATCGCATCGCAAAGTGGGAAAATTTAAAGTATTTTGTGAAATAGTATTACGTAAGTCACGTGGAAGAGAATTCTATTGTAATTTTCGAGAAACAAGACGTTTTCTGGAAGTATATACTTTTAGATATTTTATATCTGTGAATATAATCATTAAGAAGCTTTGTCAATTGAAAAAGTACCTATAATAAGTTTTGTCGAATCTCGTTAACTTAGAGGTTTTGACAATTCAGCTTTTAGAGATACACGTATCCATTTGGTGATTAAAATGGAACACCCTGTACGTTTAAAGGAGCTATCTAGTCGGATCGACCTGGTCTCTACAGACTCATGAATGCTCTTAGAGTCCACAACCTTCAAAAGTGCTTTCTTGCTATTTTCTTTCAAGAGTTACTACTATGCACCAAATGCAAGTAACGCATTCAGAGCTTCGTGTACTACGAGAATCGTCTTACTTCACGGGTGAAGGAGCTCGTGAATATTTCGAGGGGTTGGTTTCAAAAGTCAATACAAGTCAAAAGGTGATGTCTAAAATCCATTCCTCGCAATAATTGAACGACATTTGATCGACTTTGTTTCCATCCAAGAAAATGCGATGAATATTTCAACTGTTTACTGTTCTAACGATATTTCATTTGTTCTGCTGGATTGGCACATTTTCAAAGTGTCATCATTTTGGTACGATTCATCTCACAGCCCTTTTCCTCTCCTTTCTCTGACTTTCACCTACCTAAATACTTCGTAAGGCATCGAAGTGCATGGTCACGAAGTAACGTCAATTTCCAACGATGACAGTTTCTCAGTTGCACGTTGGATCTTCCATCGCGTAGTTACATCGGGGTAGAAAGGCGGTAAATAGTTTTTCTCGCGGGCGGAAATCGAGTTGTTGCAACGCCCTTAAACCGGACAGTTGAGTGCCCTTAGAATGGATCAGGATGATCTTGCTTGTCCTGCTGGCTATCTACTTCCTCCTGATGTCTTGAAATCGTCCGCTGTCAGACGAAAATTGTCTGCTTCCCGGCCAAAAGGACAGGGAAAAATTAATCCATTAGCGCTGTGAATTCCTTTTAGCGAAGTTTAGCCAGAGACGTTTGTATAATTTAAGAGCGGCGATGGAGGACAAAAGGGGGTGGAAGTTTTTGTTTCTCGCCCAAAGTTTTCTCCTCCACTGGCACTTCCCTTAATAAAAATGCTCATTCCGCGAGAAGTATTTCGTTACCAGGTATCGGGTATTGAGCACGCCTGGTAATTTCAAGAACCGTGAATATAGAGGCGGCTCCTCTTTTTTCTTTGCAACAGCAGAAAGGAAAGCGGAACAGAAAATGGGTCAATGCAATCTTGGAAGGCGCTTCTACAATAATAAACGTAGCGTGTGGCTGCTTCCGCGAGATTGCATTGACCCATTTTCTATTGCATTTTTTCCCCGGGAATAGTTCCTTTGAAACACACTTCGCCTAAACGCGATTTCAAATTTCTGTAATCTCGTTGCTGTTGCACGACGGGAGCTTACATTTTCAAATATGAGAAACAGGGTATTTCTCCAGTGACTTTCTTCGAAAATACTTATAATTTTTTTAAGGTGATTCCATCTTCTAAAAGAAGCGTCTAAATTTTACAGTATTTAAAATTTGACAACACAGAGGCCGCAAAAATCTCTTACTTAAAAATCCAGCAAAGCCATCATCAACCTCTATCACTATTTTCAGCAAACAGACATGTCCGTAACTCGAACAGCAATCAAAGCAGGGAGCATCGTTCCAGGGAGAAAATCGTTCTCCCAATTCGATAATGTCCCCGGCTTCCAAAAAGCGTTTGCATCCCTAACACGGTGTTCTAATGACGAGCTCGTAGTCTGCTAATGGAAGCTCTAATGACCGTAGAGTGGCTGCTGCTGCAAAGCTTTCTTGATCCACTGCCAATTATGTAAGACGCTCGCCTTAGCGTTTCTGGGTCACGAATGCTCACCGATCAAGATCCCGCACGGTACCATCCGATATGTCTCGTCCATGGAAAGGCTCGCCCAAAGAATCTCGGTTCGGCGCAGAGATTATTCGGTAATCCGATCGCTGAAAGCGACAGAGAAGATCCGTGCATGGAGTTCATTCGACGAAGCGTTTCTGGGGGATAGCGGGGCCTGGTCTTGCGATAGACAAAATAGATTAAAAGGGGGCTGGCCGTCCTGTTCTTTGACCTCGTGTATTCGGCCGGCTACGTGACGGTGGACAGGGTGGAAGGGTTAGGAGCAAGGAGCTAGAGAGGAGAAGAAGCTCGAGGTGGCTGTCGATAGCCTGATGTGACGGCCGCAATTTTTTCCCCGGGGCACTCCATTAACATCTCATTATGAACACTCGAGTACAACGCCGCCGGCGGTCTCGTCCGACAAAATATCTTAAGTTCGAGCTTCCATTAAAATAACTGACGAGCCTGGCGAGCCTTCGTGCTCCCAAGTCGACGCGATCCCCTTTCGACCCCCTCGCGTTCCCAGCCGAGGGTACGCTCTCCCTTCGCTAGCAAACGATTCCACGTTGGAATCGAGCCCACTGTGGAGATTGAAACGAAAGGGACCGGAAGCGCGGGACACACTCGTCGCACGTCACTTCCACAGACCCAATCGAACCTGGATAATCAGAGGAAACTGAAGGTCGCCGGCAGTAGGCTTCCGAAATCGGAGCTGCCTTCAAGCGATCTCATCGGGTCCGGCAGGTTTCACCGTATTGTGATTTTGGTAGGTGAGCGGAGGTTAATTGTGGGCCGAGCTTGCTTTGTGTGGGCTTTTGTGATCCAATGATGCCAGTAACGGTACTGATGTTTCGAGCTGGCCACGCAAATGGAACAGTCAATGTTTGGTCATCTAAACGAGGGAGGAATTGCTACAAGGATTTGGGTAAATATATGATGATCAAGGAAGACTGGTTGTGGAGCATAGAGCGAGGATGTTGTTCCTCTTTGTTCAAATTATGGTGAACTTTATTTTAATAACCCCCTAGTAGCTTCCGATAACTAGATATAATATCAACAATTTCGCTGAGTTCTCTTCAAGAGTACTTGATAGTTACGGTATTATGAAAAGTCCATCGCAGTGTACAATGTTCGTAAAAGTGAGTTGAAATCTCATTTAGAGAAGGCTAAAATTAAATCCTAGTGATATCAAGAGGTGCTTCACCAAGTTTTCTACTGTGAAATGATTTTAGAGCAAGCTGAGGAATTTTGTTGATAATCGAAATTCATAATGAAGGAGCTTGGAAAAGTTTCGGTGCTTCAAAGGAATACGGGGTTCAATAGGATTCGTGAAATATTTGGGAATTCGAAATTGACCGACGATCGAATCGGGTCTCTCTTGGAAGTTTAATTAAAGGGACCAGGAATTACGCGGCGATGTTTGGCGTCCGGTAACGTCAGAACGGGAGGAATCCGAAAAAGAACCATCGTCACCGCTACATTTCTGGTCGTTTTATGAAAAGTTTCTTTTCTCTTTAAATTCGCCGGCGACGATTCGACGTCGATTCCGCGTCACGGGGAAATCTACAGCTGCAGCTTTGTCCCTTTTCTTAACGCGAGAAACTTTCTGCGGATTCGAACCCGACGGATCTCTCTGCCCCAACTTATCGTCAGGATTTCGACCGGGTGAAACGGCGAAAAGGGCGATATCTACTTCTGCCCGCGTATCGAAAGTAAATCGTATTTCTTCTTGTATTCAATAACGCGTGTGCACGGGGAAAAAAGCACCAATCATTGATTTCACGAGGTAATTTGGAAGGTTGTGCTGTCAATGTGTGTTGGTCACTATCCAAAATGGGAAAAATGTAATTTGATCGAAACAAACTTAATTTTCATTTATCTCGCCACAGATATGCATTCATAAAGATTCTTTAAGTTTCGTGGAATGACAAAAATTTGATTTTTTGTGGCAAATATATATTTAAATAGTTAGGTAATCAACGAGCTTTTATTCTATAATATATGTACATAGAATACAAATATTTAATTGTGTTTGAAAATATGCTACTCTTGTTTCCAACGCGCGTTCTTTATTTGAATTCGTATCAAGTGTTAAAACTGTTTTACAAACAGTTTTACAACTGTCTTATGAGAAGGCAAGAGAAAGGTGAAGAATGTTTCCTTTCATCTACGCGGAACATGATAAAATGTACCCGCAACAATATATCTTTGTGTAACTTGGAAGATAAACTTGTATCTGTACACAAAGAAGCAACTCCTGCGAGGATTAAGTTATTTTGGCTGGCTCAATTTTGCGGGGATTACCCAGGTACCGTTTCACCAGTCTCCTATATCCACGGCTAGCAAACAATCTTTATTAAACAAGATCAATGTTGAATTTCCAGGCCCCTTTTTCTCGCGCAATCTTGGCAAAGATTACTAAGTAATATTTATCGAGACAAAAGTATCAGATAAAATGGAAAATAATTTCTTCGCTTAGGGGAGGCTTCCCTCCCCGTTTCCGGGCGATACGGTATTCAGATTACCACGTCAGGTGAAATTAAAAACAACGTCTACTGTTTCCAAGCGACATATTTCATGTCGGGTGCCGTGCCTTGAACTAAAAAGCATCGGTTTGACAGGAGCACGTATTGAAATTTCTTTTTAGAAAATAACAACGCGACAGGGAACGACACGATACAGTGCAGCTATGAATATTATAAATCGCGAACGTGTGGGAAGCACGACGAATTTCTGCCCAATAAATTGTTTTAAAGTAAAGGACACCTGAAGTATGGCGAAGGCAATAATTAAAATATTTCAAAATACCCATGTGGAAAGTATTTAGCAAGTATGAACCTTCGAACCGAACGTTTAATCGAGAGATGGTACACTTTGAAAAGTCGAATATTTTGGTGAGTTTCATTTCGGATGTTCGTATAGACTTCTGGTTCCAAAGCTGACCACATGTGACGTCGTAAGTTCTAATTACTCCCCCTAAAATATTCAACGGTACAGAAGGATTACGACCACATGCAGGAGCGTAGAAACGCCAATTAGGTCCTTTTGGAGCATTCAACTCAGGGTTGTTACCCGCGTCCTAAATTTTTGGGAACTGCAATCCCTTTAAATATAGAACACACGTGGGTCTACCATATATGTATCAATCGCTGATGAAAAGTCGAAGGCAATTCTCCATTCTGAAACTGTTAAGCACAAGCTCAGAATTATCATAAAACTAGCGATATACGAGTAAACTAAAAATGCATATTGAAATATTTAATTTTCATAATAGTACCTTTGTCTGCATTACGATCTACGAACTTAATGATCTACTCTTTACACGAATACTGTATCCAAAAGCTACGAAGCTTTATCTAAAAACGTTGCAAGTAGGTGTGAAACTTCCCCGAACAGGAAACTCAGAATATTAATTTGAATTTTTTCGCGTGTTTCAGGTAAAGAACCGAAGGGATTCTATGATGCACGGGTTCGTGTCTGCCTATCGAAACGGGCGGCTTATGGGCAATTATTAGTTGAAGGAACCGGGGTATGTAGCAAAGTAAATTATAGTATTTGAAACAGCTATTGAAATTGTAAACTGTACTCGGCACGGTATCTCTTGAATGCATAACCCCGCCGTAATTTGCCCTTCCTAGCGCATAACAGTTTAATACATGGCAACGCGCAGGCACACACACACACGCTTGCCAGGGTGAAGTGCACCGAATAAAATGATATACGCGAGACACACCAAAGTGGAAAGTAAAATGATTTATATTCGGGACCAGTAACTCTAACATTAATGTATTTCTGGTTATCTAGAAACGGTTTTGTTATACTACACTCGCGAAATTCAGACTTTCAGATTGTTTAAAATGCCCAACTGTGCGTGGCTGTGTATTCAAGTTTAAACGTTCGTGCGAATAAAAGGTGGATCGTTTATGTGGGACGTGTTAAAGATGACAGAATTACCTTCCTCGTCTACATTCAAACTACACTCTCCTTGCACCGTAACTTTTAAATAGAAATATCAAGAGTATTTATAAGATTTAAATACGTCCTGCAGTCATGAAAAATATACATTCTATTTATGAAACGATTCTGTCCAAGAAACGGACTTTGGTATGCTCAAAATTTAATAACGGTTCGAAGAACATACAATTATTTTAATGCCAGGGATCAAGGTATCATTAGATTAGTAACAATGGAATCAATGTTTATTTTTTAAAAGTTTTGTACTTATCGAATTGCATTTACTCCGGTACAATTTCGATGCCGTTTTCGACGTGTCCATTGCATAGGATTCGTATAGTGACAGAATAAACGATTGGTTCAACCGAGAATCTTAAATAAACCTACTGATAAGCTTGCACATTTTTACGATCTCCTGGCAACTCGAAATTCCGCCCGAAAAAGTTTTCAAGATAATGCACATGCGAGACGGTACATATAACAAGATGCAGGGAGAAATGATTGACCCGTACTACTAGCATACAATAGAGAAGCCAAGGAAGCGAGCGGAGGCAGTCCATATGTGGTCAGACGTAACTAATCCGACAGGAACTGCATATATCTCTCTAACTTCTCGTACATGCATCATCTTAAAAATTCTTTCCAGTAAGAACTATTCCAAAGATTAATCAAAACCATAGGAACATGCCCATCACAATTTCATTTAAAATTCCCCCGTCAATCGTAAATTAATTGAACGCATTATAATTTAATTGAGCGAGAGATCTGTATTACGAATTACAATTGAATTACACTGTAATTATAATTCATGCAGTCGTTCAATTATAATTCTGGGCAACTCTGCCCGTCATCCGTTTACACTTATCTCATTAACAGAACTACAATCTCTTCTCCTCCACTTATTCTCCATTCTACCAATCAAAAGAATTTAACCATTGGACAGAACCCCATATTAATGCGTTCGTGATTAATTTTTCATCAGAATATTAATGAACTACACAGATTAAGTCCTGCGCGAGCGATTTTCCCGAGGAAACGCGTTGACACGCGATCTGTATACCCAAGCAGGAACAGCCACTCGGTGTTTTCGTATATTTCAACGTGAACCCATAAGCGTTTAAATAAAGAATCGCGGAGGAGGGTTCAGGGTAGAGCGTGCATCGCTGGAGTTTCTCAACGATCGCGGCTCCCCAGGGTCGGAGAGGATCTCCCGTTTCGTTGGAGAACCGACTCCTCCGGAAGGAGGTGTCTGCCGTGTCGGGCTATCAATAATAAAACCGAGTTTACTGCCGAGGAGAACGGCACTGTGCGTGGCAACGTGCCGACGAATATCCAGAAAGAAGCTGGGAACACCTGCGCAAATTGAATGCGTTCCACGGTCAGGTAATGTGGCCCGATAGTTACGCCGCGTAACGTTCCACTCGCAGGTTACAAATCTGCATTACAGTTGCGATTACACGAGGGTCGGGCTTTATGGGCACTCGCTGCTTGAAAGCGATTCGCGCGGGGAGATTTTTCAGTGTCAGTGAAGTTTCCATTATGGTGATTTGTGTCATTGTAAAGAGACTCAATTATCGTTTTAGCGCTCTTCTAGATGAGACACTTTGTGGTTGGAGAGTTGGGGTTTAAGAGGTACAATCAATAAAATTAATCTTATTGTTGAGGCACAGGTGGTTGGTGTAGCTTTCATTTCCTTCGTTTTAGATTGTAATTTTCTAGTATTTTCGTATTGTTGTAGGAAAAGTGATGGAGAAGGTTTGTTGTTGCTGAACGCTACGGTTAATTATGGTTTGGGGCTATTGATATGATTACGTTGGGAAGAATAGTACGTTTATAGAAGGGAGTACAAATTTGGCGGTATTCATTATTTGCATCTAATAGCATCGAAAATTCATATTTGGTTAACAAACATGTGCCGATTAAATAAACTAGATTATAGTAGGTATATTATTTGATTAGTAAGTATAGCTGCATTTAGGGGCCCGCGATACGACGACTCGTCGATAATAATTTCGGTTTGTTTATTTGGATACATAATCAAATTAGACCGCAATTTCCCGGTGTTTCCTGAAACGTGGTGCGTAAATTTGTAGCAGAATATGCTACTTTAATTAAAACGCGGTTTCGTTGGACTTACAGTATTGGATAACAAATCAGCCTATATAAGTTGATTAATGTAGTTAGCGCAAATTGGTACTTTACATATTGAAACTCATACATGGAAACCTCTGATCGCGAAATCTCCAACAAAAACTATTCTTTTGCTTCGCATAAAGCAAACGTTCCACCATCTTCGTGTAACTCGTATTAAACATATTCACCACAGCATCGTTTCACTCATTAAACATTCATTGGAAGTCTATTTACATTTCAATTCAAACAAAATCCCTACTACATCTGTCCAACTTCAAACCTTTCAGTTCAACTTCAGAATACCAAATTAAAAATATATAAAAAGTCCATTAAAATTTCTCCTCAATTTTTACCAGCCACTAAACAAATATCAAGCGCTTACTTTCAAATTAAACGTTTTCGGATTTCCCATTCTTCGACTCCCCGCGGAGATGGACAGAGCAATCTAGTTTTTTTTTCGCGTGTACCCGGAGAAATAATGTGGAACAGCGGATCGCGAAAATAGTAATAAGATATTACGCCGTACACGGGGCCGTAGCCAATTTGAATTCTCCGTTCTCGCATGCTACTTCCGCATTCCTTAACAGTGTCCCCGAGCACCGTCACCGGTTCACAGTAAAAGTGCAATCAGCCCGATCGCTAATGCGCTTCCACGACGGCATACTACATTGCTCTAGCGGTTTTGCCTCGTCGAAATGGAATTTGCAATTATCTGGCCGCAGAAGGACCGCTTTGTTCCGAATAGCGCGTCGCGTCCGCTGAATCTCCTGGCAGCTCCTCTTCCAACGCCAGGCAATCCCTTCCTCCTCGCCTACCGTATTCGAAAAACTCAGGATCAACGTGCCCCCCTGGGAAACGTTAATCCTTAACACCACTACAGCGGGACCTTGACTTTCAAAGAAATAAATCGTCGCTTTCGGTAAGAAGGAAAACGCGTGGCTATCCCAGCAAGAATCTCCGTCGTCGCTGACAAGACCTTAGTGTACAGGAAAATCGTTACGGAAACAGCGATGACCTGGCAGCGAAATTAATTCCTTTAGTCGCCAGTTTGCAACGGACACAGCAGGTATTACGAACGCGCAGTTCGGACAGGATTTAATCTAGAGGGGATGAATTCGTGATTATCGTGTTGGTAATCTTACCAGTTTACCTGCGCATGATGTGTAATAATTCTTCGGTGTACGTTTTCGTAGCCGGACGAGCAATTGCTGCTAACAGCACCGCGAACGCTGCTCCCTAATGGCGAGTTTGTTACTCGTACCGTGACGAGTTGTTGGTTCTCCGCGAATTTCCCGAATTTAAGCGTGAAACCTGTACTCCCGTCGAAGCCTGCATCGCTGTCAAAGATGTTTCCCTCGGATATACTGAAACGTATTACGCGATATAACCTGTTATTCGATTCGTTGTCTTGTCCCTTCAGACGCTCCAAACTTCAGAGATTGAAAAGACAGAAGAAAGTTACCTTCCAAGCTACTTTTCGCTATTGAAATTCTTCAAACTTCATAGTCGAAGGGAAACAACTACCATCGCACTTTATTCTACGCCGCGACAAGAGAACCAAATACAACCAAATCCTGCGCACACCCCACGATCGACACCGCCGATCAACGCCCGAACAAATAATCATCGATCCATTCCCACCGAGTTTCTTCTATGTACACAAGCTGAAAATCGTACGTCCACATTTTCCAACAAGTAGCGCTCGATGGAGGTAATAAACACGAAAGAGAGAGAGAGAGCAGCAAGAACGGGCATGCGACGAAACTGAATCTCGGAACGGATAGAATATCAAGAGAATATCCTGTGATACAAAAAGAATGGAATCGTGCCATCTGCGGAGTCAAACTAGGTATACAGAAAACGAACAAAGAGGACGGACAGAGGAGGGTCGTGCCAACATCGAAGTCAACAATAGGCGCTAGTGGTGGGGACAAAGGGAAACGAGGGGCTGGCAGAGTGTGAAACGGGCAAAAAGCAAAAGGATATGGGGGAACAAGGGGCGAAGGAAAATCCGGGAAACGGAGGATAGAAAACAGTGGTGGGTGGGGTGGGGGGGGATGGGTGGTGAGCATGGACTATGCGCGCCACGTGTAATTAGCAATGTTCCGGGGTGTCGAGACTCGACTTTAATGGAGCGCGTCGCATTAACCCCGGCATTTACACGTCAGGCACGAAGATCGAGTGGAATCGGAGAGCGTGCCTCTTTCGAGCGGCTTAAATGGATTCGCGTTGTCGAGTTATACGGCAGGTCGCCGCTATCCCCGCAACAGGGATGCACGAAACAGACCGTTTCCAGAGGGGGAGCATACTTTCGTCACTTTCTACATCAAGGTGAAATAAATCTGAGCAGCAACGAGGCTACCTGGATACCTCGAGTAAGGGAATTCTGTTTAACATGCCAGAGGGTGAAGACGTGGATCAAAACACTTTGCGCTTGAAAATATTCTTATACGTTTAGGTTGAATTGGAATCAAGTGCGCAGTGTCTTTGGGTTAAGTGGGTATACACGTTTGAACGCTCGGAAAATCTATACATTTTGTGGACTATTTTATAAGTCAACGGCTTGACGAAGATTTTCCGTTCTTGTGGACTATTTAGAAAAAAAAGATTCAGTTAAAAAAGCTATTGTTTTTCAAAAGTTATGGATACATATTCGAGACTCTCTCGATTTTAGACGGTTACACGGTGGCCTTGAGGAAAGCTGTATGTCGGGTCTGAAATCAAAAACGGTAAATTTTTTTTTTATAAAATATGTTAATAGCTATCGATATACGAAGCCGATTCTGAAACATTTGAAAAATAAAAAAAATGGTGAGATCAGAGATAAAGTTAGATTTCTCTAAAAGAAAAGTCCACGCTTTTTCTTTATAAGTAATAAACAGAAAATCAGAATAAAAAAGGGCATCGTAGATTCATGTGGAATCTATTAAGATTCTGCATGCAGAATTGAATTGGTTGTACGTTGCGCGAGTTTTTAGGTCAATCTTCAGAATTTTTACATCGGACTTGATTTATAATATTTCTAAAACATCGATCCATGAAAATATGTAAAAAAATCCGATTTTTGACATTTTCAAACGCGGTTGTAGCCCCTCACGAGATGGGAATACAATCCCAGTTATTAGTTACTATCCCGGGATTGCGGGATTTTTTAAAGTTCATCTCGGGATTCTTTGACTAATTCCGAGATTGGGTAATAGAAAATTTCAATAATTAAAATTTTATTACAAGCTTTTATTTAGCTTCACTTGTGAGTTTGTTCGTTAGTTTGTAAGGATTCAATTTTGACCCACTTCCACATGTCCGATCGACTTAAAAATTTGGCACACATACTTAGTTTCGATGACAATACAATATATTCATATCTCCAACCTGATTATGCAATCAGGAAAGCAGGTAACGGGTTATTCTCTCGTTAGAGTCTTCAAAGGCAATGCCGCCGATAAGCCGTGTCTCGATGGGTTTCGAGGACTTCGAACCTCGAGACCACGGGGGGCCGTACAATGTTGCCCCCTAAGAAATGACAAATCGAAAATTTTACATTTCTCGTCGGATTTTGGCGAAAGTGATGTGAATCGAATTCTTATGATTTCCCGATGAAAATAGGCAAAAAAAAAACCAACACAAATCGGATCATAATTAAGGAATCTTCATAATAAATTGATTTCTATAACTTCGTTAAAAATAAAAAATTAGATTTACATGACATTTGATATGATTTTCATCGGAAAAACATAAGGAATTCACCGGCGCCACTTCCATATCGATACGATAAAGTATAAAGAATTATTTTATTTCTGAAACAGGTATGAATCCTCGGTCGACCGCAGCGATTCGAAGTCGGCTCTCCGCGGTCGGGGGTGAAATATTCATTTCAGCGTATTAAGAATTTCATTATTCTTCATTCTTCATCATGTCGATATGGAAATGACACCAATGGATTCCTGGTGTGCTCCCGATTAAAATCATACCAAATGTCATACAGATCGGACTATTTTTACATAAGGAATACCAAATGCTTATGTAATCAAAAATCTGGAACACTAAAAAGCATAAAATAAATTAAAATAAAAAAAATTTAAAAACAAGCTTTTATTAAAATGTACTAAAAAAAAAAGAAAAATAATTTTGTTTCCGGCCTAAACGAATTCCTTCATATGCCCTTTTTATATAAACTATTTATAATGTTTTACGTAGTTTAATACATTAGTTTTCGCATAAAAAGGGCATTTCAATATTTACGGTTCACGCTTTTATTTTTGGTCATATGGGGAAATTCGTTTAAGGCAGTCATTTAGGCCGGTAACATAATTATTTTTTTTCGTACATTTTAATAAAAGCCTGTTTTTAATTTTTTTTATTTTAATTTTTTCCAATATAACTGGCTGCTGAAAAAGCTCGCTCTGCTTCAATGCTTGTAGGAAGAATTGCTAACAAATATTCATACGATAGTTCTAGGTATTGTTCACGGGTTCCACCATCCTCGAAGACCCTCAACTCTTTTTCTCTTTTTTAACCTAGTTGGGTTAAAAAACCCTGAAATTCTCGGGATTAGTTATGACAAATCCCGGGATTTTTGAAATCCAAAAACTGTTGGGATTGTATTCTCTAGCTAAGAATCATGAGCTTTGGAAGCATGTGGTGTTTCTGGAATGTAAAACAAGGTTCACTTGGTTTGCCAGTTTGAGAAATGTGCTGGTTTAGCAGTTTAAAGAAAATTGTTTATTTACTGTAAATATCGGTCTCTCAAATATAAAGTCCCAGATTGTCCAGAAACATTCGGTCATCGCGATTGCCGATACACTCTACTATAATCTCCTCGAGTATTATGAGACTTTCCGTTTTTCTCGTTATAGATGGCTATACAGTGGCAAATCGAGTCGGACGTAATTTATCAAATTGTACTGTTCTGTTCCCATTACGTCCTCGCTCAACGATTCTGTACGTTAAAATTAGCATCTTGAGTGACGTGTCCGATGATTCTTCCCACGAAATCTTTAATAGGTAACAATGATTACCTCGCTTAATTTATTCATGGTCTACTCTAAATAAAGAATACACAGCAAAGATCGAAGCGGTATAGTGGATCGAGCTTGCTGACTCGTTGGACAATTTTAACCCCCGCGCTGTTAATAGAACGGGATGAGGAATGGGTGAGCGAACGGATGGATCGAGAAACTCAAGGTTTCCACTCGGGCAGGTACCAAATAAGCGATAACAAGTCTTCCTACGATGAGACGCTGCGCTGCATCGAATTCGCAACGTTGAACAGGCTTCCCTTTGTCAGGTTTCAGCTTAATCGGCGAAACTGTGCCCGGCATCACAGTGCAATGATACCCAAGCATATAATTTATTCCAAGATTATATGCGGGGGCACACTCAAAACACATCGGCGCAAATTTCAGATCACACGGTACACGTTGAAACCCGTCAAACAATCGGGCTGTGCAGAGATTGTTGCCAGAGTAATATCAGTCCCAACAACGACGATTATCACGCGCGCCTAATGTAAATTTATGGTAATCAACGTTTCCATTCGCGATTAGCAGCTATGAAAAATAAAGGAAAACTGCGAGGGCATAGTTATCACGTGGGTTGGTATAATAACGCAGATAGTGGCGAAACTTTGCGATGGGCAGGAGGGGTGTCGATTCAATTTCTATATTGAATTTGTCTTTCATTTCTGCTCGACACGAGAACTAGAGAACGTATTGTTTCACAGAAAAAAACCTTACAGGGGTACTCTAGTGTAATAGCCCGTTTTCATCGCCATTTTTGACGATTTATATAAAAAAAAAAACTATAAGAATATTAAGGTATGTTTGAAGTAACACTCAAATAGATATAGCCGGTGACTCAAGTTACTTACAAAAAATTCTTTTTCGACGGGCTGTAGTGTCGGGACTGTTATAATTGTCCAAAATTGAAAAAGTAAGTTTATTTATTTATTTCCTGAAATTATGACGCCCAGGTTCATTTGGCATCAGAAAGGCCATGATTCTAGTGTTCATTAAAAAAATATCTACAATGTAGCATTCGGAATTGAGAAGAAAACATTTATTGTACAAATGAGAGCAAGATGAATATCACTGTTCATTTTACCTAACACGGTAAAATTGAAACATTTATCACGTGCGAATGGGTTATCGCATAAAAAAATGATATGGCCACATTTTAGATAATACCATTAAGAGTATGTGTAGCAAGTTTGAAATAAATCGGACAAATAGTTTTGGAGATATTTGGTACACAAATATCTTGAGACAAAAAATACCTCAGTCATTTTTAAATATTTTTATACAGTATTTATACAACATACGCAGTAGTACACGCTCTACGCATAACAAGTAAAGAAATAATTTTTAACCTCATAGTAACTGCAAAAAAATTCGTCTAATTTCGAGTGTCTCAGGATGGCGTAACCCCTTAACGCTATTCAAAACTAAGAATAATGAAAAGAAATTACACTAATTATCCCATCTCTCCCTTCAATTTCAGAGTGCACACTCTTAGCTAAATTATGAAAATTCATTATCATTTTGTTCGATAGATACGTCATCGAAACTTTATCAAAGAATTGAAAAAGAAAAGAGAATTTCAATCTCTCCAATTGTAACCTTCCCCTACATAATATCCCAGAACTTTCGGATCTTCTTTCACCCAGAATCCGTCCCATTCAACAACCCTATCGCCATCAGCGTGTAACGAAACTGCGTTAAAACACCCTCATCATCTCATACACCGAGAGTACTACGTCGAGAGGTCGCGGAACTTGGCAGACTCAGTGGAAAGTAAGACGGATCCGGTCTGCGGTTAACGATCGAACGTGTCGACGGAAAGTCATCGTGTTAGGTCGCGCGGTCTTTCGACGGTGTGTCCCAGCTTCCCGTTGCAAACTTAGTTTACCATCGTGGTTATTTACCCCGCCTTCTCATCCGTTCGAAGTCCGCGAGAAAGGAGGCGACGCGAGCTACAATAAGGCCACGGGCAACGGGGTAGGGAGAGTAAGAGAAAACGAGGGGAACGTCAGACAAAAGGGCGGAGGGGAGCGTGGCGAGCACGGTTATAAGGGGAAAGAGCTGAGGGTTCTAGGACGAAAAGTGAACAGGACGGGGAGAGCTTTGTTCCCGTGACGTCATGATGGAACGTGTCCCGTAACTTCTGCTCAGGAAATTGGAGAAGTATTGTGATGCAGGACGTGGCTTGTCGGGCAAGAAAACCGAGGAACCTTCAAACTCCTTCCTGCCCCGCTTATGTCCTCGTGGAAGATTGCACGTACGGATATGGAGCTCGCGGAACAACCTGGCGCAATCGTATTCAAACGGATACGTCTTGATCATCTACATGCTGACTGTAAGAGATGACGGGGATGAGAAGCAGGCTCTGGGATTTCCTTCGTTCAGTCATGTCGACGCATGTTGGCACAGGAAACACAGCGGTGATGCAGTTGGGTAGAGTCTTTTAAGGGGTTGGGCCACCATGGACGAAGCACAGTTACCTATAGTTATTTCCGGTAATTTTTTTCAGGGAAATAATGAAATAAATGAAAAAAAAGTTGTATTGTCTTTCTTACAAAGTGGCGGCACTGCTACTTCGGTCAAAAGATCAAAAAGTTTTATTTTCTACATGCCTACTGATTTTTCGATATCTTGCACATACTTATTCTTTGCAATTGTCACTTTTATAAAAACAGAAATGCACTTTTTCTCCGCATATTCACTATTTCGACACAAGTGAATGTTCGTGGATATCCATGTGTATTATTACAAAAAAATTATTAAAAAATTTTGCTGCTGCCGTATTGTATGAAAAAAATACGACTTTTTCCGCCGAAAGTTGTACAATAACAGGCTTCGTATTGAATTTTCCATTTATTTCATTATCTCGCTCGAAAAATTGCCGAAAATGACTAAATGCTTCGCACAATGTTGAATGGGAGGAAATATCTTTGATGGAGGAGAGAAAGGATCTGGGATGTTAATATGTCATCCTGTCATAAAATTTGGAGCACAGTTCCAAAAGAATTCGACTTATACTTGAAAATCTGAAATATTAAGTTGGGGTGCATGAAATCGCCGTTTTACGTAGGGAAGTTTGAATGAAAATATTTTTTGCTCTATAACTGTTTTAATTTTTTAAGTTTCTGTGATATTTCTCGAGTCGCAAGCCAGTGCTAGCAATTGTTATTGTAGCCCCACGATAGACAAAAGAACCTTTTACTATATCTGCGATCGGCAATTTCATATTCACCACCCTAATAGGTAGTAGTAATCATACAGTAGCGGACCAAAAAAAAATATCACTCTTTCAAACCATCCTACGTCTATTACTTTTTAACCCTTCGTTGACACACCTCTTTTTTCAATCAACTTTGACACACCTGGGTGGCTTACACCCAGAGCAATTTTGAACGAGTGCCATTCTCATCCAAAGAATCCAATTATTATGAAAAAAATCATGAATCAATTTCAAGGTCTCTAGAATGTATTCCAATAATTTTTTTTATTGAAATTTTATCACAGTACCCCATGTCGAGAAAAAACGAAGAAAATCATAAAAAAATTGTAACTTTTCAAATTTCAATATTAAAAGCTAAAAATTTACAGAGTCGATGTTCGGATATAATATTTTGAGAGAAAAAATAGTTTGTAAGTCGGCTTTGAAAAAAGAAGATATTTATTTTGCATATAAAGGGTTCAGAGCGTCAAAATCAGCTTATGGGTGATTCACACCCAGAGTGTCAACGAAGGGTTAATATCAACTTAAAACTACAGTATATATCTAATATACATATCCTGAAAAAGAATTAAAAGCTGTATAATACCCAGTTACATTGGAATTTATTTAACTATCAAACAAAAACCCTACATAACATTAACCAAGACAACACATTTTTAAAACTAACAAAAAGTTGCCACTTTTGAACATTAATAAAAAAAAGTAATATTTTTTTGGGGCACCTTATGCTCTCAGAACAATCTAAAAAACTACTAAACGTGGTAACTAAAAACAAAAATGTCAGTCCCAAAAATGTGTTACCCCGTTCAATGTCATAAAACACTTTTGTTTGTCAGTTAAATAAATTCAACATTAACTGCATTTTATACAGCTTTGAATTTTCCATCAAACTATGCATATTAAACATACCACAGTTCCAAATGTATACTAAAAAATAACGAAAATAGAAGAAATCGAAAAAGTGGTAACTTTTTTGTCCGCTAGTCTAATTAAGAATTCCTAATTCACTATATATTTGTATAGTCCCCATAAATTACAAATGAAGTATCTGAAAGCAGCAGTACCTATAAGTGACTGTACTCTAACATTTCAGTGCTAGTCCTCCGCGAGTATCTGCCAGCAATCTGACACACTTTTCGAATCGAGATTCCGAAACAGTAAATGGCCGTATTGTCAAGGAACCAATATAGATCAATTACTTCGCGAAAGCGACACGGTCCCGGCCATTGAGTATCGAATCGTCGGATGGTTCTCCTCGCGGCAGTTAAATCGCTGCTTGATGTCTCTTTGATTCCATTTTCAAGCGACCGCAAAGTTTTGATGATGCCGCGTCCACTCGCGACTCAGGATCCTCGATATAATTCCGTGGCCGCGCCACGCCAGCACAAACGTTCGATGAAACGCGCAATTTTCTCGGCGCAGAAGTCGAAAAATATTTAATTTACGCGACTAAGCGATTAATAACAAGATGTATTCGTGCTCGATACCATAAATCGTGCGTATGAATATCGTGACGCGTAAATATTTGCAGCAGCGCGATTAGTGTTAACCAATGGAACAGTGCTTCAGCGAGTTGATTAAATTTAATCTGAATAACTTTCGTAACTACGCGTGTAATGACAGCTGCAATGGTTGTTTCGATGTTCCGTGGCTCGCGCAACTCGCTTACTGGCGTGATTTATAATTCGTAGTGAGAACGGAACTATGGAAGCTCGTGGATAACCGGGTTTTTTTTCGGCGAATCATTTGCAAGCTCGTTGCTGATTAAATTTCATACTCTTTGTTCTCAGATACTTGAGTGTTCTTTTTTTTTTTTTAGAAAGTCTTGCATTCGGTAATTCGAAACTTCTGACTTCCATCTTCGCCCCTCGACCCCCGCGTCACAGCCTTTCTACCACTCGATCCTTCACCCTCTGGAGTTCATCTAAGTTAAGCTCTAGTGATTTGCATTCCAGAGCTAAGGACGCTCGAAGTTCGATAAGGCAATAAGTGTGAAAAAGTGATTGCGCGCAGGCGTCCCGTCGTGAGTGCTTTCCAATACGCTCGACAACATATAAATTAATCGCCAGATTCCGTTACACGCCCGATAAAAATAAAGACGAACTTAAATGAAAGAATACTGTGAATTCAACGATGCAGAAACTGAACTGCACCGTTACGTGTGCTAGCCACCGTTTCTTTCCTCCTTTTTTTCCTTTCCTTTTAGCTGACTATGTTTAAAAATCACACTGCAGGGTTAATGGTAGGTTTCCTTATCCCTCGTCGCATCGAATCTGCGTGCGAACATTCACAAAATATTCGAAGGCGGATACAGGGCATAAAAGGATACCTAGAATGTTTAGATAAATGTTTGTTCTAAATTTCCTATCGGACTAAACTGACCTGATTCATCTGTCTTAACAATTTATGGCTTCCTATCTCGTGTACAGTATTGCTATCTTTAAATGCTTCTATAATTCCCCATAAATCTTTCAATTTTATTCACGAGTAGCAGAACAGCATTTCTACTAATTTCTGTGAAAATTGGCAAACTGTTTCTGTGATGTAAAAAAGATTATACTTAATCCTCGTTTTATGGAAGTAATACATGCGTATAAAGGTAATTCAAAGTGGGCTATGCAAATTACAGTGAAATATTACTGGAAAATATGATCACGTAATACAATCATAACACGATTCACAGTGAAAAGGGTAGAGTTCTAAAAAATTCGCAGTGTTCCGTGGTACAGACGTCAAAATTTTTCGGAACTCCACGCCACACGCCATATCCCGAAGGAAATCAACGCAAACTCGTTTGAAAATCAATAGTGTTTTTTTCTCGTTGCCATCTCCTACGAATAAATTTTTGCTTAGGTACGCGTAAAAATATTATTTGTTATAATATTCGTCGTTGATAGCAAGAAACTTTATCGTTTTGATTTTCTCGAGTTAGCATGAAAATTGCAAATGTAGGTATTAAGAATTTAGCTGTGCTTCTGCAGTGACTGATATTCGCGAAACAAATATAGTAAACACAGGTGCAGTTCGGTTAAAAGGAAATTCTTTTTCGACGAACAGATGTTATGAATATAAAATGGTTCTAATGAATGAACGTAGAGGAAATGTTATTTCACAAAATAAAGAGCAAATTCTTCTTTTTTAATGAAATCAGACATGTAGAAGTAAATATGACTTTACTTTATGTTATGAACGTGACAAGACTCAATTCGGTATTGCCATTTAAAGCTGCTTGAATAAGATTTAAATGTGCTGAAGTATTGCTTCAGATTTATAAAAGTATTTAAATTATTTACAATTTCTCATCATGTCGTTAGCTTTTTCTTTAATTAGCCCTTCGTGGTTACAGGGGGTGTATCTCACTCCAGGAATTTTTTTTCTTTGCCAATATTTCTGTAAATTATTAGACCTTAATATTAAAATTTAAAAATCTGATAAGTTTTAACAAAAAGAATTCCTGTTTCCACAACTATTTTTTCAATTACACATTTTATTGTATTAAAATTTACATTTCTAGAAAAAGATTTATAAATATCATTCAAAAGTTAAAAGGATGTACAATTATCACTAAAAAATTAAAGAGTTTAAAAAATACGGAAATGGAAAATCAAAGATGATGCTAACCAATTTGTTTTTATAAGAAGATGTGAGCCAAAGGGTTAAATTAGTTCAAATAAGTATTTAATTTATATACTTTATACAAATGCAGAAATGCCTCAGTGATCTTAAACCTTCAGGTAAGTACTCGAACGTTTCCTTCGTATTCAATCAATAGGTGTCATTCACAGTTTTCCCTCGCAACTCGCCATTTTACGATTCCCATCATACGTTCGTCATTATTTTTAGTGGAACGTAAAAATATCCTTGGAACATTGAGGCATTTTAACGGCGAAGTTGCGTTCGCTGAAACATTTCAACATGAGATGGCATTCGCAACATTTCCGATTCCGTTCCTTGTATGCAGTCCCCAGGCTTGTAAGGTGTAGCAATAATGTTTTCAATTCATGGTTTATGCCGCCTAAAGTGTACTTCGAATGTTGTAGATTTGTGTTTACGATGACCAACATCAAATTCTACTCGTTTCTTCTCATTCCATTATAGTTTGCACAGAGATAGTCTTTCAATGTGAAAGAAATGTTTCCACTTACTGTACTATTATTAATCGACTTCGAAAAGGTGGAGGTTATAGATTCAACCCATTTGTATTCTTTTTGGTGACGTCCATTATATCTGTAATGGGCTGATAAATAAAGAATTTATAATTTCGACCGTATTTTTAGAATATGTAATGGGCTGATATTATTCATGTTATTCAAGCATAAGCGAAAGACGCCAAAATTTTAAAAAAGGAAAGGCTGAAGAATTTTTTAAATATTTTTTCGAATTCCTCGCACCAATTTATTTCAAAATCCATGTTAACCTGTTGTTTGACTCCCAGGGGCCACATATGGGCTCCTAGGGCAAGATACCAATTCAACGATCTTCGCATCGACTGCTCTACCGTGCTCGAATAAAATTGAAAGTGTTTTCGTCATGTTTCCCCATGTTAACTTTGAAGGCGTCTATACGTATAAGTCATTTCAGAAGGAACTTACGACAGACAAGTTCAGACCTGTGAAACAAGCTACTATTGGCTATACCCCAAACAAACCCTCCCTCGGAGCCAATGAGCTCATTCTACATGCGCGAAATCAGTTCCTTCTAAAATGACTTGGAGTATAGTTAAAAAATTCTCGGGCCTTTCCTTTTTGAGTTATCTCCAAAAAACGATTTTTTATTAAGAGAACTAAATTAGGAAATATTTTTACACAAAACATAACATCATATTCGCACCTAGAAAAACATACAGATGTCAGGTGTTGGCCAATTATTTTTAAATAAGAGGATTTTGCCGTTTTTCGCATACGTCTTGAGGCTATATTGAATGTGATTGATAACACGAGTAAAATAGGGTCATCGCAGATATAATTTTCAGGATTTCTTAGTTACTATGAGTCCTTTAAAAATATATATTCCAAATCGGGAAACTCCATTCCTTATGGAGTTTCAAAAAATAAAATTGCACTAAAAAGCAAAAAATAACTTTTTCCCTTATTTAATCTACGACTCTCATGCTTTTTAAGTCGGTGTTTTATCATTGGCACTGTGTAAATCTGGCGCCGTAATTAAAAAATATGAGAGTCGTAGATTAAATAAGGGAAAAAATTATTTTACTCTTTAGTGCAATTTTATTTTTTTTCGGAACCGGTTTTACTTTTTTAAAATTTTATTATTTTATTCCACGTTTGCTTGTGAATTTCAATATTCGTTTGACTGGCGAGTGGCTAGTAATATTAGTCGTTGAAAACTACCACAAGTAGTTCAAGTCAGCCATTCAATGGACAGGGACATTAATGACACTCCTGCGTGTATGATATTCAGGAAACTTCTGTGGAACACGATAAATTGTTAGTTGCAATCAAAGCTACGACTTTACTGTAATAATCATAGTCTTCGCATCAAAGTTACCTCAAAGGTGGGTAATCATAAAAAACGTAACAACGCAAATATGTGACAATCCTCCAATGGCCACACAGATGACTGTTGCCATCCATTATTCTTTCAACTACTAGTTAACATTTAACTGCAAAAATTCTTAACTTTAAAAATACTTTTATACCGAATCATTTATAATACTTACTAACAATAAACACAAGCAAGAACTTAAGTGCATGGCTCTTACAAGTACAGTCAGTTATCTAAATAAATATCTCACAGACAAACCCATTCAAAGCCTTTTAATTACACAAGAAATGTGCACAATCCTTTACAAATTAGCCCAATTAAATGATTAATTAGCACCCATTGTCCCCGTCGCAAGTAATGGATACAAGTGGCAGTCCCTTTTCTATCCTCGTTCGAAAGAAAAGCAACAAACTCGGGTGGCTGTAGCCGTCAGCCTTTAAACTTTTCTCGATCACTGTGTCCTCTGTTTGAGGTGAGACGGTCGGCACGGTTAAAAGAAAACGTTCTCGCGCATCGGTGGCACGGAAGGAAAGAAGGATTCGAGTTCACGCGAAGTCGTTTCATCTTGACAAACTCGTAAAAGCGAAGAGGAGTCGTAAACCTGCCCGAAGATCGACGTCACTGAATATTCACGAATTCACGGATAGCAGGTTGGGGCACAGGAGACTGTCTGGGGATGGTAGCAGGGAGGACACATATGCCAGAGGCGTATCTTATATTCCAGGCACACGTATGCACCTTTATTCGCGTCTCCGCGCGAGCTAACCGAATTCCACCGAACGTAGAATCGCTTTCGACGATGCTGAATGGAAATGTTGGTCGAACGCCGACGGAAGGACGAGGTATAATCGTTCCGTGTCATATTTTCTCGCGGGACACGCTCCATAAGCAGCTTTCGAATATCTTGCAGCGTTCGTTTCGTATTCGTTGCTGGTTTCGCAATACCGTTGGTTCTTACAGTGTTTGTCCAGGAAGCTAGAGGACGAGGAGTTCTAAGCACAAAATTCTGAAGGTTCCCAGTACGAAACTGTCCTGGGACTTCGAAGTATAAGATACAACGATAATTATTACTCAAGTTCGAACACAATGGTTTGAGTGATTTCGTTTAGAAGTGGAAGTGGATCAAAGTTCATATATTAATATAATTTTCATTCTACACACGAACATAATGTTAAGGGGGTATTCCACTTTGAGCGGTCCAAAAATTAAGCTATATTTAAAGATTTTTTTCTTAGTAGGTACATACAACATATGAAATAATATTTTTTTGGTATTTATTTACCAATACTCTTTTATTATTAAAAAAAAATTAAAAAGAATATTTTTTATTTGTGAACATTCGAGAAAACACAATTTTGGAGAACTTTTTCTTTTAAACCGGTGCCATATTGTTATTTCTCAACAGAAATTGTTAATTGAGCTACGAGCGATAGCCACACTTATACAGATTAAGAATCTTTCCGGATTTTTTATTTAAGATAAGCCTAGGTCGGGGAATCACTTGCACCAGGAACAAACCGTTTTCGTTTAGGTGAAAATATTCTTTTTAATTTTTTTTATATTAATATGAGAGTAGCTTAATAAATACCAAACGATTTATTTCATTATATGTTATATTTACTGAGAAAATCTTTAAAAATAGCTTCATTTTCGACGGTTCAAAGTGGAATACCCCCTTAAGGGGGGACACCATTGTAAAGGCCCGAAAATAAAGGTATTTTTGGAAAGTTATTAAAAGCAAACTAGGTAATGAATCTTTTTGCAACTTTCAGGACTTTTTACTGGATAGGTATTTAAGTTGCACGAACATCTTTTTTTAAATTTATTTAAAGCAGATTTACAAGCTGTACAGGACCAATAACTCTGTGCTTCAAAAAAATCTGGTTGACAGTTGTCCCTCGATACGGTACTTCTAAAGTCAACATACCGAAATGTTTTAAAAACTACATGTGGTCGTTTCCTTTTATTCATTTTTCAAGAAAAGAGGTTAATTTACTAGATTTAAAATGCACAATTTTTTTCAGAGGCCCACCATTTTGTAATTTTTTAAAATTTTCAAAATCGAACCCGTCGTGCCATAGTTATGCGCACTGAAACTTGCGCATAATTAAAACTATGAAACTTTTTGATTTTTTCATTTCCGAAGAACCGTTTGGTCGAAAAACTGTCAATCATCTCAGCGTAAATTGTTTGCCGCTTTATGTTACGGGTCCTGCACAGCTTATAAACCTGCTTTAAATAAATTTAAAAAAATAGATATTCGTGTAGTTTAAATATCCAATACAAAGTCCTGAAAGTTTAAAAAAGATTCATGGTGTAGTTTGTTTTTAATAAATTTCCAAAGATACCTTTACTTTTCGGGCCATTGCAGTGGGTTCCCCCCTTAAATGTACATTCCTGTAGGATGAAATGATAATATTCGGTCTATATACAGGTGCCTTAGTATCCTACTCTTCATGACTGTTAATGGACACAGCATGGTAGTATAAACTACGTAGCTGTAACGAAACCACAATCAAAAGGTTGTTCTGACTTAATCATACGAGGGCACGTGTATGTAAATGTTACATAAAATGTCAGAAGTTGGCTGAGGAAGTGACAGGCCACAAGATCATAATACTGAATACTGTGTACGCTGTAGGACTCTAGTTCTTACCCTTCGCACCACAGTGTGACAAAAAGTGAATATTCTAATTTCTTTTTCCGAAACACAATAAAGGAGACGAATGTAAATAAAGTCACTGAGCTTTTTACACACGTAATCTAGTATCTATTACATCGTATACACAGCGATTTTACATGTAAAATAATTTAAATTAAGAGGCCATTTTGGTTAGCGCGCCGATAAATTCAGCGATTTTCAGGAATTTATTGCGACGAAAATAATTATAGTAATTGAATAAAAAAATTTCCTATTTATTAAACTACATTTCTACAGTAAATAAAAAATATAAAAATAATAAAATTATTGCTTTTAAAATGCTTTTGAAAGCGGTCTTGATGACATGTTTAACAATTCACACCTCGCTAGTCCAGGTGATTTCAGCTGTTAGACTTATCTGAACCCAAAAATCCAAACAGATTCTTGATCAGTATGACTGTTGCTATCGCTCGGATTATAATTAGTGATTTATTTTCAAAATTAGCGAAATGGCGGGCAAAATGCAAGAAGACTGTTTTTCGGCTATTCTCTTTGCTATTTTCGATTTTAAAAGGAGGTTAGGCTCAATGAAAATACGTAGTTGTAGTCACTGCGAGAGTCATAGGTGTACAGAATAAGTAGTACAATTTATAAAGCAATCGGTTCGATAGATTTTGAAGAAAATTACGTTTTGATAAAAAGGCGTTCAAACTTTTCAAAGTGTTCATCTATACCAGAGTTGCCCCGATGGGTGGTCTGAGAGTACGAGCATTCATCGCGCATTCAGGCGCTCGAAACCAATGACGTTGCGAGCATGTAACGAACGAGGAAAACTCTAGTAGTGTGCGTGTAGGCTCGTACCCGTAGGCTTATGTAACTGAAACTGCTGGAGTCCCAGTGTTCTACATTTTACGAATTGGGAAAATAAACAGGAATTTACTAATAATTAAACAATAATATTATATAATTGGACGGAATAGACTTGAACAGTTACACCTCTGATTAACAAATAGTTTCTTATTAAACGATTTTTATTCAGCTTCAATCCTCTGTTTGTTTTTACATATGTTGTAAAAACTATCCAACTATCCAATAGACTTGAAACTTTGCAGGCATACGTAGTTTGGATGACAATACAATATTTTAAAAGAAATCACCCAGTCATGAAAAAATATAACCCATAACTACAAATCCAAACGACTTGAAATCAGCCTATAACGTCAGTAACGGTTAAATGCTGATTTCAGGGTACGAGCCTACACGCACACTACCTAGAGTTTTCCCCACCCGTTACATCATTGGTTTCGTGCGCCCCGTTTCGAAAATTCCCTTTCATCGGGGCAACGCTGATCTGTACCTAGCCGACCATATGCGCTCCCTATAAACTGTCTCTGTAGAATCTAAAATAATCGGAATTTTTCCATGAATATTTAACAGTACATTCTTGAGGATACGTACTTTCGAAAACTGTGTAATAACTCGTGCAGTTTAAATTAAGTCAGCTAACATTACAGAATGTATTTATATAATAAATAGTGTTTTTCGTTTATATGGACATAGACAAGGGAAAGTTGCCGCAGGTATTTATTGGTATTGAAATATTTATCGTTCCGTGACTTCTTTCCGTTTCTACCAAGTAACAATAACCGACGAGTTCTACTCTCCGTTCACACATTTTCTGTTTCTTGTCACGTATAAAATTTAATCTTCCGTTCGGGGCACAATATTTTCCTTATTTGGCTCAGTGTAAAGTACGCAAACAATTTCATGACATCGTTGTGTTTCGTTCCGCGTGCAATTTTCGTTCACCGTGGTGTGGGTGGATCAATCCTTGCACGTGGCAATTCTCCTTTGGTATATCGATCATTTTCACGGACAGAGTATAAAATTGAAAAGGAAGCCTTTGAAAGGAACGATTGTTTCTGGGCATTGTTAGAAGGGACGCCATTTACCTCCGTGTGCGTGTCTTCGATATTGTGTACAAGCTAAATGCAGTGAAAAGTGTTTCATTCTATACTATACTTGTAACTGTTCACTCGACGAATGCCACATTTTTGTCGAAATTTATTTAAATAAATTGTGTACACTGCTGTAACGAATAATTTCGTTCAATCGTAGCGAAAATTTTAAACTAATTTACCCCGTGTTTTCTAATCTTCGTTATTCGATATCTTGTAGATCCTTTGATTTGGAATAAATGAAATTTCCATTAATCTTACTTTTAATTTGATTAGAGTTAGGCAAAAAGTACGTAGTTTCTTGGTTTGTACTAGTTTCTCATTTCGTTTCAATTATATTTGGCGAGCTGGTGCAAAAGGTGCATTTGGAAGTGTAAAACTGTCTCGTAGATATCAGTCCCCGTAGATTTACTTGCGACACATTTCTGTATTCTTTACGGGACATTTGTTAAGCTCCGGGCTTTATGTGACGGTTAATCTACAACAGCGAAGTTAACGGTCCCCCGAGAGTAATGTGTAGTAGTCGAGACTATTGCTCGCCCCCAGAGATAGCATCCATCTAATAATCATTTCGCTGAAACACTTACAGCTCCTCCGGTGCCAAATATCCTGTTTGTGTCGCCACTCGTTTCGATGGACCAAAATGAAGATAAATATTATTTACGTTTCACGATGGAAGAGTTGCTACATTCTTATCGAGTGAAATGTACTTGGGAAAGGATAAATTTTTATATTTCCAAAGTATTTACCTCGTTTAAAAAGAATTTCTTTAAATTGCCTTATAATGTTTACAATGTTCAGATTACGAAAGTATTATCTTGGACAAATAATCGCTATCGAAGCAATTACTGGAGGAATAAGAATAGGTAGACATTGAAATCGATAGAGCGATACGCTCCATAACTTAAGGTGTAATTGCCTGGAAGCACTGTTCATTATCGATAACAAGGGCAAGCAAATATTACTAACGATGCTAAGGAATGATACACATTTTATCACAAAATAGAGGATAGAAAAGTATACTTAAGGGTTATTAATTCTTTCTCCGATTAGTCATAAATCTGAAAAATTAATTATCAGGCAATAATACCAGTACCTTATATAAACAGTTGGAAGAGTTGTCGATTACCTTTTCAGAATTTTTTAATCCCTTTACGCGTGAAAACACATTTTCTTTCAGTTCAGCTTCTCCTTGAACTTGAAAGGTGTTTTTAAAAAACAATGAAGCTTCGAACTTGAGAATTTCTGAACTACAGCGCGTTCATGAAATATCACTTCTAGTCGAGAATGATACGAGCGTCAGACCACGTTGAATAAAGCGATCCTACCCAATGTGTGGTGTTCGTGAACGTTCCAAATTTATTTTCACGTAAATTTCGCCTACTCTTGTACCGAAATACCTGTACAACCGCAAACGATCATCATCGGAAAAGTGATAGTGTCGCGGTTTGGTCAGACACAGTATACGCGTACGTGGCATACTATATGCATAAGGCTCGTGTAGGATCAATGGTCCTCGATGAATATTTAAACCATTTTACCAGAATATCAGCAGAAGTCGGAAATATTCATTGGAAATATTTATTTCGTAGCTTCTCGTTCCCAAGTAAAAATATCAATTTAACGTCTACGTTCTAGTATTATTTCACTGTATTTCAAATACAAATAAAGTGACATCGTTAAAACAAAATAATGATACATTACTTCCTACTACTAAATAGGTTTATTTAAAGTATCTTCAAAATTCAATATTATTTATATTTATTCGACGCTAATACACAAATGCAGATTTTCAGAACGAAATACAATCGAATTGTTACAGATGCAAAATTCAAGAAAGGAAAACAGCAAATATTAAATTGTTCCATGTTGCCATTAAACTGCTGAATTTTTCAGTTCACCACAATCCTCATGGAAATGAGAAACAACTATTCAGCGAGACACAGCTCCAATGAATGACCATTGCGAAGTCATTAAAATCGTAATGCCCTTTTGGCACTTTTTCTCGCTGAGTGAATTGATCACAAGGAGGAAACAGCCCCGCTTTACAAACGTCCACGTGATGCCTGAAAAATAATTATCTGGAGCGACTGATCTCTCACGCTAAGCCCATCCGAGCTCGGTTTAATCTGCATCTAATCTAGCCACGTGAGCCCTTATTACACATGCAACACGCTCGGGGGCACGATCGCAATGGCTCTCCTACAGGAAATATCTCGATCCTCGCGAGCAAAAGACTGGCGCCAACGAAAGAGATATTTTCGTGGCACGCTGTTCGTCAACGACACACAGACTCCCGTTGACGTATTACTATCTATTTCGCGGTTCGTAAACGATGCGATTCCTGCTCATCCTGATAAGAGGGTAACGCCGTCCCCGAGGGAGACTGAAGTCTAACAGATAACATTTATGTAAATGCAGCACACTCCCACGAGTTGCCGCTAGTGCTTCGGGGTAGGGAAAATTTACTGAAAAAAAAATGAGACTCCCGAGTAAAAAGGGAGGCAATTTTACAGTGTAATTTTTTCGAAATACGCCACTTCCAATGGGGGTTGAGCGCGCGCGGTTCGAGTACATTCAGCGATAAACTCTTCGAATTGAACGAGGGACGAGATACTCCTGTGAAGTGTATCAATTTTGTTACAACATTATGAAAGCTACTTGCGCCATACGGACTAGTATGCCCGAAAAATATAAATATTTAGTAAACCTACGAACTCTGAACGTGCAAAATTCCTTCTCAATTATTTTACTCTCGTTATCAAGTATTTCTAAAAGGCGGATTTTAAATTACAGAATGTAAACTGAAATTACTCACCAGCGATAGTACTTACTATATATTTGTCAGTAGTCATGATGCTACTTTGGTTACCACCTTCCCTCGAGCAAGAAACCTTGCCGCGCAAGTTTTCGAATTCGTATTCACCTGAAAGCAGACGTCCCCGAGAAAAAAAAGAGCAAGGAAGCAGCCCTTTCAAAGTCGTCCCACTGTTAACTCAAGACTTTCTCATTCGCTTACAGAGTACCTTCTGGGACACTCTCTGTGTATGCGCATACGTGCATTGTAAATATGCAGAGTACATAGGTACGCGCGAATGTAAATTAGAGTTAACCACGTCCCCGACTCTTTTTGTTCAGCTGTCTGCGTGAAAGAGCCAATTCGTTGGTGGTGCTTCTGCTCCTGCTACTGCTGCCTCCGCCGCTACTTTCTGCTGTTTGTGGTATAGATCGGCTTTACCTTGTCGGTAACGAACTGCAGCATTCCGTGTGTTCTGTGTTTCGTGGCTCGCATTTTACGTCGACCTCGTCCCGGCTGCGGAGAAGGCGTACGTAGGAATCAGTGGTTTCGTAAATATTGCCATCAAAATTCTTCCTAGACCGATGCAAAGCCTTACCCTGATTTCTATTTGCGTAACTCTTGAATTTGGATTTGATTTTCATTGAAAATCAGCCGCTGAATCAATCACGTAAATATTATAATTACGGGCTTTATAAATGGAAAGTGAACGCTTTCAATGTCCTCGCACGACGTTTTGCACGCTCGCCCCGATCTCGTGAATTCTCAAAATGATGCTTCCTTGTTTCCCCCTTGGCTTTAAAATTGATGAGTCGAACGATCTGCATTCTACATTCCACTTTGTGAGATGAAACTTCGTAACGCGCACTGGCAGTTTACTCGTGAGAAATTGCAGGTGGAAAGTACCTATATCCATATACAAATAGTTGTACTACAAATGAATGAAATAGAAACGAGACTTCCAAAGGAACGTACCTACATAAATTTCTTAAGGGAATCAAGATGAAGCTTGCACCAAAGCGAATAATTGCTAAAGCTAAATACCTTCCAGAAAAGAAGATCAGCGAGCACGCGAACAATTAGCATTACACACGAGCTAACAATTGTCATTAAATCCACATAAATGTCCCCACCATACTGATCGAGCAATGCAATCCACCGATACTTCGCGACGCCAGATAATGCCATCGATCTGTTTAGAAATGAACGCCGCGCGAATCACGAAACCGCCGCGGCACGCGGCCGTTATATTGTTTATGCCGCTCCAGTTTAAACCCTATCGCGCCGCTGGTAATTAATAATTTACTGCCGGCGTCCGTCCAATGGTAACTGTATCAACGATCAATTGCGCGCCGATGATTTGAAACGATTCGAACGACGCCCACGAAGTTTAGGCTTCCGTTCCCGCGCGGATTAGCATTACAAATACACTTTATTGTCGGTATTAAACTGTCTCGCCGCGCACGGAACGGAAAAGCAACGAATCTGATCAATGGTGTGTGCACCGCGCGAAACGCCCCCCCTCCACCATCCCGCCCCGTCCCGTCGATCCACACAACCCTGGAAATATGGAAAATTAACAATCTCGCAATACGCGCGGCTAGAGGTGTTCCCCGGCTCTCGTCGAGGGGTATCGTAACGCGCGTGGCTGCTGTCATTCGCGAATAATAATTTGAATAATATTCGCGCATTACAGCGTTTCGTTTTGCCGAACGTGATACGCTCGGTGGCTTCGTATCCAGGATCTAGTGGAAATTATTGGTGGGAACGATAAACTGCTGTTTATCAGGCATTTATGCGTTAATAAACCTCGGGAGCCGTTAATGATTCGCGTTATTTTTCACCCTGTTAATGATCTTGGGCGGGGAACGTTCGCAAATTGTTCTCAGGGATGATGGTTCGCTGGTTGAGAGATAAAGAGGGGTGGAGCTTATTAACCTTCTGTTCAGATTTGTTGGAGGTTTGGGCTGTTAGCAGTTTACTATGTAGTGGAATAGGAATAAGCTAGGCAACTGTTACGCGAAGGTATTAAGGAGTCTTCGTATTTTTCGGGAATTAAAGAACGAAACAATTATTGCACGTACCATTTTGCACTTTTATAGCTTTATTCTATCACTTTTTGAAAGTAGGAGCATCGCGGAATAGGAGCATCGTGGAGAGAACAATATCCTTCCGGATTCTAGACCTGATTGCCAAAAACCGAAAGTCCCGATCCACTTTAAGTATATCGGGCATATTCAGTATACGTTACTTTATCGTTCGAGCTAGAATTTTGCAAATATTTGCGAAATTGAATTACTACGGTCAACGAAATCATTTTTTTTTTTTGTTAAAATTGGTACAATATTTTTACGACGTTGCCATTTCTTTGTTCGTCAATATTTTTCCATTATGATGATTCAGACTATCGCCACACGTATATAGATTACCAATCTTTTTGAAGTTGGTGCTTGAGATAACTACAATTGCTGATATCAGGGCTGGCATCCGAAAAGGTCTCTTCACGATGCTCCTATTTCGCTATAAATTGATATTTTTACTTCCCATTTTTTTTTTTTTTTTTTTTTTGATAATCTTAACAGGTCATCGAATAAACCTACAAACACTTCCTGTTTGCAGTTCTGTTATCACACTAGGAACATCCCTTAAGGGATAAGATTAGAATAGGGTGGGGCTAAAAGTCTCACTTTTTCGTATAAACCTATGTAAAATTTAGTATTAACAATCTAGACATATCTGCTGTTATTTTGTATAAACTATAATTATTATACTTTACGTTCACGAAGTTCATTTGTACATACTGTTATTTTCTATTGAATTATACCACAAAATGTTTGTCAATGCAAAATGGACTTCGGGGATGAAAAAAAAGTCCATTGCATAAGATAGAAAGTCCCTAATGTCTTTTCGTGTAATATTAAACTAAATAGGTAAAAAAATTCTTTTCAAATCAACAAATATTTATTAAACCAATTCTTTTTGGTATACAATATTGAAAGGAAAGCATGAATTCTTTACCAAAGAATAAAAATATAAGTCAGAGGCACACTTTGAACCAAAAAACTAAAACAAAAACACTATTTAAGGAATTTGACATCATTTCTTTATAACTTGGCCATCTTATTATGAAAGCAAATGATAAAATATATATTTTCAGTCTGAGGGACTTTTTACTCCAATGGTAACTCTATAGTTTCTGCGATACATACGTTAGAAAATATTATCATTCAGCAATAAACAATATCATGCACACATTACTAAAGGAATATACAATGTTAACGTAGGTACTTAACTGTGTAGTTAACTGGTTTTAAACTGTGGTTTACTTCGTATAAAACAACAAAGACGGCGTATTTCTTTTAGTTTTCGATGCATAAAATAACGAAGGCGTCGTGTAATTCGCACGAACGTCCACAAGCGACTGGCAACTCTGTGATCACCTCCGTTTTTTCTCACCTTTTACTTACAATTAGTATACTGCGAAACTCACTACATTATTTAGGAATGGGGATTTTTAATTCGGGACATTTTACCCGCCGGACTTTTAGTCCCACCCTACCCCACTGTAAAACGGTCGAAAAATTGTAATTTCTTTCCGCTAAAATATCAGTTTGAAATTTCTAGAATGACATGCAAAAGGTTTCAAGTATAAATATAGCTTAGTTTCAGAGATACAGGGCCGAACGCACACACGAATGTCGGCCACCGAATGATACTTTTAAAAACGATGTACACGATTTCATAATTTGTATCGATGCAATTGTAACCTTTTACAAACACCTTTGTTGCTCTAAGCATTAATGGACCATTTTTCGAAAAATCCTGTTTTTACGGTACCTACAGACGAATCGTCGCGAAAATCGGTATCTTTTTCTTCAACACGCTGTTATTCAGCGAATTATCAAAATATTAAAAACGGTCGGTACAAACAATGTACTTAATAGACAACATTTGTTTCTTCGTTTTAAACAATCCAAATTTGAGTTAGGAGGTTTAAGAAAGACCATCAGTTCGGAGCCACCTCGTGACATATATCTGTATATATTTTCTTAATTTTTATAATGGCATTTAATGCTTTAATATACCAAAATTAAGTGATAAACCGCAATTTAATCGGCTCATTAGTTTCTCTACAATTTGCATCAGAATATTACCTATTTTGCAGGCCGTCACAGTAGTCTACCCCCTTAAGTAATTCACAAAATGTTGGCATGGAAGAAGGAGTAGCAAGATAATATACAGCACTGGAAGTATTTACTGCATCATCGCCAAATGCACGTCCGACGAAACCATCTTCATAACTCGATGATTGATAAAGTAGTTGGTATCCAAGTTATTTTAAGCAAGATATTATAAGAACATTAATACTAAATGAACTCTACGTGAATACACGCCAAATATTCGAGTGATGCAATAAATATTTTCAGTAGGTACTGTAGAATGTAAGTCACTAATTATATACAGAGATCGTATAAAATGAATATAATAACACGAATATATGTGTCAATATAACTGTTCTAACGAAGTACACCTTATTGTTAGGACCCCTCTTTCCACGTTCCCCAGCCCTTCTCAGTCGAGCTTTCGTAACATCATCCGGCGTTCTCCTTTGGCCAGTCTATTAGGCAAGTTCTGGAGAACACGATCGGACGTCAACGCGGAGGAACGACAGGCTGGAGTTAGATAACGATAGTAGACGTGGTAGTCAGTTTTGCGACGCAAGGGTGCGCGAGTCGAAAGTTCACTCGGTGGAAACGGCCGATAAAGCCGGCCGGTGACGAGCTATCCTTCTGTCCGTTCATTCAAACCAACGTCTCTCCCCGCCCCCGTCGACCCCCTTATAGCTGTACGATCCACGTAACCGACCACGAAAATATAACGATTAACCGGCTGCGTCGTTACCCTGTTTCAGGCATGCTATGCGTCAGAAGACTGGAAACAGAGGCCACCGCGGAAGATGACAGGGTTAAGTAGATAAAAGGAGTAGCTGGTTCCATCGACGGACGATTCCACCGCGTTTCCCATGCAGTGCACAATGCTCTGCCATCGCGCCCTTGTCGTTCTCTTTGCTGTCAACGTGCCAATCGGTAAGTGGAAAAAGTCAACTGTGTGTCGTCCGCCACTGCCGCGCCTCATTCCCTTCCGCGCTCGAAGGAATTTCCTCCTTTCCCACCGGATCTGACGTTGCCTGGTAGTCGGCATAACGTGGCCGGGATCGAGTCGTTTGTTGAATTTTCCGAGAGAAAAGGACAGTATCGAGAGCGAATAATCCGTTGCTAAATTTATATTATCCATCTCCTTGGGGATTATCAAGTTCTGGAGATAATGCTTCGTCGCGCATAGAAATATTTTCAGTTCGTAGTGCTTGACTCTCAGTTTTGTTTAATTGAAGAATCTGATGAACTGTAGATAAGTACGCCGAAGAAAATAAATCATACATTAGAATGAAAACAACTACTTCGTTTCTGCGAAAGGGGAAACGATAATAGAATGTCTATAGAAACGAATTTACCGCTCCAATGTAACGATTATTCGTACCTTGTAAAACGGCACAATGGACGAAGTTATGAGAATGAAACAATCGAGCTGTACGTAATTGCAAAGGTTTATAGATTTCGGTGAGGGAATATATACAACTCTATTTGCGTGTTATCGACACTATAGTGCTTAAATAGACCGCTCGATAAAAGACAAAGGTGTTTCGTTGGAGGGAAATAGTAAAATGATTCACGTATCTATACCCGAGTCGCTTCATCGAAATCGATATCCCAGATTTTAAGCTTTTAAGCTTCGTATAGGTGAAAAAAAGCGAACGCTGTGCCACTCGAAAGAGGGATTTTTTTTATGAATTGTTTCGATTTCATCGGTTTTTCATCAAACCGTAAATGAATCTTTTAAGGTAGGTATTAAAACATTAAATCATCTGTTCGAAATAACTGCATCGTTCTCCAGAGTGTCAGATGTAGTACAAGCTCTAACGTGCTATGTATACAGTACGTTTCATTTATTACCCCATAGATAATTAAATACCAAACAATTTATCACGAATATACCAATGACACTTATAATTTCTTTAGTAAAGTAGGTATTATATTATGTCCTACATACTATAAGGGAAGTTATCGATTCATCTGCATCTCGCATATCTTCTCGAAACTAGAATATTATTAATATTGAACATTTTTCTTGAAAATAATTTTCTACATTCAAAAGAAGCTTTCAAAGCTTCTGCATACTTGTTTATAATTTCGGTTAAAACATCTTCCCGATGTCCCCCTATAGATCACACATTAGTCTCGTTTATCGTTTACCCTTTCTACTAGCTGCGTCCACCTCTGCAGTTGCTGCTCGCGTTCACACAAAGCGACAAACTTCGCGTCTTATTTCCCACGCGAAATAAGAAGAAACCACCCACCGCGGAAAGCCAGAGAACTCCACGACCAAGGGATTCTTCCGTAATTCCAAATTCCCCGTCCGCAGTCCCCTATTTAACAGAGCAAAGCATTCCCCCGGGGCTCGCGAAAGCAGCTCCACCTGCCTAATTTCGCAGATCGCTGGGGCACGGATTGGATATCAATTCGCATGGTGGCTCGCGGATTGCGATCGACACAGTGCTAGGTAGAGGAAAATCCGTTGCGCCCTGACGTCCGGTGCAGATATGCAACGGAGAAGCGGTGCCAAATACGGTGTCTCGGTGGAACGGTGCGCCTGCTATGGCGGATAGGACGGGCAGGAACCGTCGCCCCGGTCAACTTCTGGCCCTGATGTTTATTCGGTGAAAGCGAGTAGAAGCGGCGTCGCCGACTGGGCTTGTCGTTCGCGAATTAATTTACCGTTTCCTGGGGCTCCGAACCTTCGTCTCTTCACGGAGACGTAGAGGGCCTGCGGGAGAATCCCGCGGCCCGTATCCTTCGATCCTCTCTCCATCGGGCATTCTAGCACGAATTCGACCGGATCGTATGGAATTCGAATCGAGCTCTTTCGCTCGAGCTGTTTAATTTTCAACGGGATAAAATAAATTGCTCCCCTTCTCTCTTACTCTCGCTCTCTCTCTCTCTCTCTCTCTCTCTCTCTCCCTCTCTCTCTCTGTTTCTCTTTGACTCGTGTGCACTGGCGCATCCTCTGTCGAAAGCCGTGAAACGGGCCATTTTAACCGATTGGTACCGGAATAATTAAACGAGTTTGCGGTAACTGACTTCTCACCTGATCGCAACCACCCCAACGAGCAACAGCCGCGGGATGGCTGATAGAAAAATAATGAAATAAGTTTTGTCGTTGGTGTTGGAGCCATTCACTCCGCCGCCAAATAGTTTTTTTGGATGCAAGTGGGTTGATAATGTTGCGTCGAAGATGGTCTGTGGATTGAGGTGTTGCGAGTCTACAGTGGGTTGTTAAGTATTTAATAGGTAGTGAAATGTGTTTGTGTGTAGAGAATGCTTTGGAAGTGTAGGTACAAACTTGATTGATTAAGGAAGCTCGTGGAGGGAAGGGAAAGTTGTAATAAACGGAGGTCCAGAAATTGATTATTTTGGCTCCTGTAAATTGAAAGACGCAGGGGAATGGGAAAGCAAGTTTTCCCTTTTCTCTTTGTGGAATTTTTATTATTATGTAACCCTCTTCGTGTCTCTCATTGTCTGCCCTGTGCATCGAGATTAGGTTTGAGTAGTGATATCATGTTTAAGGGTACGTAGTTGAGAAAGTTTCCCTGTACAGTTGTCAATCACCCTTTGTCCGGTCTAAATTATGCTTGACTAATGAGGATGCATTGCTAGACCCTTCAAACATGCTCCATGTAACTAAGTTACCAGAGTTTCTCAGTGGTTCTTCTATATGCCAACATCGTCAACAACCATCATTCGTTGTAATTAGATCTTTTGCTACAAACATCGAAAATCTCATAATATTATTTTCTCAAACGTTATGTGGATGCAAAATAGTTGGAATGAAACAAAGAATTCAGACTAACTTTATTCCTCTTGACATACCACGAATATTCCAATATACTAATGCAATGCAATGTCAGATTAATTGAAAATTCTGCCATATCTATGTGTACAATATCCACTATGGAGGAACGTCTTATGTCAACATCATATTGCAATCAGTGTTGGGACTGTTGAATTTATGGTCGACTAAGTCCACAAATTACTGCTGTGCAAGTAATCGGTCTAAATGCAACGCGCAGTTGTAAACACCGATATATATATTTACGTCATAAGATTACCCGTTAGAGCGAAACTATTTGACAAATTACAGAATATTCGTCCCTTTAACATCAATTCTTAACCAACGCGCACAGATGAGCCGCGAGCTTCGCTGAAAGAAATCAAAGCACAGAAGCCACGCAATTAAAGCTAAATACCCATACCAAGTACAAACTCCTACAAAGACCATTTTTATTTACCATCTCCCCGAGGATATCCATTCGACACTCTTGCCAGAGCAGAGCCCTTAAGCCGATATTTATCGGCAAGCGTCACATATACTCGATAAACCTCTTATCAGCAGCAAGAAGAATGTTGCTCTCGCCTGGACATCCGAAGCTATACAAGATCCATCGGAGCTTGGCGGCGGTTGGGGCACCGCGGAAATCGAGGGGCGAAGAGAGGAGAGCGACAGGAATGAAGAAAGAGACGAACGTGGAAGGTGATACAGGAAGGAGGAACAGAAATTGAGAGTCCTATCTCTCGGCGAGCAGATAAGATTGTTTGTCCATACTCCGGATCACCGTCGGACTCGTCGATTGTTCCACTGGACCGCCGGCTCCTCCTGGTTTCCACTTTCTTCTCTCTCCCTTATCTGAAAACAACGACCTTTCCGGCCAAATTGGTTGGCTCGGCTCGAAGTCTAGTAAAACGTGATTAATCGCTCGCTTCCTTTCGCGGGATGTATCTCCACCTTGAACACCAACATCGCCTAACTCTATATCACCACCACCACCACCATCGTCGCCGTCGGCCGCTCGAGTTTCCTACAGACGCTTGGTATATAGAGTGATAATCGGATAACTGCGGTCCAGAGCTCAATTGGGTTTCAGCTCGGAGGGTCAGTCCCGTGCATTGCTTTCTCCTGGCCAGGGAGAAAGATAGGGGAAGATAGAAGGGGTGAAAAAGCAGCCGGCGAAAGTATACGTTCGTTAGACGGAACTCGAGGCTTCTCTTCGAGTTCTAACGCATCTGCAAGTTTCGCTTCTTGCTCGAGGGAAAGCCGTTTCCTTGATCGTTCCGCGGGAAAGCTCGTGCCTCTTGTTCGTACCAATTAAAGGAACAAGGGTGATGGTTTTTTACTGGCGCGGCAATATGTTATCGCTCTTCGGGGGTTGTGCAAACGAGCAATGAAACGGACGGGCTGTAGTTCGAGAAGTTCCACGACCAAAGTTCTTCTAGGTTTCAGATCAAAGTCGAAATCGATGCTCGAAGTTAGTTGACTGGTGAATTCGAAAGTGGGGGATGTTAGCAGGAGTTGCTCGGTATGAAATGAATCTCTGTTTTCTTTGAATTCTTGTTTTGGAAATTCGTGATCTTCCGAGCTATTATACTTTTACTCGAACTGGATATGTATTTCAGTTAGTTGTCGTTAGAGTTTTTGATCGAGTAATCGACTACTTAGATTTAATTATTTTGTCACTTGCTTTAGTCTCTCAAGCTACTAATGCAATGACCTAAGTAATAAAGTTAGGGTACTATGATAATTTTTCTGTGTCTGTGAAAAATATTCTATTATCTGACAATCAGATGAATGGTAGGGGGAAACAGGGAATCCCACGAAACAGCTTTATCGAGAAAATTCAGTGTTTTGTTTCAAAGCGGAATGGACATTACCTACCTGTTTTTAACCGGTATAGTAAAACTTTAACGTTATCTTACGGGGGCATTTGAACATTGCAGTCTTTTGTGATTCGACAATTCTGTAGTCCCAGTTGCCTCCAACAAAATATACTATAAATCGCAAAATCACGGCAAGTGGACATTCCTCGCTTCTTCCTTTACCCCTTCAGATATTTTCTTATATTTCTACTATATGATACGTTTCCCTACAGCTCTTCTTCAATGAAATAATTAAAACAGTAGCAACTGGAAGGGAATTCTAGTTCGCTAAATATGTTTTTTTTTTAATCTCATTAAGTTTTCGCTTTTTGTTTAGTGTAGGTAATACTATTTACTTTCTCATATTCTTGGTATTCATTTTACAATAATGATTTGATACATTAGGAAAATGGTGACGATATGCAGAAGGACTTCAAGTACATATACATCCTCAAGTCCTCGATGTATTCTACATTTGCCATATACAGTAAACTTCGATACTACTTCATCACAGTAATCACGATACAAAATTGCCAATTACATAGTCTCCTTCCATACATTCTGAGAAATAATTTCGCGCTTGTTATTTCTCATTTCTACACCCCGTCTCCTCCTGAAAGAAAAACTAACTTCTTGTTCGACTTAATTCTTTAATTAAGCCTCGGTCGTTTTAATTAGACAGGACATTATACGCGAAAGCAAAGGGAATGTAAAAGAATGTTTGTACGGTTCCTCGAACGCGGTACTCGTTATCGTTGCCGCCAACCCGCAGCTTTTTTAACGGTAGATTTTTCCGCATAATTTAAATAATAAACGCGCGAGTCATTATTGCGAAAAAAAATTGTGTTGCGTGCACATAACGCTGGCTAGGATGTCGGCATGGAAATAAATACGAAATGTTTTGGTCATTTCGGAGCGTGTACGAATTTGTCGCCGACGCCGGGGAAATCTTATTGTGCCGCGGATGTATTCAGAATCGACAAAGAGGATATTCATTCTTACGCACCGGCCCGCGTGATTCTATTTAATCGTAACGATTGCTTTGACAATTTCAAGGGAAATAGGAACAAAACTGTACTGTGCGCAGGTCGATCTGAAAAGAGAACCGAGGAATCTGGGCCATGCAGTTGTTATGAAATTAAATCAAAGTATGTTCAGTTATCTACAGGGATCTGCGAATTCACTTTATTGAAATAGCGGACTTTTCGTTCGCTTTATGTATCTTGATTTATAAATATCTATGTAGGGAAGTGATAAAAATTTCATGGGCTTCTGGAGTTACGAAAATTTAGAAATCTCGTAATGGAATTACAAATATCCATCACGAATATTTGATTTTGCTTTTATCGATTGTCAACAGAAGTTTTATTCGATTCTGATTCAATTGAACGGCTTTTGCCACTTTGTTATAATGGATTTTAATTTTTTAAGTCTTGCGAATAATCCGATTTAGACGTTGCGACGTAATAAATCTATTATACGCTTATTAATCAACGTTTGAAATTATTGAATACAGCTGCTGCGAGTAAAGGCAGTTATTTATACCAACACGGATCAAGCTTCTCTAATTACTTTTGCTTTAATTAAAGGGATGAAAGGTCTGTCCATCCGCTACCATAAAATCACTATATAACGGAATTGAGAGAAATTTATCCATTAAAAACTGAACGGACAATGAACGAATTTAATCTCGCTTTGTCGATGTACGTATCAATTTGCCGCGCGCGCATTCACGCGTGATTTCTATTTACCTGCTCAACAAATATATTTCTCTCTGTTTCGACTCGACTTCGATTGAACATTACATCGCCCAGGGGGTAATACGTTCATTTGTGTAAAGAAACACAAATAATTTGATTGAAACGTGCACGGATTCTCATTAATAAAATTACCTGTAGTATCTCGTGTAGGTACTTAGGTATCAGAATAAGAATAATTGTGAGGTGCGTCCCAAAATGATAGAATCACCTTGGGAAATGTTAGAAAAATTACAATATCCCGTTATTCGTATGTTTATTTAATATGTATTCTTGAATAAATGACAGAAAACAAAATTTTTCTCCAGTATTAAACTTAAAAACAAAGCAAAATGACGTGCTCGTTATTTCATTTCGAGGATAATCCTATACAGTATACATGCTTCCCGGAACTGCCTCATGCACAATAAACCGTGAAATCGTAAATCTAACAATTGATGTACCTTGCAACAAGAGGGGTGCAGCTCCATCTTCACCAATTTCGAATAAATTAGAAAAAGAAACTGTTTACGACATAACTGCTTTGACTTAACATTAAAAAGAGAACACTAATTGAAAATATATATATTTTCACACAATAAATAGTAGTTAATAAACAGTTTTTATTTCTATTTTTGGCGAAAAAATATTCTATAATAATAATATTAATATTTCTATTTTTATTTATTTCCAATAAATCAGTCATTCGGTATCAGTTTTGCGTCAAACGTGCACCAAAAGATGTAGATTTTTTTTACGTAGTATAAGGTAAACGCACCAATAAATGAACACTTAAGGCTAATGAACGAACACTATTATAAAATTACGTTTGCAGCGCGATTTATTCCACGTGCTGCAAAAATTGTTTGGATATGAAGCAAGAAATTAAAAGAAGTCTCTAATTAATTAGTTGCTTATTTTAACCTTTCGTTGACACACCTCTTTTTTCGATCAACTTTGACACACCTGGGTAGTTCACACCCAGAGCAAGTTTTGAACGAGTGCCATTCTCATCCAATTATTATGAAAAAATCACGGGTCAATTTCAAGGACTCCAGAATGTATTCCAATAATTTTTTTATTGAAATTTTATCACAGTTTATGCAAAATAATTCTAGATTACCACGTGTCGAGAAAAACGAAGAAAATCGTAAAAAAATTGTAACTTTTACAAATTTCAATATTCAAAGCTAAAAATCCCAGAGTCGTTGTTCGGATATAATGTTTTCAGAGAAAAAATAATTTGTAAGTCGGCTTTGAAAAGAAGGTATTTATTTCGCATATAAAAGGTTCAGAGCGTCAAAATCAGCTTATGGGCGGTTCACACCCAGAGTGTCAACGAAGGGTTAATAACCTACTTTACTTATTTTAATAAAAAATGTCCATTCACTGGGTACGTGTTGATTTACTGGTACTTTTACCCTATTACACGTGACAACTAGAAGCCTGTCAAAAAATGGAGGTGCATCCTTTGCTGCAAGGTCCTCGATTAAGGAAAGATCCCTAGCCATACGCAGGATTTCATGTCGAACACGCACCTTGCAGCTGGATTAACAGGACGCCACCCCAACTGCATATCCCACATTTCCCTCAAGCCACATTCCCCAGCCCTCGAAACATGACTACATTTATATCTGCCTAACTTCACACCCTCGTTACACCCCAGCGTCGACTGCACGTCACAGTTACGTGTCCCGCCGACCAAGGGACCCGTCGTGAGCGTCGTCGAAAAGATTGGGGTAACACGCGACTGGAGGCGCGGCCATGTGCCCGGGCACACGTGTGACACACGCTCGCCCCGTACACACCGTTGGGTTCTTGCCTCTGTACATACATATGTAGCGGCGGATTTCAAGTCCGTGACAGAACACGGGGGAGTTCGATTTGATCACATTGCATTGCGAGCCCCTGCGCTGCCTTGTATCGGCCGTGGCGAGATTCGAAAGTAGATTGGGAAGAGCCGGGGCAAGCGTGCGGCAGACAGGCGAGGTAATACATACAATCTCCCTTGTTGTCTGGCATCGAGTTGCCGCGGCAAGAGAGACGGAAGTGAGCCCGTCCAGGCGAGGCAAGGAAGAGGGTAAAGGATCGAGGGAGCGTGAAGGGGGTGGTGGGACAGAGAGAGAGAGAGAGAGAGAGAGAGAGAGAGAGAGAGAGAGAGAGAGAGACGAATGTCGGGGGGTGAGCTTTGAAAAGCGCGGCAGCAGCTACCAGAAGTCTTATAAACAATCCCAAGAGCGATGGGAACGGAGACCAAGCTACCCCCAGCCCCGTGCAAAGAGGATCAATGGTGAACGGAATGCGTGTAAACAGTGAGGCAACGTTACACGAGCACTCGGCTGTGTGCGCGACCCTTCGGTCCCTACTTTTCCTGTGTTGTGTTTCCACCCTGGTACACGGATACACGGCCGGGGAGAGGACAGGCGTCGATGCCGCCGAAACTGCGTTTAGCGGTCGTCTAGAGGAGGTATACGCTTCGAGAGTGTCAATAAGTATAGACGTAGTGGCTTAACGTGTTGAATCTTTGTCCCGAGGTGGGCGATGGGAGTGCTTCGGTTTGTCGAGGATCCCGGCGCGACCATCGAAATAATCTTCTTTCGTCGAAGTAAGGAGGATCTTTGTTTCTTCTACTAATAGCTTCTATCCGCTGATTCTGACTCTTCTTCCCTGGATTATGGTATTGGGCGAACGTTTGCGTGTAGTATATCATCTTTAAGGTGTCCATGGAGGACTCGTTGAAGGCTGAGGTGTTAGTGTGTATTCTAATAAGAGGTCTGATATCTTTTATGAAATGTTATAACATATCCTAAAAATTGTTTTTGGCTATGTTCCTAAAGAGTAATCGTGGAATTTATTCACAATAAAAAAATTAAAACCGACTTCAAAATAATAAAATTGTGCTGAAAAGTGAAAAATAATTTTTTCCCTTATTTAATCTATGACTCTCAAATTTTTTAGACCGGCGTCAGATTTACACGAGGCGCCGATTGAAAAAATATGAGAGTCGTAGATTAAATAAGGGAAAAAAATATTTTTTACTTTTTAGTTTTATATACTCTGACACAACACGCTGAGGAGATATGCATTTACATACATAAAATAACAATAATTAGGTGATAATAGTCTTTATTATTAACTAGAACTGGCAAAATATTGGGCCAATATTGTTTCAGTGCAGAATGGAATTTCCGAGGCATCGCCCGCTTTCGAATAAAAAGAAGATCCTCGATATAAACGAGTCGAATCTATAACCTCTCCCTTTTTGAAGTCGGTTATAAATCCCCCAATTTATTAAAATTTACATCAATGACTATTGCATTATCCTCTGTCACGGTAAAAGAAATACCGAAACTACGATGATTGCTGCTCATTCGAACGAAATAGTGCAAAAAAAAAAACGGGTAATTTTACGCATAAATGTGCAAATAAAAAAGAAACCCGTGTTTCAAACAATTATGTTAGAAGATGCTACTATAGCGAGTCCAATTACGAATCAAATGCGTCAAGACATTTTTAATCGGTTCACTAGATCTTCTGAAATCATGGTTACCGTTTAGGCATCTCGTTTTGGCAGCGCTGCACTAAGCGCCACCTAAAAAATGCATCAAGATCGAAATCATGAAAAAGAAATTTGTATCCTAACGAGTATATTAATAAATGTCAAAAACATTTTTTAGGATATGTTATAACTTTAAAACGTAAAATCTAAGAGATCAAAGCATGGGAATATCTCACGGCGGAATTCCTAAGGAAAAGGGTGTCTAAGAATGACTGACGTGTCATTATTCATTGTCTCGTGTGCGATATTAATGCTACAAACTCACTGGGCGGAAATTGTCGCTTTTTTGATATTCCGCTTACAAGTTTTGATATTTCCCTCACGTACACGTATTTACTCGCGACATGAAATGTCGCGTGTCCTACAGGTATTTTGTATCCTAAGTAGGTATTCTACCCAACTTTAGAAACTGCAATGCATATATATTTTCAGTTTTAATTAAACGTTCTTTAATCATAACAGCACACTGACAAAGTAAACAACGATGAACTTCTTTAAGCTCGATTCTTTCGCAGAATAAACAGCTGCATTGTTCAGAATTTTAAGAGTACTTAATCTCTTATAAGTAACTTATAAGCATGCTCTTTCTCTGCTCCACCGTCACATTACTTTATTCCTCGCGTAAAACAAACGAAGCCTTTGTTCTATTATTTACTCCCCTTTTATCTTCCCCCCACATATTTCTCCTCCTATCCCATTCGTTCCATTTTCCCAGTTTACATTTCGAAATTACACACTTCCTCGCGCATTCTTTAATTTTCTTCTTCGGTAGTATTCCTGTCGTGTGCTCCATTTCCTCCACTACTTTATTATCTAATGTCTCTTTCCATTCTACGTTTCCCTCCTGCAGTTTTTAATTTTCCTTACAATCTTCCCTCGCCGCAACATGCACTCTTCCCTCCGTATTCGATCCTCGCGTTCGCTCCCAAAAGTTCACCAAAATATTTCACACCTTTCCACCTAAACAAGAACGAAAAATCATTTCCAGCCGCATAGCCCCAAAGAGAAATAAAAGATACACCCTACGAGCCACGTTCTTATCCCATCCTTCACGTTCCACTTTCTATCGAAATACTCAGCTATGTACATCTGTAGCACCTTTTCTATATCATAACTCCGTGAACCACGTCCTCGCGCATTTCAACAAACTCTTGGAGCTCGCGCAACATTCAGCCTCTCCGTTAGCTTATTTGCCACGTGGCATCCATCGTAATTCAAGAATCGCAGTTATCGAAATATACAGGCGGGAAGAGATAGTCCAAGATGACGGACACTGTGGAAATCCTTTTCGGAATCATATCCTACCCCATTGCTATGTATGATGTACGAGGCTGCATGCACATGTTGCATTATGCATCGCGTCATAATGCAACCCTGAGGGGGTAACGCCAGATTCGCGAATTCCTTTTGCCTGTTTTGCAATATCGTCGGATGCGGTTCTCGGGTTTCCTTTACCACGAGGAACCGTTTCATCCGCACCTCCCCCCGCGCCCGCCTCAATGTGCCTGCTTTTCCCGCGCCATATCTGCTTAACACGTGATCCTAGCGCGGCAAACCTCTTGGCAGGATGTTCACGTGCGATCGGAGAAACCGTTTCTACCTTGCTCGTTTTCTGATTATGAAATTATATCGCGCCCCAGAGAATCGACGCCTCAGGATTACGCGATGCCGAGGCGTGAATCTCTTTAGAGCGTCATACCGCTCGTCGCCCGTGCGCTGACACGTCCTATTTCCGGTTATATCGTCATCCTGTTCCCCGTTTCGCTTCCTTAACGTCTTGGGATGGCTTAATCCGTGCGGCTAGTGTAATAAAGAATTCTACCCTCTGGGAAGAGTTCTTTGCTTCTCGATGACCGGAGGGTAGAGACCTTCTGAGTTGGAGCAAGGTGCCATTGTTATTCTTTTTAATTCGCTCGATCTTCATCCCAGAGAGATGAAACACGGACACGGAGATCCTCACGGGTCGGACTACTGTGTACTGGAATAGGGGAGAAGCGGGATGAAAGGGACATTTTTGTTTAGGACCAGATAGTAAAACAACTAAATAACCATTCGAGTTCTAATTGGTAGCATTAGAAAGGCCAGTTATCTGGCTATAACGATACACGGTCCTATTAAACTTCTCTCTATATTTACATGTCATATTTTTCGTTTTCTAAAAAAAGTGTCTTGTTCCTTTCATAAACTGCTTGTATCGAAAGGGACCTGGATGTTTATGAATGAGACAGTTTAACAAAACCAGGTAATATTAATATCATTTTTTTAATTATTATTTATGCAGGTACCGAAATCACAGTAGCTATTTTAATTCGTAATAGGAACCAAAAACTCAACAGTTAAGCTTATGTAATTAAACGATCGTGATAGCTATAAATAATGAATTGTCTAATGGCATCCTAACCCGTTTTTTAAGTGACATATTTTCACTGAAACAAGTGAAGAATAGTAAGGTTTTGAAGGGGCACAGGTATAAAAGAGACGTCCCATTCATAAATTTTTGTTTTGTCCCTTTCATAAATAAGGCACCAAAATTGAGAATCTAATTACTACAATTACAATAGGTATGAATCCAAAAGGATCGAACATTATATTTAAATAAATACCTGATTACTGCCACCGTAAGCTATTTTACTTAAAATATCGAATAAATCCCACGAAATGATAGGTGAAAAAAAATTTAGCACACAATTGAAACTGTTATTTATACAATATAAAAAACAGCACTTAATTTTTCTTCGTTAATTTCGGTGAGACGATAAAAAATTTTAAACGGATATTAGGAGAGTGGAAACGATGACCTCCTTACCAGCGCAAATGCTGTAATTGTAATATTTACACTGTCAACGTAACAAAATATAATGTTTTAACTAATAAAAGCATCACAGAAAGTAATAACGATCGGAATTCAAAGATTCATTAAGTCTTTCTATTTAATAATTGAGTGACAGTGATGGATACAAGCGTTTCAAGCATTTTGGTATTACTGTCATAGCAATAGTTGCTCATTTACATGAGACGAACTCCTTAAAATGAAATAAACGGTATCAGGTTAGCTGGCAGTAATTGGGATGTCGGTAAATCAGTCAAATACATTTTAAGGGTGTCGGTAATAAATCCCGAAAATATATTTTTGAAATCGATGAATTTATACATAAAAACCGAAGTTGGGGTGTATTGCACCCTAAGAGCAATTTTCGATTTGAAATGTCGCACCTTTACGTCTTCCAAAGGGGATTTATCGCAAAAAAATAATAAAAAAAAACTTTAAAAATCAGTTTATCCCACAAACATGGAAAATCGTCTATTTTCAACTACAAATTTTATAATATCAATATTTATATTTCTGGAAAAGGACTATTAGACCATGACTGTATAAGTATTACGAATGGACAATTATCACTGAAAAGTTAAAAGATTCCAAAATACGAAAATGGTAGCTCAAAAAATGACGCTTGGGCACAGTAACCCCGTGTGATCAATTTGTGATTATAAGAAGCTGTGGCCACGAAGGGTTAAGATCCACCAAATTTGTTTCATCGAGAGAACATATTAAACAGTAATTAATAACAAGAACAGCATATGCTTTTAGTCTACAAGTACAAAACTATAAGATAATGTCAGAGTGAACGCTTAAAGTGTCATTAATTGGGTCGTTTATCCTAAAGGCTCTTTATCTACGATTTTATTAAAATATAATTGTATACGTCAGGTGGAAGGGAACTGGGTTTTACGAGGGACGAATTGAACGGACTTGAGTTTTAAAGATCTGCCGGTGGAAAGTTGTAGTACGTGCCCGTAATTGACGATAAATAACGGAACACGCGAGTCTGTCGGCGGATAATCTTTCACGACCGCCATTAAAGGCGCATTTACGAGCGGCGTCGCCGTCTTCTGTATTTTCTTTTATCTCGGCTTAAACAAGAACGCAAAGGATCTCCCGTGCGGGAGCTTAAACGATTTTCTCACGCCGTATTTACGTGGATGAGCGATCTCGCGTTGATGAAGGGACGAGAGTTTGCGGGAGGGTGAGATACAATCGGGACGCAAACTAATAAGAGAATAACGAGACACCGGGACTAGCGGCTAGCTGTTGTTCCACGAGCAACTTTCTCTCTATTACTGATAACGGTTTTTTTTTATAACTACCGTAATGCATTTAAAAGCGTTTGATACTCGCATCTTGTGAAAAAATTAATAAACACCCGGTAATTGGAAACGCTGGAGGGAAATAACGCTTGGAACCGTCTTCCTCGCTTCGTGACTCGATGGCTTGTATTGTTAAAAACGATGACGGCGAGGACGACGGTGCGATAATTCGTTTAATTTCATTTGCCTAGCGAGTGACAACGGGTAAGTCTCGCAACAATGCTATTTTTAAGTAATTGAACGGTCAATATTCCAGAGATATAGCGAAGTAGATTTTTGTGTGGAACGTAGGTGGAAGAATTTCTATACCATTTTTTACCGATCGGTGACACGAAAAGTTAAACGAAATTTATGTAAAGTAAATAATTGTAAATAAGTGTATGATATGTTACATAGATGGCATTATTTTAAACGATCAATTAATAGTATCTTCAATTTAAGGATTAGTAAACAAGTGACTATTCAAAACGACAAAATTTATCGTCGGAACAGAAAATAGTGTCGAGCAGTTCGTTTTATAGCAAAGCAAAATTCTAAATTTCATGTTAAAGATCTGTTATTTGAATTCGATATTAAACGTTGATTACTATAGAATTATATTTTCAAAAGTGTGAAAAGTGTATTTTCATTTTGTGACACTCGTTATAAAAAATTGAACACAATTAAATTCATAAACTGAGCTTCCATTCGTCAGAATTCGCAGATCGATTTAAAACGTTCCCAGATGCGAGAGTCGTAGAAATTTTTCCACCTACGTATCATGCTAAAGCACAACCCGGAAACGCTATTTTCATTCGGTGGGGAATATACAGACAGGCGTGATAAAAGGAAGCTCCGTTACGCGACGCCGTTGCACGGGAAGAATTGGTAAAGGGAGGAACGAATACGTAATATAATATTACGGGGGGGTATTAGGGGTAGTATGTAAAGTAAGGACATATTACCAATTTCGAGGAACATAAATAATAGCGGGGCGTGGGATGAGCCAGACGATTCGGCGAGCAATTTTCCAAATTAGAAGACTCCTTCTCGCTCCACCCCCCGAGACGATAACGTGTGAACATTCTCGACGAGCTTGCCCTCGCTACCTTCGAGACACCTTGAGTATTCAGCCGAAGGGGCGCGTTCTCGACAGGGAAACGCGAAGGTATGCCGTTCCTTCGCGATGATCGAAGCTACAAAAATGTGGTTTGTGGACGGAGATGAAGCTGGGAACGAGAATTTTTTTTAGAATCTCATTAACAATGACACGTTCTGGCTAATCATCTTGAGATGTTCCATGGGAGAAAAATGGTAACAGATTTTACCATCGTGACGCAGTTAAGTTTCTTAAACAATCAACGACTCTTAGTGGTCGTGAAATACCGCGAATCTTTCGAGAATATGTTTTTAAAGCTATAGGAAATCGTAAGTGCTTTCGGGAATGTTTTGTCACAGCATTGAAAAAAACTACCTATTATCCAAATATCGTGTTACTTAAAGCTTGAGCCGTTAGAGACCAACGTCTGACCGCGCGTATTCCCCCAGGGCTTGGGGCTTGTTTCGTGGGTAATTATTCCCCATGAAGTATGTCCTCAAGACGGGAACTGGCGATTCCGGGGTACCTGAGCTGGCTCGCCAGTACTGAGACCCTATAAGAGCCTCGAGTGAGAGCATTCTGTGAGCGCAACAGCCTCGTGCAAGCTTAATATAGCGTGGGGGCGTCAGGAATCAGGGTTAGACCTGGGGAATTCCTCTGTCTGCCTCGTAGAGGTGCGTAAAGGTAGAGAATTTTACTTCATCCTTCCAACTTTAACGAACATGGTTGACTAATTTCATAATGGTCCATCTACGCACCTCATAGTTAGTAATTGTACTCGAAAAATACAGAAAACTTCGATCCTAGGGATAAGGGAATTTTGCATCTCTGCAAAATTCAGGATTCACGTGTGAGGCAAATCCGATAACAAATGAGCGGAAATTTATCGCAATGTTTTAATCCGCACCCATTACTGTTCCGCGCAATACGAATGCTTAGGATTTAAAAAATTTATCAAGAATATAAATAAAAACTCTTCGACCCAATTAGTGTTCTCTTTTTAGTTTTAAGTCGAAGCAAGAATTTTGTAAACAGTTTCTCCTAATTTACTCGAGTTGGTAAAGTTGGAGCTGCACCCTTGCTCTAACGTCCTCAATAATTGCAGGTATAAGCGGAGACTTGGGTGCCGCTAGGGTGCCAGAGCTGGGTGCAACGCGAAATGGCAGCGAACATAATTTTTGCTGGCCAGTCATGGGAGATCAAGATGCCGTGCCACACGCTGGTTGTGGGAAACAGCGCGACAGTGGGTCAGAAACGGGTCGGCACGGAAAGTCGACACGGCAGAACGGCGGCTCGCAATGAAAGGGCGTGGAAGGAGGCGCATGGAAGCCGGAACCGTGAACGTAAAACGCGAGCTGGGCCAGGAATAACGAGAGTATGATCCTGGGTCAGGGGGATATGACGTAATACAATATGTGCGGTGTCGTCTGTCCCATCCCATTTGTTCGTACGCACCCGCGTTGCCTGGGAAAAACGTTCCGGAGTCCGTCCGATCTGTGTGTCGAGGCGGGCGGGCTTGAAAAAGGAGAAGACGAGCGTGGGTGGTGGGAACAGAGAGGGACAGGGAAGAGCCACGAGCTGGGCTGGCGTTGATAACGACTCGCCAGCGTTCATATTTTACGCGACGCTCATCAATAATTCATGCTGTGAATAATGCAGCACTGTTTCGCGTTACTTTATACTAGCCTCTTCCTTCCTTCCTTCTTTCCCGCCCTCCTCCTTGCGCCAGGTGCCACGGCGGTCTTCTTCCTTCTCTTCTTCCTCTTCTTCGTCTTCTTCCTCTTCCTCTTCATCGCTCGTTCGCAAGAGAGACAGGCACAAACTTCCGGCCCCGAACACTTTTATCTTCCGGTTTATCCTCTAAAACGGAGGCACGCGCACCTCCACTTTCTCCCTCCCCCACACTCCGTTCTTAGCCATTATTGTGGCCTGCCTTCTTTTCTACCCGTAAATAGCGCTCTTTACCCGATAATTCGCGGACAAGCACGACTGCCACGCTATCCAAGAGGCTAGAAATGAGAATCCTTTTAGCGGATTGTGGCGTTGAATAATTACTGGCTGCTTCCCTTTTGGAAGATATTTATTGACGGTTCGATTAAGAGAATTAGGGGAGGCTGACTGTGACACGCAAATATACTATCGTATATTAAGGAATAGTGACGGGGAGTATCAGTTTTATTACGAAATTCTGCGAGAATCTTTCTGTTATTGGTTTTATCTCTGCTGAAAGTTATTAAACATGATTTCTTTAGAAATGAAAACGTAATTGCCAAAATAGGCCCTTTTCGCTGCGAGTTTACCTTCGCTTAGAAGTACTTTCAGTTTCAGTGAATTAATTTTATTTCTTCGCGCCTCTTCTCGTTACGCTGATAGAGTGAACTTCACTTATTTAGGTGAAAGTTTACTTGCCGGATTGTTCGCGTGGAAACAAAAGAAACTTCTTCTTTCGGTGAACGAGCATCTTCGGGGAACTTTGGAATAATTTTATGATGGTTTCCGCGATAAATTATTTACTAAAATCTCAAGTCGAATTCCTCATCAATAATTCATGGTGCAAGAGCGGTGCTCCTACTTCTTTCTGCCACTTTGTACCGTGGCTCTTCTCTCGTTTCCTGCCCCTTTTTTGCCCCTCTTTCAATTGCGGACAATGAATACGTCTGTTTTTAAATACGTTTGTTTTAATTTTAACTCGCACTTCGGCATAAACAGTTGCTTGTATTCATATTTGCATCTCATTAAGTTTCTCTCTGTGCTCATAGTTTCGCAAAGTCTGTTTGAGAGTTGCGATTAATAGTGGACAAATTATTATTAATTTCTCGAAATCGAAACGTTGCAAGTAGGAACGGTATTACTGAAAATAGGAAAATTTCAATTATTCGAAATACATAAGTGAATATTCAGACTTGTTAAAAAAAACTAAATGTATTCACCATGATTCAAATCGATATCAAACCCTTCCTTTAACATATTCTTCGTCTTCTTATCACTGGGCTGAATGATTCATCAAAAGAGCGAGTAGTATTCTGTAATGAATGAAGCTAACATTCTCATTAATAATTCATGAAATCAAGAAGCTAATGGTTTTCTATTTTATGCTTTCCCTCCGCATGCAGACTGGAGAGATTTAATTCAAGACGGATCGCATGGTTCTCATTAATCGGTAGAAAAATATTTCTTACATGTTGATACCACTTCTTCGATTCCCAATCTTCTGGCGTCTATCCTCTGCTCTTTCCTACATTCTAGGGGTTTCCAAGCCAAACGCTTATGGACCGACGGAAGTATAATTCCCTCTAACCTAATTCCAGCGATTAAAATGAACATCCGGGGCGGGTAGGCGCAATTTCCTGTTCATTCCCGAATTACACGTATGAATGCTTCCGAAACATTAGCTTGTCCTAAACACGTGCAATCGAACTACACATTTGAGACTCCCGAACACGATTTATGTTAATTAAGCCGAAGCGTGCGTTCTGTACTAGCGACGTATTAATCTCTGCGATACAATGAGTTTAATAAGCGTTTGCCTTATCAGCGATATTATGGCAATGGATTACAGAACTTGGCACAGCTTAACCAAATTTCGAAACTAATCGTTCACCTCACGGTGGAGTAATTAAGAAGAGTGTTAGGTACTCCAATTTTCCACATTTTCAGGAGTAAGTTGTACGATAAGGATTTTCATTTGATCCTTCTAATATAGGTATTATTTATTTCACAAATACAGTAATAATGCAGAGTAAAATTCTATCGGGACAATCGTTTGCCTTCGTGTATCGAATCATTGGTTGATTTCAGAATATTTTTAATTCGGTAGAATATGCTGGAAATTGCGACAGACCTAGAACTCCGAAGAACGTTTATCGATTTGTTCTTACGCCCTATTGTCGCTAGCAAGTGTGTAATCGCAGCACTTTCCCCAGAGAGATTCGATTTTTCCGATCGGAACACATCCGAACTCATTCGATCTGATTCAATGCACGGTGATTCATGCTCTTCCGTGCTTTTCAATTTCGCACGATTGAATTGCTCCGATCTGATACGATTCGATTCAGACTAGAATTCCCCTAGCTTTAGCAAGACATTTCGCTGCGGGATCGTCGTGCCGGATAATCGTTCCTCAACCTATTATAATTAACGATTAAATACTCGCCTGTAGCCGCGAGAGACTAAAAATCAGCTGGATTTTTTACTTCTTCTGGGACAGAAATGGAAATTATTTTACCAGTAAATCGAGGACGCGAACTTCGACGAACGTAAAATCCTACGTAAAATTAAAATACAGCACTTTCTTGATAGGCAATCACTTTAAATATTTCAAAATTTCGAAGCTATTGAAAACTTTCGTGTTCTACTAAATCTTTCTCTCTGCTACAATTTTCTCGTCCCAGTAAAATGTTCCCTGTTAAGCAACGAAAATTCAGGGGACAAAGAAAGTTAATAATCTATTAATGGACGTGTGTTACAGTTCACCTCACGCTCTAGTAAGCGGCGTAAAAATGAAACGCACGTTCTTTTGATCCATCCATATTATTCGATATTGCATACGCTAGAGTAGATTTCTTTGTCGGTTTTTTTTTATTAATAAACGTCGTCTTCGTAATTGCGTCAAGAAAATACTTCTTACTTGCAAATGAGATCATACTCTATTTTAGTATTAAAGTTATTCTTGGTACTAAATAAAATATACTGCTTCCATCATAATGGAAGAAATTTCGAGTAATGGTATAGGGGATCAGCGACTGAAGTTCAAAAGCATTTCGGTTTTCTTCAAAGATTATTGTACTATATTTTACCGTAATTGCTTTAAAGATATCTGGTTCTAAATTGGATTTATATGTTCGACACAGGCGTTCGTATTTCCTTTGGGATTCGTTGAAACATCTTCTGTTCGTGAATTGGATCGAAATGAGATATGATAAACAATCTATAATTAAGTTGCTACATATTCATGAAATCGATCTTTCGTATTGGAACTTCATATATCGTACGTTCGTATCGAAACTGCTTCCTTTCAATGCAACTTTATATTATGTTTCTTTTTTTTACATATTCTGTTACGTTTTTGGCTTTCTCCTTCTCTTAAAACACCCTTGTGTGAATTTCAGTTCAGTTCAATGTTCCTGTCACTATTCAGACCACTGCAAAATTTTCCTTAAAAAACGAACCTCTTATATAAGTACCAAGTTCGTAATTTATAGAATTTTAAACAGCCTAAAACAGTCACAGGATATTTTCCCAGAAATGTAGAATTTTTTAAAAGCTCTAAACTCAAAATAATCCTTGATCTAACACAAAGTTTCATTGTGTTAAAATAAAAACTGCTCGTAAAATTACAGGAGCCAGAGTCAACTTTTCGTAGAAAGCTATATCGCGTTTTCCCTTGGGATCTAGTCACATGCATTTCCGCATCGGCATGCACAGACGTTTGCTTTAATAAATCTTTAGAAATATCCCGGATTACCATACACGAACCAAAATTTGCAGAGAACTGCCTCGTAGAAACGTTTTAGACGTGTCAACCAAGGAAACCTTCCTCCTCCTCGAGTTTGCCGTTCGAAATTTAAATGTCACTCTGTTTCTAAGGGAAGAAGGCTGCACACTCCTGAACTTAAACTTCCATGCTTCTTCGATAGGTCAGTCTTGGGCGAGAATGAATAGCGCCACTTACGCTGTGACCTTTGAGAAGCGGAGAAGAAGTTCTGCCTCGATTGCAAGTCTGAAAGGATCGTGTAATGCATCGCTGGGTTATCGATGCAAGCGTAATATCTGCTTACTCGGTATAGACGGCACTGTATCATTCTTGTATAATAGGGAGGTTGGGTAATATGGAATGGAATACAAACAAAGCCGCGTGATATTCCTCGCGGTGCTATATCATATCAACGTTTTATGAATAAAACATTTGCTTTGGTAGCTTTCTGCCCGCCACCCCATATATTAGAATGTTGTTTTGGGGAACAATGTTCGGAGGATACGGCTACTTATCGAAATGAAGAATGGCACGCTCTGGGAGAAATTACTGAATTTAACCGATGTCCTCGTTACTCCGTTTTGCCCACGAATTTCGTATCGGTGACGCAGCCGAGGTTTTATTTTTTTTTTAATTATTTACTGCGCTTATTTATTTGGGAGGTTGTTAAATAGTGAACGGGGTTTCCAGGGGCAATTAAAGTTTTCTTGATTGCAGTGTCGCGAAGTTTGTTTATTGGTAACATTCACTTTTGAATTTTAAACGAAGTCAGTATGTATTTACATATTATACTGGTACTTTTTTACATGTATCGAAACTCTGCCTGCTTTTCAAATTTATCAGTAGTGCATTAGTACCTTTTGTCATTATGTACAAAAAAGTATATAATATTTTTGCCCATTTTCAGACACTGGATTGTCTCGCAGTTTGTTAAAATATTGAACGCGCTTTAGTATTGATGCAACTGTTCGTGCACCGTCAGTTTCGTCCCAAATTATTGTCACCAAAATTAGTTTCTACAGTTACTAGAGAATGTAATCGGAGAAAGAATATTTTATTATATAAAGATATTCTGTTCGAATAGAACGTCGGGATAATGGAGCTTCTACTTTGCATGAATACACAAGCGCAACTCCGCTTGTTCAATATCGTGTCTATTTCGCTAAATAAACATCGCGTGGTTCTTTTCATTACACTTTGAATGATATACGACCGCGTCTGGCGCGAGTGAACGCAGAGAATTAAAGTAATATCGAGAAACCACCCCAAGGTGTGCACCACCCCTGTAGTGTAAAAAATACACAAGCAAGAATAATCGCAAGACTTAGAAACCTTACTCCAGTGATTTTTTTTTTTGTTTAATATTCTCGGAGTAGGTAATAACGCACTTCTAAAAAATCGAATAATGTAAATTCGAAGACCAACCCTTCCAAGTAAAAATTTCTATTCTACTTTGGAAATTTATCTTTCGACATACTTGGACTGATTTTGAATTATTGGTAATACGAATGACATTTCATTTTGTATAAATCGAATGCTACGTTGTTGATTTGATAATGTAATCCAGGAAATTTTATGCTCCATCACGTTGCAAAGATCGTAGCTCTTCATTGTTGGAAACACGGAGATCCGCTTTTATTCGCATTACTCTATTAGCGTGACTCGTGCTTTCATCAGTGCTCGCTAACTAGTCGGTTTTAATTCGAGAAAAAGTTTTCTCATAAGATCGTATCAGCGGCATTCTAACGGCAAGCCTATCAGTTAAACCGGAGTACCGACATGAAATCTGTTAAATTCCTTCACCCTCCGAAAGAAATTCAATGGAAACAAATCTCGCCAGGCATTCAGACCTTGAGGCGTTAAGTAATTAATTTCGACAAATTGTAGCTGTTACTTCCCAGCTAATTTTTCCTGGTAATTTTCAGACTACGGCATAATTATACGCAGCGCCCTCGAAATTTGCAACGAGAGACCGTGCAACGCTTCTAACCCGAAGAACGGAAATGAAAATACCTGGATCCATTTTTTCCCCATTAAACACCGAAACCTGCAAAAATGCATGAATTCGTTCCCCAGCTTTCTGCGGAAGTACACCTTCCCTAGATGAAATGCTACTGGAAAATAGAATTTCGCAACGTCTCTAAAGGTATTCGATTGTAGTATTAAATTTGCACTAGTCCTCAATGGAAAGTAACCTGATGCAATCTTTCAAAAACAGAATTCCAAAACATAATACAAACTTGATACACTCGAAGCAACAAAAGATTGCATACAAAGTGCCTTTACTCCCGCACCTAATTACCCGGTGTAAGCAAGCTCCGCGAAGATAATTTATTTACATCCACTCTGGACCGACAATCGCTGGCTTTGTGGCAGAACCAAAGGCAAAGGAAGCATCCAATAATGAAACCTTGTCGCGGTGTGCTCTGATCGACGAATATAATTCTCAATCGATCTGTAAACGGCGATTATAGCCATAGCAACGATCCGTGGCGCTCGCCACTAATGTGATCGATTGCTTAGGCTAATGTGCTTGATTCGCGTTTCCTTGGGTCCGAAAATGCTCTTAGAGAAAGCCGTGCTGAGCCTGAAGTCGTGATTATTACCAATGCTGTTTCATATCTCCCCATTTCGTCCGAGTGACCAGCCCCTGTACTCGGTTCACGCGAACCAACCCTCTCCTGTACTCGCGTCTATTCGCGCTACGTGAGCCTCCGCGACGCGAAATCCCTTCAACGTTTATCGTGTCTTCCACGAGCGTTCCGCCGCGACGCTTTATACCGTGGTTGCTTCAGTTTTCCGAGGCTGGCCACCTCCTAAAACGAATTTAGTAGCCTGGCATTTCAGCCGAGTAATCACGGATCGATACGTGATCGGAATCCAGCAATCCAAGTGATATCGTCGAATACCGTGCGTGCTTTCCTGCTCAGCGTAACGGGACCATCATTGATAAGGGCTCTCCGATCGTATTTCGTTAATAAAATCTACGCCTGACTGTGTTTTCTTTTAGATCTGTTGCTTCTGAGGGGCTGCTGCGTGAATGCCTTAAACTGTAAATTAATCTCTATGCTGATCTTGAATTTTAAACTTGAAT